>PVKZ01000852.1:0-535365 GCA_004027375.1 Macroglossus sobrinus
GAGAGAGAGAGAGAGAGAGAGAGAGAAACAAACTAAAATGTCAGTCCACTTGTCCACTTCCAGGCTCCTTCAGACCAAAGAAGCACCATTAGCAGGGACATCTAAGGCTCTAGTCAGTAGAGAGGCTCCTAGACTCCCAGTGTTTCCTGAAGCACCCAAACTTCTTTTACAGAACATGTCATCATAAGTAACAAAGGAGGGGCTTCTCCCCACTAAAGCAGACCTAACTCTATAATCAGGTCACATTTTACCTCATTTAAAGGCAGAGCTCTGAACACAGGAGGAAGAGCTTCTCACATTTGCATTCTGTATTCCCCGCCTTGGCTTAGCCATGTCCAGCAGATTATCATGTATATATTCCACAATTATTTGGGGGGACATGATGTACTATCAAGGTATGATTCAGGGACCAGTTCCAGCTGTGAACTGTTGTTACTGGTTCACTATGAGATAAGTACTGATAATTGAGAGCATGCATTTAGAATCATTTACAGCAATTTGCTGAGACATCCCTGAACATGATCCTGTACTTCGCATGCCTTTGCTGTTTTCTGTATTCCATTTTTCCAGTATTCATTTTTATTATATTTTATAAAAGGTACTAATCTGTGACAATTGGAAATATAATTTTTAAAAAATCGAAACACCGGTCCTTTATGCCAGTCTGTGCTAACACTGCCCACAGTCTAGCCAACGCCACCCTGCTGAAGCTCAGCAACCAGAACCACAACTGTGAGCATTTGGCATTTTCCTTTTGCCACTCTACAAGGAGCCTTGATCTCTACCACTCTGCTCATCAAACCTCTCTCTGCTTCCTGGTGTGACAGGTACAAACAAAGATGAATCCCAAAAGAACACAGGTAGCTTCCAGTGTTTGAGTGCGTGCTCTGTACCCATGGCATTTTCACTCTTTCACTCTTCTGGGGCAGAACCCCCAGAAAACTGTGCCCACAACAGAAAGAAGGGCTCTTGCCACCCACAGAGCCCATTAGAAAAACGCCTTCAGAAACTGCAATAACCAGTCACTGTTGCCTCACAGTCCCTGACTCCTGGCTAAGAAAATATTGAGTCATTGTATTGAGGTTCACTTAGTCCAAAAGTACAGGCTTGAAAATACACTTAACACACCCAGTTCCCAGAGGTTAAAGTATAGGTGAGAAACACTGCAGGAACCTGATACTGAGTAAAGCAGTGGTTTCTGACACAGAAAGGAGGAAGTAAACACCAGCTCCGTCCATAGTTCTGGAAAGTTACCACCCATGCTATGTAATGAGCAAAGCATGTTGGGTCCATCTAATGTTTTTATTCTTGCCTTCCCAACCATACTTCAGTTATGTTATAATAACATAATTAAAACGCCACCTGGAGATCGCCAATTTTCTTTCTTTCTGAGAAATGCTAAGTGGTTCCTACTCCTCATTTTGTTTAATCTCACAACATCCTAGTGAGGCAGCTCTGTTCTGATTTACAGATTAGACCTGAAAGATTCTGAGTTGACATAAGGAATGCAGAAAAAAAAAATGGAGACATAAATCGTGGAAATTTGGTAGCCTCAACTTGAGGAAGAGGTGGGCAATACCCACCGGCCCACATGGGATCATGAGGAAGATGGATATGGCTATCAGGCAGTGGTACCTCTGTCCCACAGACTATTGGAGATGAAATGAATTCCTGGGAGAAGGACAGGAAGTCTGACCCAGATAAAACTGTGCAATGACCTAAGTTTATTTCTGAACCCCCACCCAAATTTTCTCCTTTCTCCTTCTATGGCACTTGTACCCTCGTCCCTTAGTCAGTGCTCTGGTGTCCCCACCTCGCTCCCTTCAAACCAAGCTCTTAGATGCTACTCTCTTTGGTGGTAAAACTAAACGCCTGTGTTCTCACTTCCAAATTTCTATTACTTAAGGTCTCATCTTTCTTCATGGAAGGAAGGCAGACCTTAATCCCATTAGGGGGTTGCAAACGGCTTGTAAATGGGGAGTCACCAAGGGGGAAGGGGTAGCGTATTCTTCACACCATTTCCTGAGCTTTCTGAAACAGCCGTGTGTATGTGAGAACCCATGCTTCCATTCATTCAGCATATACTATGTACTAGGGACTATATATTAGGAATTCTACATTTACTAGCTAATTAAATTCTCAATGATCCTGTTAAAAATCATTATCATTCCCATTTGACAGCGGAGGAAACAAAGGCCTAAGAAATTAAGTTGCTTCTAGTGCAAGGTCACAGAATCAGTTAGTGACTACTGTTAAGGTGTTCTAACCTCTAGCCAACATGGCCTCTTCAGACATTACAGAACATTAAAATCATCCCACAGGGAAAACAATGCAGCCTATCACCCGTGGAAAACAAAATGAGTTCTCTCCAACAGAGAAATGGATAAATAATGGGCACCCTAACAGAATCAATATTCCATCACCCAAGTGACATAACTACTCATATTTAACTCTGAAATGCCTTTGGGTGCCTATATTATAGACCTTCTCCATTTCTATAAACTGTGTTAGAAGCATTCCTATTCCCGACGTGTCTCAGTCTTAGATCCTGACTCAGTGGGTCCCACCGGTGAATTCATCAACTTCATCTCAGTTTGAAGAGTCTGAGATGAATGGTCTTCAACAAGGACCTAGAGATAAATGCAACTGCCCTCCCACCAAAGGGTAACAACTCTATCTCCAAGGGAAAGACACCAATGAAAAGATGCTTAAATACCTAAAAGCAAATCATCATGGTTCAAAAAGTTAGCAGCAATGTAGCCCCACAATCAGCTTCTTCATAGGAAGGATGCACATATATACATTTAATTGGCCAGATGACAACATGCATTAAAAACACCAAAAATCAAGACTGAAACATTGAGGACAACCTGTATCCTTAAGAGGCATTTACTGAATACCTACTATTCAACACCACGTATTCTACATACATCATCACTGACTCTCACCATAGCCTTTCCTGGTATATATTATCATTCTTATATATAGTTAAGAAAAGAGACACAGCAAGGTTAAATGACTTGCCCAAGGTCAAATGACTAATAACTGGCACACTCGGGATTTGAATTCAAGTCTGTCTGGTTCTCGTGCCTGAGCTTCTTTCATTGCACCAGGCTGTTATAATTTGATTATAGTTCCCCTCTTCTCTGAAATTACTTATTCCCCTCTATTCATTTTACTTTAAGGAAAAATCCTTGGTACAAATGAAAAACAGCTATTGTTGCTGCTGGAAGATATCACCACTTAATATTTTAATTTTATTTAATATTCGAATTTATTAGAAATTCTGGAAGCTGGGAAAGAATATACCCAGGTTTTGTCCAAATTGAAGCCCAGAATTTTCTCATACATGCCCCCTTTCCCATGTCCACAAGACCAGTCTGGCACTGATGCTCATAGCCTGCCACTTTGTCTATACAGCACACCAAGACATGAATTCCACATGCAGCAGCTCTGTCTTACCTTGGGCTTGCAGTTCTTACATCTTCTTCCTGCTCTTCTATAACACCGGCTAGCTCTGAGGGGAGGAAAGTATCTTTGTTGACATTATTCACCCAGCTTTCCTTTGCCCCATTTTCTCTGTCCTTACTCTGCTCAGCTGAAACAGGAAACAATAAAGACAGGAAGGTTATCTTTCACCTCCGTGACCTACAATTCTCATATCGGCTCTTATCACTGAAGGCTCGAACCTGAACTTCAGGCCTTCCCTGAGTGCCAAGGCAATCAGTAATGATTCTGAATACCCAGGATCAGAATATCTGCAAGAGAGGTCAGTAGATTCCTCTGATATTAGCTCCCCCACCAGCCCCAAGCAGAGTCTCCTGAGAGCATGGGTGTACCTTTAAATGTGCAGGTAACTCCAGAGACGACTGAAGCAAGATTCAGGCTGCCTCTGACTCTGATATGAATTGGTATCAGGACCAAACGTATATGGCCAGGGGACACTCAGGGCAGGAAGTCCTCATTAAGACGGAAGCACCATCATTACCAGGCTTTTACTGAACATCTGCAATGTGTCTGACCTAAGGCTGAGCTCTGGGATACATAGGGGAAAAATACTTCTAATTTAAGATGACTCTCTCCACTGGAGCCTCCTCCTCCCCCTAGTCTCTACATATGCAAATTCTACATACTCCTCAACAGCCAGCTTAGATGCCAGGGCCCACACAATACCTTCGTGCTCCATCTTCAAGAAATAACCTCTTTTGCCACTGAACACATAGGGCTCTTTACCTGTATCTCTCAGATAATTAACATCAGCAGAATGATGACAGTGCCAGGCACAGAGCTAAGTTCTTTGCATGAATTATCCTAGGAGGAGGGAGAGACTTTCCAGGTTTGCAGGTTTGGAAACAGAAGATGACAGAGTTCAAGAAACTTGCCTAAGGCCACATAGCCAGTAAGTGCCAGGAATACTTTCATAAGTGTTATGAAGATGAAGCAATATCAGGTCTCCCAGTTTCCAAATATACTCACATTGCAAGGTGGTATTCCCCCACAAGCCTCTTTATACGTCTAGTTTTTTTCAATTGCAAAATGGAGTCCACTGGACCAACTTGCACCCCTCAAGATTTCTGAAGGTCTGGATGGCTTTCAAAATCAAGAGGCCTATGAGCAATGCATGGCACATACTAAGCAGTCCGCCCTTATTTGCAGGGAGTGTGGCTCCGAGTCAGAAAGACTGAAACCCCAGCTCTGCCATTTAATAGCTATATGACCTTGGCCATGTAGAACTTTACATATACCATATATAGAATGGGGATAATAATACCTACATTATAAGGTTGCTGCTACAATTAGAAATAATAGAGAGTAAATATCTATCATATATTAGATTCCCAAAAAGGTGACAGTTATTTTCCTTAGTGAATACAGACTAGATCTAGACGGAGGCTGTGAATCTTAGGGGTTAAGATTCACAGTGACTAGTCCAGAGTTAGCAGGTGCTGGTAGATATTTAGTGAACTCAACAGAATTCTAAAGAAGCCTTCAGAATACTGTCTCTACAGTCCTTTAAGTGATGTACCTGGTACATCGGAGCCACACTCCCTGCAAATAAGTGTGGACTGCTTAGTATGTGCCATGCATTGCTCATAGGCCTCTTGATTTTGAAAGCCATCAGGACCTTCAGATGTCAAGGCCGTTGAACAGGGAGGCTAATCTCTTTCTGTCTAAACTCTTCGCCCTAATCAGTAGAAAAGGTTCTGTGTCTTCAGAATTAAAAATCAAAGAGAGAAGAGGTGGTAGATCCTTATAAGTCTCGATTGCCTATGCTACTACTACTCAATGGCATCGAAGGGGTTCCCTTCGTCCTTCTACACCACACTAAGTCACTCCGCCCCACCCCCATCCATCCAAATACAGGGCAAGAAAATTTTGAGCTAAAGGGCTACAAATTATGCAAAGTGTACCTTTAAACGATTTCCTTCAGCAGATTTTAGTAATGACTCTGATGCCCTTCCCCTCTCCTGACTCTTTCATCCCTAACAAATGCTGGCTCTAAATGTACTAGCCAAATCAACTCACCTGCTACCTGGAGCCTCTTCTTTCTCATGGATGCTCTGATGATATCTGTGCCATGGATTTTGTCTCTGTGCCTTTTTGCCTTGGCTTCATAAAACCATTGACCACTCATATTCTTCAGCTGCTGGTCATCCTTAATTTTTTCAGGCAAATGTCTACAAAAGGGAAAGAGCTTTACTTTGCTGAGAACCCACAGTAAACAAATGAGTTCACTGTGACAGTGCATAAAGCAATTCATAAACACACAGCCAAAATGAAGCTCTTAATATTTTAGAAGATTCCATAAACCTCCCAGATGACTAGCAAATGTATATTCCCCTTTGAGAAGGCAGAGAAGCTAAGGCTAGCATTTTTTAAAATTTCAAATATTTAATCCATGATTCTCCAATGATGCCTGAAATTTCTCAATGGCAGATTCCCTTTTTGGCCACAGTCTTCTGTGTCCAATATTCAAATGCAAATACCCTGAGGAAAGATGACATATTAAGCTTCCTTAAGCCTTGGTATCTTTATCTGTAAAAAGGGGTTAATAATAGTAACCCACCTCATGGGGTTGCTATGAAGATTAAATTAGCTTATGCATGTCAACCACCCTCCCCGCACATGCCTGGCACCTAATAAACACTCAGTGACAAACTGGTGGGGTAGTTAGCAGCTTATCAGTCCTTTCCATTTCAGTGAAATGAGTTTACAAAGACTTTCCTGGAAGCCTGTGGGAGACAGCACATGATGTCCTCATGTCTCAATCTCAGGGAAATGAATACTGAAAAGGCAGGCTGCAACCAAGAAAGATCAAATCTATGTGAGTGGGGTGGGGAGTGGAGACAAAGGCAGAGGAAAATTCCTTTTATGCAGACACTGCTTTTAAGAGTTCCACAATCATTCGTGCTCCCTGAAAAGCTGAAACCTAAAAAACAAACCAAGTACTGCCTTTCTAAAACATCCCTAATTTAGACTGGCCGAAAAAACACTGTTCTGCTTTGCAAGCCTTTTAAACTGCATCTCTCTTTCCATCTCAATAAAATGAGAACCACAAAATCTATCCGTTCTTATTCATAAAGATGTACTTAGAATAAAGTGAAATAAAAGCCTTAAGGAGACTTTGAACTCTTGGAAGATAATGTACTACATAAATCCAGGCGAGTTTTATGATTGTCGTTGAAGCAACTATGCACTTCCTGAAGTAGCAAATCTAAGTATTTTAGCCAGAGAATGTGTATGGTGGCCACACACCAGGGTTGTGGCAGGGCTGGGTATGAGGGCTGCACACAGACATACCTGAGAGTGGGAGAAACAAGAGGGACAGTTATCTTGGGTCTAGCAAGGTCATTTTTCTCTCTCCCAAGTGTGCCTGGAGACAGTCTTTCTAGCCAGAGTCCAACTCTCTGCTGGAACTTCTCCTCTCCCAACTATCTAGGAAGAAGCGACCCTATCCCAAACATGCTCAGTCACAAGCCTTGAACACACTGCCATGATAGCCCATCACCAAATCCTGACAGAGAGGATGCCATCACTTCATGGTTCGGCATCACCAGAGAGGTCACGGATCTTATTAAACATGTCTAATGGTTTCCCATTGCCTAGGTTTTCAGCAGAGAAATAGCCCTTCTGGGCTACTGGTGGAGCTTTTGCCTTCTCTTTCCTAAAGGACCAAGTTTAAGTTGAACTCCAGAAGAGAGAAGTCCTTCCAGCTCTCCCTATTAGAGAGTGAGCTTCTGGGGGCAGGGCCCACTCTCAATGTATCCTTGCTGGGTGTCTGGAAAAGTGCTAGTAGAGGAAAGGAGTATCATATGAGTCCCCTGATCACCTGGCTTCAGGCCACCTTTTCAGATTCAGGCTCGTTTTCCAGCACTTGCCCAGCACACTAGACTCTTTACTATTCTCCAAATGGCTCTTTCATGACCTCCATAAACATTTGAAGCAGGAAAGTGTGGCAGAAAGACTATGAGCTTTGGAGTCTTTCAAAATTAGGTCCAAGTACCCATTCTGACTCTTTCTAGATGTGACCTTGGGTTACTGGACTATCGGTCTTCTTGTTTATAGAGAGGTGGAAATAAGAGCTCCTCTGCAGGACTTCTGGAATGATTAAAAGAGGTGTTTACCTGAAAGTACCTAATAGTACCTGGATCTTTGTAAGAGGTCAGTAAGCGTGAATTCTCTCGGGATATCTTTTCCTCCTTCTCTGTCCATTGTTCCTCATCCCTCAGATCCAGCTCACATACCACCTCGCCAGAGGAGCCTTCCCCAACTCCCAATGGCACAGTTCAGTTTGCTGTTCTCCACACTTCCACAGCACCTCCACGATAGCACTTACCACACTTTCCAATGATCTGTTTGCACATCTGTCTCATCCACTAATCTGTCAACTGTGCAAACTCCTTGAAGGTGGGGAAAAAAAACACTATACCTTAATCATCTTTATAATTCCAGCACCTAGCACAGAGCCTGATTCAGAGCTGATACCCCAAGACTGTTTGTCAAGTGAAAAAGCCAACAAACAAATAAATGCTCAGTAGCCACCCCAGTCTGAGTCAGGCAGGAAATAAGAGAGATCCTGTCATGGCTGGGGTTGGGTAAACCACAGTGTATCACAATGGCAGTGCCTTCTCCCGATGAGGCAGGATATCTCATCTCTCAGAGGAATAAGAGAAAAACGTAATGAAATATGGCATCAATCATCATCTTTTTGAAAGAGACAACAAACCCTCATAGCATAATTCTCTATTTCTCCTCATGAGATTTATTTACTTATTTTAGCTATTGCACAGAAATAAATTTGTATAGGTCCTCATGTTGTTCTTGATCTGCTCCTGCCTAAATGATTATCTGCAAGTCTCTGTTCACACCAGACTTGCAGTGCACAATGGGAGTCAGGTCCATTGAAACACATGTCCCCTGGAAAAGCCAGTAGCCATCAGAGTGAGAAATTAAGGTTGGGTTTCCAGCTCATTTCTTTTAAAGTGGCAAAAGAATAAGAAATCATCTCAAATTCAGTTAAGTGCTATTTATGTATATCCTAACATGATAG
The DNA here is from genome assembly GCA_004027375.1 of Macroglossus sobrinus. Taxonomy (NCBI): domain Eukaryota; kingdom Metazoa; phylum Chordata; class Mammalia; order Chiroptera; family Pteropodidae; genus Macroglossus; species Macroglossus sobrinus. The sequence goes on from PVKZ01000852.1 coordinate 8,552, forward strand.
TCATTGCTGGATTCAATCAATTTCTTTTTCTATCTTAGTCACTTGAAATATTTTATAAATGAATTCATATGGGTGACATCACAGCCCAAGTTTTGTAAAGATGTAGATCATTTTGAAAATCCCTGCTATCCAGGTGCTGTTAAAATTTCTACCAGACCATGTTGACCTCTCATTTTTTTCTGAACTTTAATCAAACCAACAAAATGAGCATTTGGTTCCAAATGTATCATTTAGTTATAGTGGAAGAAGGGTAGGTTTCTTGGGACCTACTTCTTACACCTTACTACCCTCTCCACGCATGCATGTTGTGCTTAGTAGAGAGCTGAGGATGGAGAAGATGCTTAATAAACACCCATGGGCTGGTGGGCAGAAGCGAAGGCAGAAGAAGTGCACTCAGCACAGAGAGGACACTGTCCCGCTGCTTTCCAGGCAGAACATGCTGGTCATTCCCACAGTCCTTCCACTATTACATACAAAGAATTGTTTTGTACTGGGTCCCATACTTGACACTTACTATGCATCATCTCATAATCCTTACAATTTCACCATGATGTACAAAGAATTTAGTCAATTACAAAAGATGGTCATCTTGTCTCCTCTATATATTAAAGGCTGTATCTGTTAGTTTGTTCATTCACCAATCCGTGAATCCCCTAACATATGCCAGGCATATGCTCAGAGCTGTGTATTAAAAAAAAAATCAATCTACAGCCCTAACTGCCAATGTTAACTCCAGTGGTGCAAAGAGTGTAAGCACTTACAGAGAAAAGGCAGAAGAGTAGGACTGCCCTCCAGCCTGGCCTCAACACTTTCCCCTCAGCCTACTGACTTTTTCTCCTCTTTAGTGACAAAGCACACCCCAGCTTGCAGCTATTCATTGTTCATTGTTATTAGGCAAAGTCCCAGCATCCCTGGCAGGACCTAGTTGGTGTTACCTGGTCAACTGTATAAATATATATATATATATATATATATATATATATATATATATATATATATAAATTAGCAGTTTGTCCAGAGAGGCTAATTGGTCCATTTTACAGCTTTTTTTTTTTTTTAATTCCTCAGTATGGATGATTAGACTATGTGATTTAAACTTACTCTTAGATGTTTACTTTGAGTGTGAGAGCTGGACAGGACCCTATACAGTTACAAATGGCCTCACTTTATAGATGAAACAATTGAAACCCAGTTAAGAGGTTTGCCAAAGGTCACACAGAACTGGGACCAGAAGCCAGCCTGACTCTTGGCCATTGCTCTATTACCCCATCCTGCCTCTGAGAGCCAAGCATGATTTTGTTTTCTAAGATGGCTACCACACACCACTCTTTTCACAAAAGAATTCAACCTTTGATAGAGAATCTCAAAACCAACACACATGACAATGAAATAAATTGCAAATGTCCCTTACAGTGGAAAACGAGGTATAATGTGTGTTCCTTGTGCCATGGACACATCATAGATCCCCACAATCTGCTGCGAGACAGCACAGCACATGGGAAGCACAGGCTTTGTAGTTTGATAAGCAAGGCTTCAATCTTGCAAGGCACTTTGCCTCTTCCACCCTATTTCCTTGTTGTTGAGTGAGTTCTGCTACACAATTATACAGATGAAAGGAGAAAATGTATGTACAATGTAGTTCCTTGACAAACGTTGGCTCCATTCCCCATTGCTTTGACAGAAAACCCCACCAGAGGTCTTGGAAAGCCATTCTTCAATGACAACTGTCTCCATTTAAAATAAACTAGGTCTTAAGGAAGTAGCTGAGAATCCTAAGATGTGGCCGCGGTTGAGATGGTATCTATTGTGAGAACGCCAATCACCATAGATGTGGTTGCGTGTGCATGGGGTGGGGGACGTGGTGCTGATGGTGTACAGATGCACATGGGCAATGATTTCCTGCTGGCAGTATGACGCAGGGTACAGGAAACGCCACCTCTAAAGTGTGTCATTTTCAAACCATAAAAGACCAAAATTACATATGTGTATGAATGGTGATGTTTCTTAAAAAGTGGGGGTGGGGGAGCAGGGTGGAGGAACAGAGGACAGAGAAAGAGAATCCATCCTGATGTCTGCTTCACTGCTTTTTGTGAAATGTCTCCATCTGGTAGTTAGGGAAGCAGGCTAGATGGAGATGTATGGTAATAACTGGGCCCGGAAATTGTGTCTACAGGTAAAGAGGCATCATGAAAGACAGTGTGATAGCAACAGTGACCTGGAACTGATATCTTCTAACAGTACCTCAGAGATACCACAATAGATATTCCCTCGGGTTCAAGTTCATGTTCTATACCATTAACAGATTGTGTGATTTGGGAACTGTATGACACTCATTTTTCTCATCCATGAAATCAGGATGGGAGGTAACATGTAAACTAAATCATCCCCCAAGTGTCTTAAATTAACTTGGATGTGAATAATTCAAAGCGCTGGATATACCAGACATGGCAAACAGATTTCAGTTCAAATGCCAAATCTCATCGGCAGCCACACTGAAAATGATTCTGAGGCAGTGTCTGCTCTTAGTTGGCAACAGTCCTATAATTCATTAGTGATGTCCCTGTAGCTATAGAAGGATTATATTCCAAAGTCCATAATGAATTAGCATTGAAAGAACAGTCTCAATTTTAGTGGCAGTTTTGCCTTACTAGTGATGTGTTACTTAGGTTAATATTATAATAGTATAATTTATGTTTCTAGAGCCACGTGCTGCCGAGAAGGGGGATTAAGGCATTGTAAAATCATATTAGGAAAACAAAGTTAGGATTTAAAATTTGCAACTGATAATCCATTATGTGTATGAAGGCCATTATAGAGTAAATCTCTTGAGGGATGGGACCATGTTTCAGTCGCCCTAGAATTATCTTCGTATCATTCAGAAAAGTTCTCTATATTTAATATGTGCTCACTTAAATTTCACTGCATTAAGTAACTGGGAGTTTTTAGGAATAATTTCCTCCTAAGGAATCAGACTAGCTACCAGAGACTTTTGTCCTTTATTTAGAGGCACAGTTGGAATGGTAAAAAAAAGAAAATTAAAACATATTCATCACCTATTGTGAGCTAAGAAGATAAAGAATTACTCTACTCAACTCTTTTAACCTAGGTGCTATGGTTATTCTGAGTCTCTGAGTTGAAGCTCAGAGAAATTAAGTAACTTGTCCAACAAATCACAGTTAATCAGTGATGAGGATAGGATTCAAACTCACGTCAGTTTGACTCTAAGTTCCATACTGGAGAGTTCTTTCCCTGTGTCATGATAGAAGCCTCACTGTTTTTTTGAAAGAATAATAGCAATGTACAGCATGGGGCAGAGAACAACAATGGACCAAGAGTTTTTCTTATTATGGCATTAGCACTGATTAGCTGTGTGGCCCTGAGCAAATTACTTCCCCTCTCTGGGCTTTACCTTCGTTATGTAAAGTAACTGATGTGGACCAAAATTATCTCCTTTCCAGAGTTGTTAAACTATAAGTCTTATGGAAGAGCCAAAACCAACAGTTGGAAACCCACTGATAAAAGCCAAAATCAAGGGCAGCACCCATGGTAGCTTCTGGGACACCATCAGAAACAATGGATGGGAGAAGAGTCTGCAAATCCAGTGCAACAAAGGGTCTCAGCCTTTCTGCTACGGCTGTGGACTGGCTGATGCCAGAAGCTACACATTCACAACCCTTACAAGACCCAGTTGTATGGAGAACTTTACATCTTGGGGAATATTTTCATCAACTACTGCAGGTACTGAAGAAGCACTTCCACTCTACTCATCTAGAATCACAGAATTATGAGGAAGACTCAGCAGCTTGGAATGCCAGGTGTCAAGAAAAGACAGAAAGGAAGGATGAATCTCTCTCTGTAACTTGGTGAGATAGAGGAGGTAGAATTGCCGAAGTGGGAGGAACTGAAGGAACTCACAGCAATCCAATATTCATAGCCCCAAAATCCTGAAATAGGAAGAGGACTCAGTGCTTTCTTTCCAAGTCTCTCCATCTTGTCTTGTCAGACACTAAAGGAATTCCCACTTCCCAGTATGCTTTAAGAATCAGCTTATACTTTCTCTGAATGGCCTCCTGCTCTTATTTCTAAAATGGGTATAACAGTCCTGTCTTGCCAAATCTCAGTGTTGCTGCGAGGAACATAAAAGAATAACATTCATGAAAGAACTTTATGACTGTGAATAGGTAAAGGTTTAATGTTACCAAGAGGCTTTGATGACTGATTAGTGCAAATCCCCTGCCCCTCCGAGGAAACTGCTCAAGGCATCCCGCTTGCCGAGAATGGGGAGCAGTGCCCCATCCAAGATGCACAGAGCACTGCAGGTGACTTGCGGGGAGGAGTACGACAAGTAAGAAACCCTGTTCTCATGGTCTCCACTACCTACAGCTACCCTCCTGTCACCATCACAGCTCAGTGTGCTACCTCGCATGGAAACAGCCACCCCCTTCTCAATAGCCAGGTCTCAGGATGGCCTGTTTGCTGTTCTTTTCTGAGGGAGAGGAGATGAAGTTAGCTAATAAGTACCCGAAGATTAGGATTTGATTCTCACTTCAATCTCACTATGAATTGGATGAGCTTGGGCAAGTCACTTGACCTGTCTCCAAGTCAATTTCCTCACATATCAGAGTGGGTGAAAATATATCCCCTCATACCCCATCCCCAACCGCACAAAGGTGTTGTGAGCTCAGAAGAAATAACGAGCATGTAAGCCTTTTGCAATTCATTAAGCACTGTCTAAATATAAATTATTAGTAGGAGCCAAAATCAGGCACTTTAGAGTGCTTGAAGTGAATCATGGCACATTCATTTATAAAGCATTTGTGTTTAGTTAGGGTCAAAAAAATGGGAAATGGTACAAATATGTCCATTATTTATGATACTTGGATTCCGGGAAATAAGAACATAGCTTATGCTCCTCTTGGATAACTCCTGGGATGAGGATCATGCAGTTAATACCATCAAGAAAGCCTTTCACTAGACAGCAGAGCCTGGACTCAAGCCTGCTCCTTCAGCATCCTGGTCTCCTGCTCCTCTACCATGCGGGTGAAGGAAAGTGGCAGCAATGTTGACATGGAACATTTGGGTCCCACCCAACAAGGACAGTGTGTCAGAGTTGCCAATCCTTCTTGTGGAAAACCAATGAAAAACTGGCTCCGTAAGAGCCAATTTCAATTGCTACTGAAACCAACTCAAACATGTCTGAAAGTACGCATAAATGTGAGGTACTTTTCAATTTATTTTCTTTAAAAAATTTTAGAAATTTAAAATATTTCTAACTGGTTCATAATTCAGTTTAAAAAGTGGATTCAGTTAAAAAATATGGATAAAAACATATGTACACTTCCATATATGTAGATTTACAGGTATGTATATGTTTGTATATATTTCATTTTTAATTCAGTGTTTAATAAGTTTAAGGAGCATAGTTAGGTTTTTAATCAAGACTCTCTTTCTGGCAGGAGTCCTATGGGATAAATTGAGAGACACCAAGTAGGAAAAAGTTCCATCCAGGAAGTAAACCTAAAATTGGAACCCATAAAGTCAGAACTACCACTTATGGTTGAGAAAAAAAAAAAAAAAGTGCCCCGTCTTCTTACAGACTGGCCCTCCTTCCCGCAGGCCTGAGGACCTCTCTGGCCCTACCTGACTCTCTCCTCTTCAGCCCTCTTCAGGGCAGCGTCCCTCTGCAGAACCTTCATGATGGCCTCTTGCTCCTCCTCCGTCAGGAAGCTTAAGTCGATCATTTTGAAAGGTGTACACAAAAACAACGGTAATAAATCTGGCTTAAAGTTCTCAAAGCTAAACAACTCTGACTGTAGGCTGGATGATTAAAAAATGCAAAAACAAAATGAAATAATATTTTGTTCAGTTCTCAAGCAAAAAAAGTCTTGTTTGGGCTCAGCAAAAGTTTTAGGTGGTCGATTGCAAAATCCTGAGTGCCCTTTCTGGTGGAGCAGTAGTGGTCTGTGGGACGACATCAGGAAGAGGCTCTCAGAAGGAAGCTGCATTCCTTGCCGGACAGGTCATTTCTACAGTGGCATTTCTACTCATGCTTCCTCTCTGGACCAGTGTTAGACACAGTTTGTTCTCCTCCTGTCCTCGTCATCAACTCAAGGAAAGTCAGCAGCATCTGGGCATCATCTGCCTGGGGAATCATGAGACAGTAAACACCAAACAGTGAGAGGCAGTTCCTATAGTATTGCTCTTTATTACAATATTTAAAACATGCCTGGGGGAAAAAATGACCATGAGATGGTCTCTGAGATCAGGGGAACCAGTTCTGCCAGCTTCCTGAGCAAATGGTAAAAGGTTCATAAAACATGCTTCAGCTCCATTCCAGACAGCCAAGATGGAGAGCACACGAAAATGCCTGTCAATGTTTAACAATCCACCGAGGTAAGGGTTGGTTGCAAAAAAGAGCTGGTTCTCTCTCTGCAGACTCTTGGAGCACTCAGCAAAAAAGTCTCAGTAAAGGTCAGTAAGACCAGGGAGACATGATTCCAGTTGTCAAGTGATTATGGGTAAGAAACTAGGAATCAAAATTCACAAACGCTCACTTCTTCATGAGTATATCCGTGCTCTGTAATGACAGCGGTGTTAAGTATCAGGTAGAGGTAGCTTGCACAATGGCGGGAATTGTTATGCTTCACCTAGTCCCACCTCTAAACTTTGCTGGGGCTGGAGCAACTCACCAAGCTACTCTCCCTTCATTTCTAAGGAGAAAGAACACTTATTGGTATGTGGTATATAAACTGGGGGGAAGAGGCAAAATTTCAAAACACTACGCTATCCAAACTGAGCATGTTTAAGTAGGACAATATACAAGAATCCTATTTTCCCTGAGGCATTTTAAACCCATGTGCAATGAAATGAAGGTGAGACCTGAAGAATGCTATAGCCAGACAAGACTTCAGAGATCATGAGCTCCAGGATCGGGGTCCTTTTAACAAGTGCAGTACTGCATATACAGTAGACACTAAAAACCAAGTGTTTAGGAAATTTTAAAGCAGCCCCACTTAAGAATTAAGTCGAGTGTCTACACTAGTGAGTCATTTTTATGAATAAAATTCTTCGTCTGGACAATAGAACAACTGGGAAGTACTCCCTCCACTACTTGCTAGCTATGAACCGTTAGGCAAGTTACCTCTCACTCTGAGGCTCAGTTTTCTCATTTGTACTTACTTGACATACCTCACAGGTTTTAAGAATTAAATGAAATAATGAATATAAAAGAGCACATACCTTCCATCCTGTACCAAAAACAGCTACCAAAAATATTCTGGCTCCCTTTCTGAGTTCATACTTTTGTTCCATACAGCCAAATAAGAGTGTACATATTATATATATATATATATATATATATATATATATATATATATATATATATATATATATATTTTTTTTTTTTTTTCTCTTTTGAATTATGTTTCTTATCTCCCCCATGAAGTTTGGCCTTCATGGACAGGTACTCTGACGACCTTTGTTTTATCTTTCTGTAGCTCCTTACATAATGTCACAGAGACTACTCAAATAAATATTAAGATAATACTTTACTCTTTTTAAAAACTTACATGCACTTTCATAAGTTACTGAATACTTGTTCATTTGAAAATTACTCATCCTTCAATATGAAAGTCTCCACCTCCAGGAAGCTTTCCCTAACTTCCATAGCCAGAGTTAAATGTTGTAGTGGATTCACTTATTGTTCCTAAGTCTTTATTTTCTTTCTGAAACAGAACCATAGCACCATGTTGCCACTAGAGTAAGCAGAGAATTCCTCTCTACCTTCCTGATGTTGGGCTTGGCCTGTGACTTACTTTTACTGTGACTTACTTAATAAAATGTTACAAATGTAATGTAAGCCTAGGCGGTAGATGTGTTTGTGTGGTTTGGCTTCTTGTTCTGCCATGTTCCATAAGAAGAGCTAACCCCAAGTAGCCATTGCCTCTTCAGTCTAGGTCTCAGAAAGAGAGATACAAGGACAGACCAGAACTTCACCCACCTGAAGCAGGGTCACCCCAGGTGACCTGTAGATATAGAAGCAATAAATAAATATTTTTTGTTGGAAGCCACTAAGGTTTGGGGTTGTCATACAATACTTTTGTGGCAGGAACTTGACTAACAAAAACTTTCTCCTCCATCTACATATCTCCGCTGCTACAATTATTTGTCTGCCTTCAGTCTTTTCCTTATGACTGTGAGTTCCTGAATATAAATAACAAAGTGAACAAGTAAATGAATGAATGAATGAATGAATGGACCACATCCAAATATAAGACTTCACCAAGGACAGCTATCTAAATTTTTTTCACGTACAGAAACTTACTTAGATCCCAAAGGCTGGCAAGGAAATGGATTCAGGCCACATTCTGGGAACTATGTCCCTGATGAGGCATGACACTGCCAGATAGTTCAATGGAAGATTGTTTTTAAGTTCAATGAGTGGGGGGCAGGAAGGAAAAAAGAGAAAAAGCACTTTGGTCATCCAGCAGTGGTAACTGGCAGGTTTGCTAAAGGAAGAAATGCTGGTTTTCACAACTTCAGGTAGAACTAGAAGCTAACCGGTGCTTCAGTGTAAAAGCTTCTGCAGATTAAAAGTCTATCTAAAAATCAGCTGTTAAATTTTAATTAACTAATTATTTTGTCAGTTAAAACTAAAAAAAATAAGAATAAAAATCAGCTGTTAGTGAGGCTAAGGGTAATATCCTCATTTTACAAAGGAGTAAAGGCCTGGAACATTTGACACATTATTGAGTAGCCGGGCGTCACCACCCAGTCATGTGGCAGGAGAACCCTCACCTGGCAATCAAGATTCTTCAATACTGGGTACTCCCCCAACTCCCAACTTCTGGAAGAGCCTATTGTGTGCCTGGCACTGTTGTAAGCTCTAAGATACGGCAATAAGGAAGACAAAAGAAAACATCCTGCCTTTGTGGAGCTTACGTGCCAGTTGGAGGAGACAATGATCAATGATCAAATAACAAAATAAATAAATAAATAAAATTTAAAAATAAAACCAAATAATTAAATTATATAACTTGTTGGAAGGTGAAAAGAGCCATGGAAGAGAAGAAAGCAGAAAAGGGAAGAGAATAGATGTGTGTGTGTGTGGTGAGGGGGGTTGGAGTTGTAAAGACTGTTTAGGGTAGATCTCACTGAGAAGATGACACTTGAACAAAAACTTGATAGAGGTGAGGAAACAAGCCACATAGGTACTGGAGTGTCCTGAAATGGAGAAAATAAGAAATAGCAAAGAAATAGGCCAGTGCTGGAGCATCAGGAGGAGGCCAAGACAGAGAGAGTCAGAAAGGAAATATATCAGACTAGATTGCACTAGGCTTTGTAAGAGCTTTAAGGTTTCTGGTTTTTACTCTGAGATAAAGTAGCATTAGGAAAGGCAGAGGAAGAAAAGAAAATAAATATTTACTGGACACCTCCTATGTGTCTGGCACTTTACTATCACTTCATAGGCACCTCACTAGGATGTGAAGGAGATATTCTATTGTCTGTGTTTTTCGAATGAGGAGAGTAAGGCTCAGGGAGGTGTTTGCCACTATGCTTGTGTACGGTGAAACGGGCATTTGCTTGTGGCTTTGTCAGATTAAGGCACCCCAGTGTTGATATCATTTAATTCTCTCCTCCACACAGATTCCTCAAACTGAAGAAGCAGAACAAAGCTTTTCCATCTGGCCGTGGCTCCTTGTTCTCTGCTTAAGCATAAAAGAAGCATAGCTGGTGGTCAGCATGGGAGCAACCTCAGTGCAAAAATGGAGATGGATGAATTTGGGGCACTGGGATTCTTGATGTGTTCACAAGTGGCTTCCATGTGAGCAAAATAGCTTCTTAAGTTCAACCCTCCTCCCACTTACCCTCCTCATGCTGCTGAATAAATTTCCAAAACACTCAAATCTGACAAAGCCATATTCCAGGCTTAAAATCCTTCACCGACTTCCCACTGCTCATCGGCTAAGGGCCGCAGGACTCTACATGAACTAGCGCCTGCTTTCCTCTCCAAGTTCCTCTCCTTAGGCCCCAACTACACTAAAGTTTTTCAGTTCCTTCTGCCTTCGGGCCTCTGCATATGCTGTTCCTTCCTCCTGAAACACTCCTTCCTGAGCTAATACCACTTGACAGCAAGTTAGATGTCACTTATGGGACAGAAGCCTTCCCTAACCTCCCTAACCTCTCGAGGCCAGGTTAAATGTCCCTACAATGTGCTCCATTAGCATCTGACTTCCTCAATCAAGGTATTCATCACACTGTCTTGAATCCCTATCTACTTGTATTTGTCCTCTGAGTGCTTTGTATCCCCAGTACCTGCCACTGTGCCTTGCATGTACTAGGCTCTCAAGTATTTGATTCATGAACACAGGTAGAAGGGGACTGAGCTTCCACTTTCCCTTTAACTTGAATCTAAGACCCATAATTGAAACAAGCTTATATTATTCATTGAGTTCCAGCTCCAGGTCTTTCAAATGATTGTATGGTTTAAATAAATCACATGGCTATTGTAGGTCTCAGTTTTATCACCTGTATGATGGGTATATTCACTCTTACTTTCCATTCCTTATGGGCATTATTATAAAGCTATGGTTAGAATGCAAGACACTGTCAAAGACAAATAAAGAATAAGCAGCAGTAGGAACAGCAGCACAAAAGGGAAATTTGAGGTCTCCAAATGTAGACTATGCTTAATTCCAATTTTTCATGTGTCAGCTCTGCTATGCCACATCTATAAAAGCCAATACTCTTCTCCTTGTCAATTGTCCAAGAGTTAAACTGGAGAAACCCAGGCCTCAAACAGTTGGGACTTGCTTTTCATGGCAGCAAAGAGAAGAGCTAGGCTAGTATCTCTAAACCCAATCATTTTGCCTGACCAAACCCCGGGTACAGCCTGATTAACAACAGCATTTGCTCCCCCAACTCACTCTGCTGCCAGGAGGGACCCAGAAGGCACCCTCTCCTTTCCCAGAAGGCTGTTTTTGTAGCAAAGCCTGCAGACCCTAAGGAAGGGGAGGAAAATGTGAATAAGTAGTGACTCTCACATGATGAGGTTTTCAGAAGAAAAGTAAATTGTTCTGACAGTCTCATGACATCAAGAATGAAGGCCTGAAAGAAAGTCCTGGGAGGCAGAAGGAGAGCAGGAACAAATAGGCTTGAGTCAGGGTGGGGTTGGGGAGAATGGTGCTGGACAAAAACACGCCCGATCAATAAAGTGGCTTAGCCCCAGCAGTGACAAACCATCAGACATAAAACAAAAGACTTTGGAAACTGCCTAGATCACAGCAGCAAAGGATAAATAGCATAACCCTCAGATGGTTCAGGAGAAGCCTAGGAAGAAACAAGTGGAGTTGGAAAATCAGAGAACCTTTGTTCACCTCCCTCCTAGCACACAGAGCTCCCCTCAGTATATGAAACTGGTGGTCACCAAACCAGCAGCCCACACTGCCAAGGCACGCATGCCCAAAGCTGCTAAGAGCCCCACTGGGCCACTCCCATTCTCAGGCGTAGCCTGCACTTGGTTGAACTTGCCTGTAATTTCACCTTTGCCTCCAATTTGCCCTGCCACTCTCCCTTTCACACAACAATTTAAAAAGAAGACAGCTTTTATGTTTTCTCAGAGTGTCCTTTGTTGAGGGGACGATGAACTTCCTCCTTCCCTCAGCTGTTTTCTAAGCCTCTCATGATCTTGGTCATTTTTCTCTAGATTGTAAAATGAGCAGGTGGTGCTAAGTGCTTAACACAAATGATCTCAGTGAATCCCTCTGACTACCCCATGAGGCAGGTATTCTCCACATCATACAGACAGCACTGGTCTCAGTCAGTTAAATAACTTGTCTGCAGCTGCTCGGCCAGAACGTGGTTTCAACCCAGGACTGTAAGATTCTAAAGCCACCAGTTTTAATCTTCACTCCATTGCCACTCCCCTTATTCTCAGAGAGGCCATAAAGCTAGTTAGGTACAAAGATGAGACTAGAACCCAGGTTTCCTGATTCACAGCCCAGTCCTTTTACCCTGTTGTTCCTCCTTCTGTACCTTCTTTCTTCTCTGTCATTTCCTATAGGCCATATACCATGGCCCTCAGAGCACGGCATGCTCTTCTTCTATGTGCAACTTGTTAGAACAGGAAAATGACTGGGCCCTTTGAGTTTGTTTTATGGACAGACATAGAAAAAAGGACAAGCATGGGACAGAGGGGAAAAAGGCACCTGTGTCAACATGTGGCTGTTTATACATCCCATTAGCTTCTGAGAATGGTAGAGATGCCTGGAATCAGAAACTACTACTAAAAAAAACCTACTTTATGTATTTAAACTCAATCAGAATGTTTTGTTATATAGAAATGTATGAAGATTTTTCCAAAGGTAGAAGACTTTTGTCTACTTCATTCAACTCCTCGACAGCTAATGTTTCTCATAGACTGAATGGACGACCTCAAACTAAGAATGTGATAAGGAAAGACTGCTTATGTGTGACAATTCCCTCTACCCCTTAATCTCCCAGTCAAACCAAAAGATAATGCCCCTAGGTTTCCGAGAGGCTGCATGTTTCCGCATGATGCAGCTGTTTAGTCAGGCTTGGGAATCACAGATGCAAAGGATCTCCATAGGTCAGAACTGGCTGGTGACTGGTTAAAGAGCACAGCAACTTATACAGTTAAGTATGTTCACTTGTATGTCAATTGTTTTCCAGCGGTAACAAGAGCAAACACAAAAATGAACAGCTGAATCATAGTCATAACTAGTTCTATGTACAGACAAGGAAGCTGAGATGCAGAGAGGTTAAACCAATTGCTTAAGGTCACACAGCTACCTAATGTGAGAGCTGGGATACTCAAGACTGTCTTTGTCATCCAGAACATATACAATTTCAACCTAAATAAGGATTTGCAAATGGACAAATAAATGGGTTGGGTTGCACTTTACAGCACCCCTGAAACCAGGACACTGATAACAGCAGGTATTAGAGATGAATTCTAAACTTAATTATTTTCTTAGTTTCAAATTCTGAGGAAGGGAGTGGAGGAACCAGCTGATTTATTAACTAGGCTGTAATTAAACTCAGGATAATAAAGTTAACTGAACTATAGCGATCACCAACTCATACTTTAAAAGGACTACATAAAGTCTCACTTTTGATGCAGTCATGTACATTTTCTATCTGGCCTGAGAGTGAGGGGCTCTCCAAATGTGGTAATTCAGGGGTTCCCAAAACTGACTACATTAGCATCACCTGAAAAGCTTTTAAATAAATAAATAAATAAATAACCAACCAACCAACCAACCATGCCTTGGTCTCTTCACCCTCCACATCCCCCCGCTCAGCAATTCTGATTTGACTGGTCTGGGGTCAGACTCCACCTGGAATACATTTTTTAAAAGCCATCCACGAGACTGAGACCACCAAACTAACTAATGCTCTCCTCTTTCTGGCCTCTGCTCAAATCCAGGACCTAGAGGATGAGGTAAACAAGGTGACAAGACACAAAACAGATACCTGTCTACGCACCACCCCAGGCCTTTGAGGAGATAAAAAAACTTCCAAAGTTGGGGGTAGAGATTGACAATAGAGAGGTAGGGTAAGAGGATCCCATTTTTAAATTACCAAGAATTCTTCTAAATCTTCTCATTTTAGGACTGAACCTCAGCTTTAGACAATTAACAGTGAAGAGTCTGACATTTTAGTCTCTGGTTCTGCATTAACAGTTCTCATCCAACTCCACTTCCTCGCGTGGTGGGCACAGAGGTGCCTTAGCACTGCCATGTTCCTAGCACCTAGCATGGTGCCTGGCACACAGCTGATAACTCATTTATTGAATAAAGGAAAGAAAAAAAGAGATTAGAGGGAAAAAGCAAGATAATTCAACAGCATAGAGGGAAAGCCAAGAAAAATTACAAGAGTGGGACAAAACAGTTTTTAACAAGTAATCTTCCATGATGTACAGTATTTGTTAAATCTCTGTGGTAGGCAGAATAATGGTCCTCCAAAGAGGCCCAAATCCTAATTCCTGGAACTTGTGAATATGGTAGTACATGTTAAAAGGGACTTTACAAATGTGATTAAGAATCTTGTGATGGGGAAATTATCCAGATCATCTAGGTAAATCCAATGTAATCACAAGGTCTTTATAAAAAGGAAGAAGGATAGTTAGAAGGAGAGAAAGGAGATGTGAGTATAAAGATAGTTGGAGTGATCTGCTGTGGAGATGGAGGAAGGAGCCAAGAGCCAAGGAATGTAGGCATCCTCTAAAAGCAGAAAAAGGCAAGGAAACAGATTTTCCCCTAGAGCCTCCAGAAGGAACTCAGTTCTGCCAACTCCATGACTTTATCCTGTAAGCCCCATTTCAGGCTTCTGACCTCCAGAACTGTAAGAAAACAAATTTATGTTGTTTCAAGCCACTAAATTTGTGGTCATTTGTTACAGCAGTAATAGAAAACCTGTACACAGTCTGAAGACAGATAAAATGATTTATTCATCTCTGAATCCTGTTCTTGTCCTACAGCCAATCAGTTGCTGGATTCAGTTGACTGAACCTCCACAATTTCCCTCCAATGAAACTCTTTCTTTCTCTACCACTCATTTAGTGATTGTCTCTGAACATGACCTCTTTTATTACTGGTTCTTCCTCACTTCCGTCTACTGTACACAATATAGCCAGATTCATATCCCAAAGCTCCACTTTGATTACACCACACCTCGACTTCAAAAACCTTCCCTAGCTCTTCCCTGATGGAAGAATAAGTCCAAATTCTGTATCTTAGTATTGACATCCTACTGGCTCCATGCTTCCTATATAACCTTCCTACCCCATGAACTTCAGCCAAACCACTCCATATCACCTCTATATCATTATTGTCGGAACTCTGTTCTTGCTATTCTCTCCACTTAGAATGTCTTTCTCTTATATCTGCACACATCCAAAAACCTACTCATCACTCAAATCCCAAGCTTAAATGATAACTCCTCCACGAAGCTGCTCCTGTGGTCCCATTCCTCTCAAAAATATCCACTCCACAAGCTGGCAAAAACTATTTCTTTCACTGAGTCTTCATAGCGCCTATTTGTATATCTCTCATCTGAGGTAAGAAAAATCACAAACTCCACAGTCAGAGGGACCAGGGTACAGTGTGACCCTCTTGTGCAAGTTACTTAGCTTCTCTGAGCCTTAGGCTTTCATCTGTAAAATAGGTCTCATATCAATCTTACTGGGTGGTTGAGAATATTAAGGCTCATATATAAGTATTCGCACAATAAGTATTCAATATACAATGTTTACAGTAATTATATAACATTATAGTAACTTATATACACATCAAATTCCCACTTCTAGACTCTTTAAGGGAAGAGTTTATGTCCACTTTATTTTTGTAGCCACACAGTACCTTGCATGTAATAGAGAAAAAGCTTCTAAATTGGAGTACTGGGAGCATCTCTTCAGGTTTCCTGTTCCATGTAGAGTAAAGATGGCCTCATTTTTCTCCATTTTGGAAAATGGGGGAGAAATGCACTGGTTCTCTTCCTGATCGTCAGTGTCGGATAGAATTCTTAAGGTGCAAACTTTGCAAGACCTACCTTTTGGTTAATGCCTCAATACTACTATGCATCCCAACCACCAATAAAGGAGTATTGTTTTCATTAGCATAAGTTCATCTTGTTATTT
This sequence comes from Macroglossus sobrinus, assembly GCA_004027375.1. Taxonomy (NCBI): domain Eukaryota; kingdom Metazoa; phylum Chordata; class Mammalia; order Chiroptera; family Pteropodidae; genus Macroglossus; species Macroglossus sobrinus. Next base: position 24,210 of record PVKZ01000852.1, read on the forward strand.
TGATGCCACTGAATTCTAGCTCAGAGAACAGCTGTTGCTCCTGAGCCAGTGGGACAAAGTTCTCTTTTACTCCATTACGTTTAGCAATCCCATGCTGGAGAGTCTCCCTCATTCCTCAGCTGGCTATGCAACAGAATTACCTTCCTTTAAAGGCATTTCTTAAACCACTTTTATGCTAGAGTAGAAACTTAGCCCTTTTTTTCTCAATCTAGTTGGCATCATCATGAGATTTAAAGTCATGAGATTTGGTTTGAAATCTAGTCGTCCACGTACTAGCCTGGAGACCATTAAAATAGCACTTACCTGAGCCTCAGTTTCCTCAATTCTAAAACTGGAACTAATCGCTCACTGTCATCCTCCCTTGCCAAATCACCAGGGGCCAGTGAGACCATGTATGGAAAGACATTTTGTAAACTGCAAAATGATATAAAATTATATCTCCCATTAGCCTTCTAACTCAGCATAAGCTCCAAGCAGATGCCCGTAGATTGGATAAGAGAAAAGTTCTCAGGGATTACATGAAGGCAGATAAAGTGAAAGCATTCTAGAAGAAATGAAGAAAGCTTTCTCTTCACCTGCCTTCATGTAATCCCTGAGATACAAATGAGAATAGTGTTATAATTGAAGGTGCCAAATAACCACAGGCAAGCTTGTCTTGCAGGAGTCTTAAGGAACATCTGACTTGCTATCTGTAAAATGTTCTGAGGTGATATTCTTAAGTGGAAGGTGCCATTCAGTGTAACTACTGCATAATTAGTCAGCACCACCTCTGCCCAGGCATCATGCCAGACTCTTTACCTATTTTGAATCTTCAAAATCCAACTATCATTTAAGGCAATAGTGTAATCCAGAAGGGCCTTCACTATGATTGAGAAGGTGTTAAGAAATGACCAACCATGTCCAAGACAGCATTTAACATTACTTAGCACTTAACATTAAAATGGGCAGCAACTCTTCCAAACTCACTTCAATTTTCCTGAACCTCTAGTCCCTTACTTATTTCCTCATGCAATGCTTCATAGAAGGGTAAAAGCCCTAATGAGCAAATCTCATGAAAAATTCAGCTGGTCTTTGGAGAAAACAGCTGGAGCTGACCTTAGGAATTCCACTAATTTCCCCCTACCACACAGCCTTAAAATAGCCAAAGAGAATTTCTAGCTAGCAATGACCTTTCCTTTAAAGGAAATACTATGCAAAGAGGCATGCTGGGGTCATTAGCCCAAACCATACAGTCCCCATGATAAATCCTTGGCCAAATGTTCCTATGAGAATCTCCCTTCCCAAGGTCAACACTGAAATTTCATTGTGAAGGCTTCCCTTGCCCTACTCCCCAGGCACCACGGGATCTATATTAAGACATACACTATCAGCTAGTAACTACCTGAGTGGTCATGAGAAGCCACTCCCCTTCCTTGGCTCCAATCTCCAAATCTGCAAAAGGAAGTGCCAAACTCTGACCTCTGAGGTCTTTTCCTGGTATAAGACTCCCTGGGAGGTACCTGGGAGGTAATGAAGGCTCCTCATTACCTTCAGGATAAAATTCACACTCTCAGTGTTACATGTGCTCCTCCAAATTTGCCCGCTGCCTTCTTCATTGTCCCCGATATTGTACCTTGAGGTTTAAGTTGACCTCAGACCCCTCTGTGCCTTTAGAACATGTAGCTCTTCTTGCCTGTAATGTATTTCCCCAGCTTCTAAAATTCTTACTCAATTTTCAAGATGCAGTCCAGGTATTACCTCCTTTGGGAAGACGAGTCTATAACCCTCCCTCGCAAGTTAGTTTAGAGTCTCACAGGACTCTGAATTATGTAGTAACAGTTTGTTTACTCATCTGTGTCCCTTACAAGCCTGAGTGCTCCTTGAAGGTACAGACACCATCCATCTCTGTACTCCCAGTACCAGACCCTGGGCCTGTCATTCGCTGTTTGCTGACACTGTGCAAAATTCCACCAGAGGACCACATGCATTTTAGAGTGTTATTCCAAAAGACCAGAAATTAATTTTTTTTAAGATTCTGTTCTCTATTCAAAAAGCAAGAAAGAAAACTATCTCCAAGTCATTGCCTTATTAGGAAAAAATATATATAGTTTGGAATTGTGACCTAACTTTGAGGGGTGAAAAACATACAATTTTCCCTAAGAAACCTCTCTTTAAACCATCTGAATCACAGCTTTTTAAAAAGGAGATTCAAATTTATAAATAATGTATAAATTGGTGGGGTTTGGGGTTTTTTTCTTTTTCTTTTTCACCAAAAGGAAGGAAAATCTTTAAAAGGGATAAATTATATGCTGAATTTTCTTAAGATTCTCAGCCATGTCCTGGAAAATCATGAAAAGCAGAAAGGATGTTATCTTGTATAAAAACAAAATGTTTTGTTAACTACTAATAATATTGAAAGGCATGTGCACGTTTTATAGGAAATAAAAAATTAACAGCTAGGACTTGGACTTGAATACCTTCTTCCGTCTTTACACATATTATCTCTACACGAGACAAACCAGAAAAGTAGGCAGCACTGTCTATGTTTTAGAGATGAAGAAACTGAAGTTTGTGGAGAATAAGGGACTTGCCTAAACCCATATCTCCTCTAAGCTGCAGGGATGGGATTTGAACCCAGGTCTGCCTAGCCCCAAACTTCTGTCCGACACACCAGAAAGAGCTGTGGAAAAAGTGAAAGGAAGGGCCAGGCACACAAGTGCCCTGTAAAGGAACTCAAAGATGTGAAGAGGAGCTAAGGTTTCCCTCAAACCTTCACATATCCAAAACACTGAATTTTGCAGTACAGAATGCTGTGAAACTTGATGTGTAATGCAACCAGTTACAAAGGGATTTTTATTCTTTATGTGATTCCAGTTTGACAACATATATTAACAGACGCCTGAAGTGTGGAGAGCAGTCAGGGAATATGATGTTGCAGCATCAAGAAATCTAATTTTTCTAAGCCCACACAAACAACAAAAATCCTTGCACGGATCTAGGAAAGAGCTTTATAGTATTAGTCAATTCTTAAAACTCCATCCAAAGACAGAAAAAATTATCATTGACATTTCGTTCCTTAGGGTCAGCCTTGCTCTGCCTGAAGGAGAAGCAGAAGATGGGGTTCTGGTCCTTGCTCTGCCACTAATGACTGAAACCACTGTTTTCTGGTGACCTCACCTGTAAAATGAGGCATCTGGTTTTTGACCTCTGAGATATCTTCCAATTGTATAATTTTGTTTTCTTATGGGCATAATAGCTAGCTACCAAGTTAGCCAAGGAAGGAAGAGGTGTACAGGAGGAAAAATAAAAGTCATCCTGCTGCCCAGCGATAAAAAAGCCATTTTAGAAACTAAACATTTTTTCATAAGATACAGCTATATTGAAGGAGAGAATGATAATTAGGAAAACAGGATATAAAAACTGACGAAAGTCTTCCTTCCCTGCTTTCTGTCCCTTTCTCCTTTGTTCCTTTGTCACCGAGTGTTCCCTGCTTGGGACTGGGCTAGGCACTATGTGTACAATTATTAAGTAGTAAGAATTGGTTCCTGTAGTCAAGAAGATTTGGGCTCACAGTAATAATGATAGCTCCCATTTGTATAATGTTGAGGGTTTACACTGTAGTCTAGCATATGTACTCTTCACAACAACCTTGGGAGCTAGGGAGGGCAGCAAGGAATAAGTATGATCATAATCCCTCTTTTATTGATGTAAAGACTGAGATTCAGCAAGGTCAAGTGGCTTGTCCAAGGTCACACAGCTGGGAAGAGAACACATTTGCAAATAGAGAAAAGAACCACATATGAAAGAGTATGTTTAAGTGTCAAATGTGTGATAAGTGGGGAAGTGAGGAGATCATGGCAAGAACCTGGAAAAGGAGGAACTTGAGCTGAGCTTCGGACTTGGGTATGATTTAGACAATTCACACCCTGCATTCTCTGAATTCAATGCAGAAGACAGCATAGTACTACCTTAGAGAAGGTGGTGTGCAGAAAAACAAAAGGATGTCTAAATTTATACACACACAGAAGCACATTGTTTTTCATCTAGGAAGTGGACATTCTTTAGCCTCCATCAGTAATCAGCATGTGTGTGTATCTTCCTTGGGGCGCACAGTGGGTATCAGGGAGAGGGCTCACCTGTGGTTAGGGGCATGTGATCTGTACCACTGAGCTAGGGTGAAAAACTCTGACCTTGGCACTCTCGACCAATACTGTAACTACTTGGGTTAACCAGCCTTCTCTAAGTATTCTTTTCTATGGGCATGACTAATCATATGCTTAAGAGCAAGCCTGCCTTCCCAGGCTGCATTCATTGCTACCAAGGCTCAAGAATGTAATTAATAAGCAACCTGGACCTTCTCTTGAGGTGAGAAAGGAGAGAGAGAGACAGGCTGGGAAAGATTTCAAGGTGATGACAGAGCCTCAACATTGCAGGAGAACTTAATAAAACAGGTCCAGGCTCTGTTTATCAGACAGAAAGTGATTTAAGTCAAAAAACAGGAAGTGGGGACCTGGTAGAATTACTCTGAAGGTCCCTGAGAAGGGAGACCTCAGATAAAAAAAAGAGTGAGATTCAAGTTAAATCACAGACCTATTCAGAGTAGAGTATTTAGGTAACAGGAACTCTGAGGTTTACTCTTAGCAGAACAGGTTTTCCTTCTTACTGCTGAAACTTTAATCAACCCTCTAGAATTCTGATTCCAATTTTATTTCATCAGGTAACATTTCAAACATCACCTATTTCATCAGGGGTTCTGAGAAGGAATTCACAGTATAATTCACACAGTATAGTATATGATGAGATTAGGCAATTTCCTTTCATTCCTAACCCCAGGAAACTGGTAAGCAGTGGGGATGAAGTGGAGGCAGGAACTATTTGATGGTGGTCCCCTGGAGGTGGTTTTGGAGTTTGGACTTGAAGCTGAAGGTGATTCTTTCCACCAAAAAGAATTCCAACCTTCTTCTGTGCCATCACATCTGAACCCAGTATGATTTACAGAGCTAATGCAATGCCCAAAGAGAAACAGAGTTCCCAAGCAAAGGGGAGAACCAGTTCCCGCATCTTTTCATCCTCTCTGGAATCTTGAGGAGCTCATGGGCAGGCAGCAAGCCTTCCACAGATACCCACCAATGGAGACTTGAAAACTTCTTGAGCAAGTGCATCACAACGACTAAGCCTGGTGAGGAGCAACAGGATAGACACGCATACATTCTATCCATCCATCTACAAAATAGAATGTATATATTCTAAAGATAGAACTGTTTATATAAATATGGATATGTGTAATATACGTATATATTGTTCTCAGTCATTTGCAACCAATTTATATAGAGAAAGCTAGGCAGGGTGGTTGCTAAGTGACCGAAACCAGGTTTCTGGTACCTAAGTGTGGGTAAAATCAGGTGCCCTCCCCATTAAAGGATGTCCTAACAAAACTCATTTGGGTTCAGATGTGTTGTTTATTGGGAGGGGTAGCAGCATATATGTTACATATATTGGTATTGCTACTATTTCTATGAAGATCTACCATACTGGAACATGTACATAAGCTGTATCACCGAATCTTCATTCCATCACCATAAGGAAAGTATTATTATCATTCCTATTTTACAGAAAAGGGCCTAGGCTCAGAAAAGTGGAGTAACTTTACTATATCATATACAGATATATGTATATGTATGTGTTATAGATATCAATTGCTTTCTACAAACTGAGATAACAGAATTTCAAGTTTTCATTTCAAAAACTAAAAATATATGGGTCAGGTAATACTCATAAAAATGTCATTATTTTTTTCCCCTAGCAGAGGTAGTATCTTAAATAGTCAAACTATGATGGAAAACTGAAAATATTTAGGTAAAACAATCTTATCCATAACTTTGATTTCAGAAGAAGATAAGCATTCATTTTATAAATTTTTAAACAAAAAAGGTTGATCAATAAATACCTCTGCAGGGCATGCTGTGAGAGAGAGATTCATTAGGTACATCTTACAGCAGAGAGAGGCTGGGATTGTGGCAACCTTATGTGTTTTGGAGAAAAGAACAGTGTCCTGGGATTTAGCACAGTCGAATTTTTTCCTAGCTCACTCAATCCCTAATTATACATATATATGATGTTGGGCAAGCCACTTCACCTTCTAGGCTTTGTTCTTCTCATCTGCAGACTTAAGGCACTGCAAAAGATGATCTTCTTCACAGACCCCTGCTCAGATTCAGACTGGTTGAAATAGCAAACTTAAGGCCCCAGCAGAACTGGGCTACAAAGGACCATGGCCCCATAATGCAGGAGTACACTCACTTCTCATTTCATCTCAGAGCTCAGAATAACACCATCCCAATCCTGTACAATCAAGTTAACATATTCTTTCCATAGTGCCCAGACTCCTCAAAAGTGCAGGATATTTTACAATCAAATTAAATATCCCTTATTCTTGAAAATAAAAAAAAAACAAACTAGGCAAATTATTATTAGTAAATTGTAGCAATAAGAATATCAAAAGCTTATATAGCACTTACTATTTGCCAGGCATTATTTTAAGTAAGCACTTTATACCATTAACTCTATTCCTCACAACATGCCAAGGTAAGCATTTTACAGATAAGGAAATAGGCTTAGAAAGACTAAATATCTGGAAAGTGGCAGGTGGGACTCTATTTAGACAGTCCAACTCCAGTACACACACTCTTGACAACCATACCACCCTATCTTTCTTGGACAAAGGTGTCATAAAGCACAGAGTCATTCTCTAGATGGACTGGATTGTAGTTTTATGTTTTAGGCTCTTCCTGCCCCCTTTCTCTCTGCTCTGCAGACTCACTGACTTGGTTCATTTTCAGACAGATTCTGCTCACAGATTTCCTCAAACTGGACTCCCCCCAGCAGCCCAGGGAGAGGAGGCCCCAGGAGCCTCCAGCAGCCTCATGGATGCTATTCGGCCATGCCATGTGCTGCAGGGCAGACATCTTGGTATGATCTGAAACAATATCCCAAAATCATTCTTCACATGGTAACTGAAAAGTCATCTTTCTTAAACTCAGAGAGAACTCTGACTCAGTCAGAGGATAAAAGCAACTTTTTCCCAGGAAAAGTGTTCAATGAACTCAGATAAATTGAGATTGAACTTTGTAAAATTGTAATGGTGGAGATGAAGCAACACAATGGTCTGAAAATAGAGCTTGGACATTAAGGGCTGCTTAACCACTAATCTTCTCAAATTCCTTCTGCCTTATTCTTCCATTTGAAAGGCCAAAACCACCAAGAGGAAAAAAATAACATGGTGAACTTCATGAATGTGTTACAAAAAGGAACAAGTAAATTAACAGAGATGTGAAAGAAAAAATCATATCTAAAGATATAATATTGTCTGCCTTACTGATTTATTTTTTTGTCTCATCTGAGATACAAGAGAAGCAGGGGAAAGTGGAAAAAACACTAAGGAGATCAAGGAGAACTAGTCAGCTTGTGATGCTTTCTCACTTTGAATCTGGGTCCACAATTATATTATTCCCCAAAATAATGGCTTTCAAATGTCATGACTATCTAGGCTGAAATACAAGAGAAATAAATGATATCATCATGGGGCTTAACTTTATTGCATGTTTCTTTTATTAAATTTGTGCACATCAGAAGCAAATGATCAGCATTCAATATTCACCAAAAAAAAAAAAGACTCATACAAAAAAAAATATCATTGTAAATCTTACTTTTATTTTATTCCCATAATTCCACAGAGTTAGTAAGGAAAAAATGTTTCCATTATCTAGATTTATATCCTAGTTTCTATCAATCCTGGTTACTCATACCACAGCCTACTGCCTGTTGCAACATATCAGCATTTGCATGTATTTAATGCAGTATCTTCTTACTTGGGTATTATTTCTTATTTGAGCTGATCAGAAGAGGCTTCAAGGTAGGAAAGAAAGAGGTGGGACGTGAGAAAAGGGCAATTTAAGCTGAGAAGTACCACACTCACTCCACAAAATCACAACTATGTATGGTCCCTACTAAAGTGAAAAGCACTTGAGTGTCCTCTAAAAGCTGGAAGGCACAAATCCAGCAAGATGTACTTTGCAGAATTCAGTCTTACCTGAGAATAGAGGTTTTTGTAATTTTAGATAAAATAAAAATGAAAAGACATTTACTAAAAACTAGAGTAGATAGGACAGAGTTTCAGTATGAGCTCAAGCAAACAACACAGCTTGTTTGAAGGCAGCTGGAAATAAATCCCCTTTGGGGATGGAAAACAAGAAAAAGTAAGATTTTACTTCTTGCCTTAAGCAGGCATTATCCAGCAAATGTCTAATATTTTCCTAGGAATAAAAGTCCTTGCCTACCAAAGAAAAGCGGATCTTTAAAGTTCTGTAGAAACTTCTTCCATTCTTCTGTTTCCAAAATAATTCAAAAAAACTGATTTTTGAGATTTTAAATGAGATTTTTAGTCATCCTGCAAAGTCTGAATTGATCCAGGAAAATTAAAGAGAGTAAATACCTAAATTTTAGCTCTTGAGGTCTACTAGAATCCACAGGAGCTTAAAGGGGGCCCACAGACTGGATTTCTACTTTGCTTTTCTCCGAAGCAGCTGTATACTGAGAGCTGTAGGCCACTGAAATACAAGAGTCAACAAAGGTAAATTGCATTTATCTATTTCTTAGTAGAATGCAGGTAGTAAAAAAAAAAATAGTACTTGTTGAATGAGTGCTAACTGAAAGAATAAAATATCTCCAGGGAAGGAATGACTGTGACTCGTACTTCATGCTCTGCCTAAAGATTAAAGAAATACAAATTAGTACTTGATAGTTGGGCATGAGGATGGGGAGCATGGCACAGGGAATGCAGTTAGCATTAATATGATGGCTAAGTGGAGGACCAGGGGAGGGAGGGAGCAATTGGGGAAATCGTTTTATGAACAATATAGATGTCTAACCAATGTACTGTATACTTGAAACTAATTTAAATAAATAAATTTATTTTTTTTAAATCCTGCTCATAGCAGCTTTACTTGTAAGATCCCGAAATTAGAAATAATGTTGATGCTCTCCAACAGGTGAATAATTAAATGTGGTATATCCATACCATGGGATACTTTCTAAACAATAAAGAGGAATGAAAAAGGAGTTACATAATATATGGTTCTATTTATGTATCATTCTTGAAGTGGAAATATTGTAGAAATGGAGAAAGATTAGTTGCCAGGGGTTAGGGTTAGGGGTAAGGAAGGGAAGAAGGAGATGTAGATGGTTATAAAAAAAAAAAAATAGATCCTTGTGGGGATGGAACTGATCAGTATCTTGACTATAACGGTGGATACATGTGATAAAATCGTGTAGAACTTAATACGTACAGGCACATACACACATAAGTACATATAATAGTGGGGAAATCAGGATTGTATTGATGGAGATATCCTGATTGTGATTATTGTACTATAGTTATGCAAGATGTTAGCACTGAGGGAAATTAATCACACAGATCTCTCTATATTATTTGTTAAAACTGCATGAGCAGCTACAATTACCTCAAAATAAAAAGTTTAATTAATAATAAATCCCTCAAAGCAACCTTTCCTCTGCCACCATGAGCACTACCAGTTTAGGACTGTGTGTGTGTGGGAAGTGGTGGAGGGTGGGGGTGGGGTAGGGAGAGGGGCAGGGGCAATTAACACATAAATCTTTCCTAACCACCTACATAGAACTTCCCTACCTCTAAATTCCCAGTGTTCCAATTGTTTTTATCTGACTCTTGTTTTTACATTAAAGACCAATATTTTAGAACTTTTATATCTCCTTATGCAGGTTAAAAGGTCCTGAGATAGGGCCCATGCCATACCTTTTTTGATAACTTCTCAATGCCCAACACAGTCAGAAGCCTAGAGTACAGGTTGAATAAAAGTGTTTTTAATAAATGAATAAATGAATGAAGGAAAATTTTTTTTTCTACCTTCCATAGTTTGGCTGGATGAACTGGAAATTTACAATGCTTTTGCTCCAATTTTCTCAGCTTCAAAAGGTTAGTAATAGCTGTGTCCACCTGCCTTCTAAGCCTGCAGTGAAATTAAAGATCACCTCCAGCTGAACCGGCAGTATTAGCAAGCACACATATAGCTTTAGTCGGAGAGCTAAACTAATTATTTGTTGTGTGATCTTATGCCAGTTAATTTCTCTGAACCTCAATTTTCTTGTTTGTAAAATGGGAGAATAATACTTAGTTTTGCAAGGTTGCTACGTGAATGAGTCATGGTATACATAAACAGCCTAACTCAAAGTCAACCTAAGTAGATGCTCAATAAATGTTTTTATCCTTCCTTAGATACTTCCAGGCACTAATGTGCACTTCAGATTTCAAAACGGTGGGCAGTTCTTAGTACATTTACATTTTTTCAATAATTAAGCAGCGTATTATTCATGTAACACCTTTCTGTAAAGATCAAACTCTGCTTCTGTTTACAATGGCAAAAGTAATATAATCAAAGTAGATGGAGATAAAGGATGGCATAAATGGAAAGAGGCAGTTCAAGAGGATAATAAGCTGTGAAGACAGTGTACAGCAAGTTCCTCTTGCCACGAACCACTGTGGAAGAAGTCTCATCTTGGGCTTACTCTCCTCCTCTTTCATGCAGTTGTCCCATCAAAGGGCAGCACAGACACTAGGGAAAGACACTGCAAAAGCCTACTGATCCCTAAGAATGGTGGGCTGGTGGTACTGAAGGGGAGGAGGATGGGCCTCTGTTTATTTTGTCTGCAAGGGAAGTATTTGTTTTCAGGGTAAGTCTACTGCTTCCTTCTCAGGTCTGGGAGTGCCTTAGTCTGCTCACTCACAGGATGATAACTTTCCCTCTAGTGTGCAGCTGTCTGAAAACATATTTGCTCTGGATGTGTCACTGGGTCATGAGGAGTTCTCTGAGAAATACTTTACACATGGGTGTCTCCAAGCCCAGGCAGCAGAGGTATTTGCTGATCCATGAGGCAGGGATGGACAAACACTGGATGTGGTTCCAGAGTCCAGGTTTTAAAAGAATATACTAAGTCTCTTGATTGGTCAACAGCATTTTGAGCCTTGACTCTACACATGGCTTCTGTGGAGGAATCATCTATAACCATGACCAAAAAGGTCCCCTCCTTTTACAGAGTTCTACTCTAATTCAGCATATTCACACATATTTGTTTTACTTCTCTTGTGATGATCTCGCAGAGCATAATAGCATATTTGTCAAAGCAAAGGTCTTAAAAACAGATGCAATATCATTCCTAGCATATTCCTTACAACTAGCAGAAGCATATGAAATAGAGAAAATATAAAAATATGTTCATGTTAGACAACATAGGTGTGGCATATCCCATAGATTTCAGAAAAGATTAATGTGCTGTCTAAAAGGATTATAATGCTTCAAAGCTTTATGAGTTTTATCCTCTTCCTTATTAATACAACGAATAATAGCATGTACTTATTAAGTAATTACTATGTGCTGGGCACTATACTAAGCCCAACAAAGATCATCTCATTTAAGCTTTAAAACAATCTTAAGAGTGATGCATGTAATATTTTTTCCATTTTATAGATGAGACAACTTAAGCTTAGAAAGACTAAGGATGTAAAAACAGAAGCACCTGATTCAGAACCAACATTCTTGATCTTCACACTCATCTACACTACCATATGCTTGTTTGGTTTACAGAGAAGACCAAGGTTATTGTGGCTTTTATTGAAATAAGAATGTATACAATATTGACCCTTCAAATGCATTATGTCGAACCACACCAAATTGCCAATATACAACCATTTCGACCTGTAGAAATGGCAACTTCTTTTGAGTCAACTGAACATAATATCGAGACACAGAATGGCATGTTCCTAACCCCAGCACAGCTCCTGACTAGATGTATGACTTCGGGCAAACCACTTAACATTTGTAGTCTTCACTAGCTACACCTCAGAAAATAAAAAGGTTGAGCTGAATTTGTCTTTAGGTTCCCTTCTAGCTCTTTAATTGCAAGGCAAGAAGTGGGAGACGCATCATAATTCATTTGTTCAAAATTATTTATTAAGCGGCCACTGCATGCCAAACACTGTGTTTCCTCTTTCATTCTAAATTCATATGCATTTCAAGGATAGCCTCTGATCCCTGGGGCTCCCACATGTTATAGATAAAGAACAAGCTTGAGGATTCTTGCTGTCTGCTATTTAGGGAAACTGGGTGTGTCCTATAGTGCTGGCAGCTCCTGCCTCATCATGATTCCACAGCAGAAGAGAAAACCAAAGGATCTAGAAACCTATTTGGGGTAAGACATGAAGCGTGGTATGGCAGAAGAAATGGCACATGTGGACAAATTTGTACCTTCCAAAACAAAGAACTCTCAGTAAATATCCTGGCTCACAGAAACTTCTAGAAAAATATTGCGCTCTTTTCTGGACTTTGCTTGCATCTCCCCAGAAGCCAATCATGTAGTCTTTTAAATTAAAAAAAAAAAAATCCAGAAAGGAAGCACCTTCAGCTTTGCTAGGTAGAGCATTTGAGTGTCTAGTCACAACCTTTGCAATGGTTAAGGACTGGGAGTAGAGAATTACAGGAAAACACCAAACTGCAAGTCTCACTGATTCAACAGCTGGCTATGCTACTTATTAGCTTTGGAGCCTGGACTTATCACTCAACCTGCTTCTGCCTCAGTTTCCTCATCTATAGAATAAAGATTGGAACTGATAACCTCTATACCTTTTTTCCACTCTCAAGTCGACCAGCCCTTTATCATCTAAGTTTTACCAGCTAATCTACCATCTGTTCCCTTTTGCACTATCCACTGTGGACACAGCAAACAGCTGTTTTTTTAATACGCCTACAATAGCTCTTCAAATACATACTTGATGACTCTTATGAGTGCCCACTTCACTCACTCTCCTCTGACCTAAATCAAAGTCCTAGATGAAGTGTGGTTAGCAAGATGTTGACAGTAACTATGTGGGGTCATATGGCTAAACTCTGAGCCCATAAGGAATGGAATACATGTGGCAAAGAGCTGTTTGCTCTCTCAACTTCTTGAAACTGAGAAGGACTCATAACTCCCAACCTCATTCTCTGGGAATTCTACCAGCTGTTATAGAAATAAAAAATACTGCAAGAAAAGGGGATTAATAAACTTGACATGCTGACAGTCCAGCTGAGATTGAACCCACACACAGTATGTAATTGGTGAATTCTATAGAACAGATTATTCTTACGGACTAAATTGGGGCATGTACCAGGAAGAGTCAAAGGAAGCCAGATGAACCAGGTCAGTTGAGGGGTACAGTCTACTCCAAGGAAAGCCTGCTGTTCTGTAGTCTTTGATCATAGAAAAAGGCAGAACTCACCATGGAAACCATGACACCAACCCAGTTTTTAGTGGGGGTGATCTTCAAATTAGGAGTGACCCTCCTGCGACAGTTCAGAGTTGGTTATCTGACAGGGCAGTGGAGGCAGATGACAGACAAATGTCCTTCCTTGTCTTTATGTGTTCTATTTCAAGTTAGGGCTGCTCATTTCTCTCTCTACTAGTAGCTTCACTTTCTAGTCTCTTTAATGTAAACCATCTCTGAATGGGATTCCAATGAAGTATGTCACTTTAAATGCCTTAAAAGTCTCCAAAAGTTTTTTTCTTTTTTTTTTTTTTAAAAAAAAAAACCTTTTGGAAACAACAAAACAAAGAGTTAAAGTGATTTCAAAAGGGAAGTAATCATTAAAAAAAAAAAAAGTTTAAGAAAGTGACTCCTCCGCCCCCCATCACTGTCCATATTCTTAGTTTCAGAGATTTTATTATATCTTCTTCATTACAGAATACAAAAACTTTTAAGAAAGAAAAGAATTTGAAAATTGTTATTAATCAAATTCTGTGTTTTAGAGATGAGCAGTTTTCTTTTTTCTCTTTAGGAATTTTGAATTACAAAACTCCAAGCGACAGACATGGAGAAAGTTTCAGGCCACCTCAAATTTTGATAACATCTATAAAATGTAAACTGATATATCTCATAACCAATGTTTTATAAGCCTTTCCTTAAAAATCAAGCACATGCTCTCCACAAGTTTTGTCATGGAAATTATTCCAACAGGCGAATAAATAGGCATTTCCACAGTTAAGGCCTAACAGCTGTCACATTATTTAGTTCTGCACAAATGAAAAATCCAAAAAAAGACTGGAGAATCTGTGGCTGGAATCTGGCAAGCAGTTGTATTTTCACATTGTTTTAGTCAGTGTGCTCCCTCAACGCAAAAATGAGCCCTGCAAATTTTTAATTAAAAATAACCATGTGGTCTGAAAAACAACTGGAAACATATCAAAATATAAAGTTAATGCTTTGCCATCTTTAATTAATGTTTAGAGAAAAGAGCTCACAAGTCCTCAATTCCCATGCTGCAATGACTCGAAAGTGTAGATTTAATTCTAAAGGACAATAGAACAGCCATAAAACCTCCTGTTTCCTCAAGGTCACAGAATAGACTTTCATATCACAAAATTCAAGAGTTCAAACTCCTAACCAGACATCATGTCTCTCCATGAACTGGTCCCCCAATGAGGAAATTTAAGTCTACAACATCTTTTTCTCTTTGTTTGGGCTTCAGTTCTATTATTTCCCAGTAATTTGAGGGGAGAAAAATATATCATTATGTTGGAGCGGGGACAGAATACAAGAAGATTCAAACAGGAATTCTCATTTACTTCTGATAAAAAAATTTAAATAATTTTTTGAGGTTTACATAGAAGTAAAAGAAAAGCAGAGTTCCAGAAATTGCTCCAGGAATTCATGGAAAGCAGAGTCCTTCATCTACATTTTCTTTTTAATGAAACCAAGAAATACCAAGAACTAGATGGCTTTTAAAAAATGTCTAGTTTCCCTCAAACAATTTTTGATAAGGATGCTAAGACCATTCAATGAGGAAAGGACAGTCTTTTCAACAAATAATGCTTTTTAAATAAATAAAATGGACTATCCACACACACAAAAATAAAGTTGGACCCTTACCTAACACCATATACAAAAATTAACTCAAAATGGATCAAAGACCTAAATGTAAGACATAAAACTATAAAACTCTTAGAGAAGAAAACATAGGGCAAAAGATTCACGACATTAAATTTGGCAACGACTTCTTGGCTATGACACCAAAGTCACAGTCAACAAAAGCAAATGTTTTCATGGAATTCATGAAAACTTTACAAATTTGTGCATCAAAATACATTATCAACAGAATAAAAAACAACCCACAGAATGGGAAAAAATATCTGAAAATCTCATAAGAGATTATATGATTTTATATATTCTAGGAATTATACATACAGAATATATATATATATATACATATATCTTAAACTTTAACAACAAAAAATTCCAACTAAAAAATAGGCAAAGGATTTGAATAGATATTTTTCCAAAGAAGATATACAAACGGCCAGTAAGCATATGAAAAGATACTCAAACATCATTAATCATTAGGAAAGTGCAAATCAAAACTACAGTAAAATACCACTTTCACATCCATTGGGATGGCTACTATCAAAAAAACAAATATCAACAAGTGTTGGCAAGGATGTGGAGAAATCAGAATTTTTGTGCACTGTTGGTGGAAGTGTAAAAGGATACAACCTTCATGGAAAACAGTATGACAGTTCCTCAAAAAACTATAAATATTTACCACCTGATACAGCTTTCATTTTCTGAGGATATGCCCAAAAGAAGTAAAAGCTAGGTCTTACATACCCATGTTCATAGTAGCATTATTCATAATAGGTAAAACATAGAAGCAACTCAAGTGTCCACTGATGAATAAACACAATGTAGCGTGTGTGTGTGTGTGTGTGTGTGTGTGTGTGTGTGTGTGAGAGAGAGAGAGAGAGAGAGAGAGAGAGAATACACACACACAATGGAATATCATTAAGCCTTAAAAAGGAAGGAAATTTTTGATGTATGTTACAACATGGATGAATCTTGTGGACATTATGCTAAGTAAAATAAGCCAACAACAAAAAGAGAAATACTATACAATTCTACTTATATGAGGTACTTAGAGTAGTCAAATCATAGAGACAGAAAATAGAATGTCAGGTGGTTACCAGGAGCTAGAGGTAGGGCAGAATGAGGACTTACTGTTTAATGGGTATAGATAGAGTTTCAGTTTTACAAGATGAAGAGTTATGAAGCTGGATGATGGTAATGATTGCACAAAACTGTGAATATGTTTGTTGTCACTGTACACTTAGAAAACATTAAGATGATAAATTTTACATATATTTTACCACAATAAAAAGTCGGGGGAAAATGTCTAGGTTCCTGGTCCCTTATAATGCCACCAAACAGAGGATTTAGGGGCTGCTCTTTGGCATATCAACATTTATGTTTCAGTCACCACTTGGCGATTACTTTGGTAGCTTCCTCATTAATAAAATATCTACTTAAAATGTAGTATGAAGATTAGATGAATTTATATGTGTAAAGCACTTTGTGTAGCATAGCAAATACTACATAAATATTAGCTATTAATATTACTACCACCGCTAAATCTATTCTCAGCATCCCAAATAAAATCATATCCCATGATGGAGAAAACATTTGCATTTCATTCTCTGAAATGATGATGACCTGACCCCAAACTCAACATCTGAAAAAAGTAAATCTTCCCTTCCTCAGCTAGAGCCCACGAATGGGAACTAAGGCCTAAGTTACTCTGTCCTTTGAGCAAAAATAGAGGTAGGATACTTATGCCCAGTTGCATTCATTCGACAAGTATCAGTTGTGTCCCTAGTTTGTGCTGGGGACTCACTGTACCAAGTGCTGCGTTTATTTGCTCATAGTCAGCACTTTCCATTGCACTCTCTAGAGCGTAGGACCTTGTTTCCTTCCTTAAGTGTGAATAAATAAATTTATATATGAAGAAATATTATATAAAAACATTTCCCTGGATGAAACTGACAGGAATAGGAGAGGGTACCCCAAAATTACTCATTTCTATTTTTCTCCCTCTAGGTCTATTTAAAACAAAACAAAACAAAAACCTCTTCATTTACTTTCAAATTAAATAAAGCAGATTATTCCCAGATATGCTTTTGCCCAAAATCTGTCAGGATGGAAGACTTCAGGCAAACTTGCTTTGAAATTGACAAAATGACAGAGCGGACCATCCCTGCCCCCACCCCACCCACCACACATATACCCCACTGAACAGACACACACTGCTGGGTGATGTGAATAGAGCTAGGAGGGCTGCCATGCTGGGAGGCCCACTGAACCCAGGAAAGGCAACACGTAAGTACAGAGCGTTCACATAAGCTATCATTGTCAAGGAAATCTCCTTCTCTAAAACTTCCAGCTAGGCACCAGAAGCTAAATCTTCTCAAAACTTAACATTTACTGAGGCCCGAGTAAGACTTCACTGTAAAGGAGCCCACTACTATTTTATGAACTCATGCCATTGTGTTCAGGCAGCACAGCGGGATTGGTGGCGGGGGTTGGGGTGCAAAGAAAGCACTGACTTGGGGTCTCACCTGGGCTTGAGCTCCAGGGCTACCACTTCATTGCTGTGTGACTCTGGGCACATATTTAACTTCTTTAAGTTCTATTTTCCTTATCTATATCTTATGGTGTTAACTTCCTACCTCTGAGGATCTTTGTGAGGATTAAAGGAAATGATGTATGTTAAAGATCTAGCTGATGTTTGACACAACAGAAATTCAACATGATAGATACCCTGCCCAACCCTTGTTTTCATGTAGAGTTAGAGGAATAATGAGAATGGATCCCAGGCAAATATTGCCCTTAATTTTCCTAGTTCTGATAATTGATATGTTTAGGACTCTGACACTACTTGAGATGTTATGAAAAATTCAACCAACACTTCTCCAATATCTCTTTTTCACCCAATTCTTATAGGGGGCGATCAAGAAGGCTTCAGCTTTATCTTGAAGAGTACTCTATACATTTACATGCCCAAATACATAGAGTATTAAACACTGGGCTTGTCTCTTATATACAGACCAATAACCTCTCTAAGCCTTTAATATCTCTGAAATCTGGGCTCAAAAATAAAGAAAGAAAAAAAGAAAGAACTGGCTCTGCCTTTGTGGCATTTTGTGGTGTGTTGAAGGGATCCTCAAATCGGCCCCAGGTTTTGATGGTTCATTAGAAGGGACTCTTGGGACAGCAGACAGTTAGAGTCACAACTTCGATTGATTATAATGACAGAATACAAAATCAAATCAGCAAAGAGAAAAGGTAGCTGGGTGAAGTCTGGGGAAAACCAGTCATGAGCATTCACAAGTCCTCTCCTAGTGGAGTCACAAAGGTCACGCAACAAGTTGTGACAACATATGGGAAATGTTACCAACCAGGAAAGCTCTTTTGAGAGTCAGTGCCCAGGTTTTACACTGGGGCCTAGTCAGGTAGACATCCCCATCTAGCAGGAAAGCAAGAGCTCAGCCGAATTGCTTTGTTTGCACAAACAGTTTAGGTACAGGGAGCTACCCTTATCATTTAGAGTAATGGGAATCCTTCTGAAGTCTAAGTTCCCAGATGCCGGTCAAGGACCCATCTCGCAAGCAGGCCTTTCTAAGGATAAGCAGTCTCAGGCCTGCTATGTAAATTTTTTTCCGCACACACAAGAACATAAAACCAAATAACTAATTAATAACTGCCCACTAACCACTAAATCCTTATAGGCAATTGGTGTATTGAAATCCTGTTTTAAAAAGATAGTGAATGTAACTCAGTGTTTCAAGCATTTATTCAGCACATTTGTGCTGTGTCAGCTTGCTGAGCTTTGGGCATTAAGGAAACGTTAGCAAGTCCCTTCCCCCTCTATCCTCTACAACTTTCAGACCAGTAGGGAAGATAAGAGGAATACATAAAAAGAGATAAGACAAGGTGGTATGTAATGATGGCTATAAAAGAGGTATAAGCCAAACACTAAACCAGTTAGAGAAGGGAAAGAAAGCCTCCTGCTGCAATTGACCAGGAGGATTTTGCTAAGAATTACCACAGAGCTGAAGTTTTAAAGACAAGATTTGAGAGTAAGTGATAGGGGCTGGGAAGAACTTAACAAGGGGAATAAAAGTATCGTTTGATTGGAATCCATTTGATTGGAAGATAGGGTTCACAGAAGAGAATGACGGAAGATAAGAATTTAAAACAGAGTCAAGGATCAGATCATTAGAGATCTCAAATCTCAGACTAAGGAGATTGTCCTTTATGCAGTGGGTGATGGGGAGCCTTGTGTATGTGTGTATTGCCTTTTTGTTTGTTTGTTTGTTTGTTTTGCTTTTACAATCATGCTACTTTAACACAAATGAAGGAGATAAGTCACTATGAGCAAAAAGGCCAGGGCTTCCGCAATAGACCTCACAAGTCAAAGAAAGCCAGAGTGGCAGAAGAGGTGAAATACAAATGTCAGTTGGGAACCACACTGGGAAGGAAGCAGTAACAATGCTCGGAGGGAGATGAGTGAATCAAAGCTCTTAAGCTGAGTTAACTGGAGGATCAGTGCACTGAACCAGGAATGCCTAGAAGGGCAGTAAGGTTAAAGGCAAAAACTAATAACATGGCAGAAAATTTAGTGGATACATCCAGAATTCCAATGGAGATGAAGAACCAGTGCTCAGGAGAAAGGAGGTATTTAATAATTGCCAGCTATTTTTATCTTATTTCAGTCTCACTACAATCTATGAAATAAAACCAATCATTATCATTGCCATATCACTAATAAGGACACTGAGGCTCAGAGAGGAAATTTGCTCAGTTTTCACACAGTGCAGGACACAAGGCAGGATCTGCAAAAAATCCAGTCTCTTTAATGAGTTGTACAAAGATCCCCACACACAGCTCCTGCCAATCTTGCCTTGAACATGAAACTGTGCCCACCACACTACTTTCTACCATTCTTAAATTTCTGATCCCTACTCATCAAATCTCCTCTCAAATGTCACCTTTTTCAGAAAGCCTTTGGCATTTCATCCCCCTTCCATCTCACCAGACACATCTCTCCTCTATGTTCACACCTGATTATTGACATCCCACAGCATGGTGATTATAGACTTGTGTCTTCCCCACAGGATTCTGAACCTAAAACAATTCCTGGCACACAAACATAGCAAACACTTAGTGTGTATTTGTTGAGTGAACTAACTCTTCTCTCTAATCCAATTCTTCCTACTAGATCATGCTGCCCCATCTATCGACAAATGTTCACTAATTTAAGAGTAGTAACAACTTTCACCAAAGATCAACTAATTATACCATACTTAAATATTAAGCTAAATATAAATACTTGGTCATTGTAGCTACAGGAAGTGAAGCACACACACAGCCTGCCCCTTCAAAGACCTAACTGTTTCCCTACTCTTCCACAGTTCATCTGACTTGGTGCCTTTAATCTCAAAGAAAAGAGAGCAAACCCAGATTATCAAAAGATTCACCCTTTAATTAACCCAGTGAGAAGGACTTGAGGCTTGGCACGTGAAGGACGTCAAGTACAATGTTCTCATATTCCAAAAGCCCAAAGTGAGATTCTTCGGGAGTTTAACGCACACATCTTGCTCCCAGTGTACTGCATGTCATCCAATACTTACTTGCAGTTCCTGACTGCTCAGAGTGATCTTGGGGAAAGGCTACCAGAGAAGGTAAAAAGCGAGCACACCCACTGCTTCCTTGCTTCCTCATACACCAAGCAAACACCTGTGCTCAGTTTCATGGTAGGGTCACATTTGTCCCCAGCAGAATGTGACAGGTGGAGCCACGTCTCTTCCACTCCCTTGGCTCCAGGCCACCACCCAGATCATGTGGGGAGACAGGTGATCCTCTCTACATCTAGGCGCCTGTAGTAACCAAGGCTAATCTCCCCAGCGGCTCTCTCCAAGGATCTCTGGGTAAATGTCAGGTTTTCCCTCTGGTCTGGATAAAGCAGACAACGCTTAGGAAAACATAAACACAGATCTGGAAACACACAAACACACACTTGTGTGCACTTGTCTGACTCTGACTACCTGGGGAAAAAGGCCACCGGTTTTTTGCAATTTGCCCATAAATGATAGTTTTGTGGCTCAAGCCTCCCTGCTCCTCCCCCCAGGAAACTCAAAGGCTGTTAACCACAGCGGTGCATGCTGAACACAAGAAATTCTTTAAAGCACTAACTGAATTCAGTAGGCACTGGGTGTCAACTATTCCCAGAATCTCAAACTCATTTCAGAAAATATGAAAAAGGGCCTTAAACATTCTGTCTACATCCAAGCCTCAATCATTTTGCCAAAGGTACACCCAGGTCTTTTATTGAAAAGTGATGAACATACTTAGCTCCAAAGAAGATTATCTTTTTGGAAAAATCTGGTTCCAGTGCAGTCTAGTCTGTAAATTAGTATATGGACTTACTGTCTTTCAACAGATATGTACCTTCCTGTATAAGTCTTAAATTGCAGTACCATCTCTACAAGTACCTTTTACAAAAAAAAAAAAAAAACCTTTAAAATATGTTATTTTATCTATATCCATAAGTCCAAACAAGCATGCCTTCATTCAACTTCAGATCTATCTTCTATACTTTGGGCAGTGTTACTGTCCTAAAGAGAAATCTAGTTATTTTACTCTCAATATTAAGATACTTTGTTGTGGCCTCCAAGATAAGGGGCAAGTTTTTAGCCTAGTTTCACCTTTGGGTTTCAGCCCACCACATGAACAACACCTCTGGCCAGAGCTTATCCACCTTACCTGTCAACTCGGTGGTCTCTCCATTCCCTTGGTATTCATGCCCTTCCTGACTCCACGTCATTGAATCTGAAAGTCCCACTCCTTTCTGAATCTAGCAAACTCTTACTGAGTCTCGATTCTACCTCACCTGTCACCTTCCAATTTTCCCAAGCAGTCAATCTTTCTACACTCTCACAATAAGCTATATGTATTTCCACTAGACCATTTACCACATTGTATTGTAAGTATTACTTTGTCATTGTTGCCCTTATTATGGGCACATTCTTGTTCTTTTTTTAATCCCTAGAATCTGGTTGTCAAATTAATGACTAGAGGAAAACTCAATAAAATAGTGGGGCGAATATCATCAACCCCCATTTTCTACTTGTGGAAAGTGAAGCATCTATAAAATTAAGAGACTTAATGACATACAGTTGGATAATCAATAAAGCTTGTACTGTGGGAACTCTTAAGAGCCAAGAGGAAGACTAGAGGAAGAGAGAAGGAAATGAGAGATAATGGAAGAGAAAAGAGAGGAAAGGAAGGAAAGTGCTATTTACTAAATAGCTACTCTGTGTAGGACAATGTTAAGTGCTTTAATATATTCAATATCTTATTTATTTCTTAGAACCTTTTGGTGAGAAATAGAAAATGAATGTAATTTTTTTCAGAAAAGGAAACAGACTCAAGATAGGTTAAGTAACTTGTTCATTTACACAACTAGTAAGTGGATCTAATGTTTAAACTCGAGATTGACTCCAAAGCCAAGTGTATTCCACTACAAAGTGGCCTCCATAGGAAACCTGGGCTTCCAGACTCACACTTGCCCATGGTCACTAGCCAAAACACCATCTTCACCATGGTCCTGCCCCCATCCCCTTGCCAGCCATTGTGCTTCATAATGTCCTGGCTTCTGATTTTCCATTCTGGCTTCTGACTGCACCTCACAATTATGTCCTTCTAAGCAATTTACTTAACTTGTCTGTGCCTTAATTTTCTCATCATAAAAATAAGAAAAATAATAGCACCAAAAATAGTATCAATAATATATTAGTGAGGATTAAATAAATGGATGAAGGTATAGTGTTTGGAACAGTGCCTGGTACATAGTAACTGCTCAATAAATGTCAGATATCATTATCTTTCACTTGCCTCACAGGACTAAAAAGCAGTATCAAGCAGCCAAATGTAATATATTATTTTAGCAACAAAATATATGTCAGATCAGATAAAAATTATTTTAAAATAAATAAATTACTTTTGAAGATGAATCTTACAAAACCAATTTCTACCTCTATACAGTAGATGCATGGCATGTGCAGACTGAATGCTTGTGGTTTCAACTATTCATAAGTTACCTTGAATATATGTCACATAGAAACTGTAGTTAAATCAAATATAGCACCAGATAGGGATAAGGTTTTGAGTCTTTAGCTAACAGGCATTTGGCCAACCACCCAACAATAGCATCCCAATCTGTTTTTGCTGGTTCTCATTAAATACATTACTTCATTTAATTCTCTGAGCAACCTTGTGAGGCAGGTATGATCATTCCAATTCTACAGGCACACTAAGGAAATGATATGTTATGCTAATAGTTGCAGACTTTGGGATAGCAAAAATCTCAGGATGCACCCCCAAAAGTGCCAAGATAGTAGACCTGAAACAACCCTAGAATTCATTCTAAAAAGAACCAAAGAATTAAAATGAAAACTCAGACTCAAAACTCAAATGACTAGTCTAAAACTAGGAGTGGTAAAGAATCTGCCCTAAAGAACCTTACATGCCACTGTTCAGTCTTCCTCCCAGGGGGCTGGGAGTGGTTGAGGCACTGATCTGAGTGACATGGCTTGGCTGAGATACAGACCATGCCCCTGGCCTCGTAGCCTTGCATTTTAATCAACTTACTCAGCCAGTGGCAGAAGAGCCAAGGAGCCTGTGGCCATGAGTAATGACAGCACAAAACGCATCTGTCTAATCCGAAGCTGATGGTGTCAGTTCCATCAAGACTAACAGTAAGCAAGGCTTCTGCAAAGGAAAAAAGAAATATCTATTCACCCAGAAGTTAAGTAATGCCTTTCTTTCTCTTCCTAACTCTGAATGTAAACTTGTGGAACTGTTTACTAAGTTTTATACCCACCCCTCTGAATATTTTTTGAGGCACTTAAAGAAAGAAGACTCATCTAGGAATAATAAACCAAATCTATTTCTACTAGTAGTTGCACAGTGTCTAGAAAGAATGACATTGGGAAATTATTTTGTTTTGGTCTTCTTTTATCTCTGTCATCCTTACTATGAATAATGCATATAAAAGTGTTTTTGTAAGTTTTAAGTACTTTGCATATGAAAAGAAGTCACTGCAACTACCTGAGGGTCACTGTGATGCATTTCAGCAAAGACTTCATTTCAGAAGAGTGATTCATTCAATCATTCATTCATTCATTTAATTCATTAAAAATACTAAGTTTCCATTGAGTGTCAGCTAAAGTAGATGTCGAATTAGACCAGAAAACCCAAGCCCTTGAGGGTTCAATCTTCCCCTAAACTGGACTTTTCATCTCCTTGATAGTCTAGCCATACCTGGCACTCTCTCCTCTCTCCTGTCTCTCTCTTCCTTCCTCCCTCTCCTAGAGTTCTAAACCACTCCAGAATGGGTTCTCCTACATTCTACAAAGGTCCTAGCACAGGGCCAATTCCCCAGTGGCCACTAAGAAAAAAAATACCTTATTTTAGTGATTTAAGAGGTGAGTACTAAGTGACACACATGGCTTTATTACTGTAAATAAACTGCTTTCATTAAACTTGTCAACTTACTTTCCCAAAAGTTGCCCAAAAGCAATTCTCTCCTCCCAATAATCTAAAAAGGTTCCAGGTTAATAACAACAAACAGGAGTGGAAACAACTCTCCTCTCAATGATGTATGGATCATGTGTTCTGCACGAGGGCAGTCAGCTGGGAACACCCTTAGAAAATCATAAGGGTCACGTAAAGCTCGAAGCAACAGGAAGTAGAAACATTTTCTGACATCAGATTCATCTAGATATGGTAATACTCTACTAACTCTCTATTTGAGCACATCTGAATGGAAAATAACCCAGAATCAGAATTTTAAGACTGAGAGGAACCTCATCTGGTCCAATTCCCACACTTTAGATTAAAAACAAACAAACAAACAAACAAACAAAAACACTAAAACTCGGGGAGAGGATATGACTAAACCCAGATTGCACAGCTCGCATCTGAGGTAGGAGAAGGCAAGCCACCTGCCTCCCAATGCAGATCCTATTGCTCTCCCTAGAGCTGCCAGGAGCTAGGTGTCCTACCTGTGGGCAGCCCTAACAGCATTGGGTGCTGGGACTCAACCATGGCCCCACAGATACAGCCTTTTTCTAGCTGCTCTCATTGCTTCCTCTTTGCATTCTTCTGCCTTGTTTAATGAGATAGGAGACAGCCCTCAGGAGCTCTGAGGCCCCCTGTGCAAATGAAGAGCTCCCTTAAATGGCAGGCCTGCTTTTATTCTATAAAACGAGATTTTTTATCCTTTTCAGGATAGTGATGAAAATCAATGAGATGGTAGTCATCAAGGAATTCTCATTCTTTAAAGAAAACTTACAGTAGGAATCCAAGAGAGTATTTGCATCATAATTAAGTCCTCATAATGTTAAGTCAAAGAGTTAGAGTCCAGAATTTTATAAAGACTGACATTGCTTTTCATCTTTTTACAACTAAACTTAAAAAAAAATAGCATACACACTTGCCTGCGATGCAAGTAACAATAACTCTTGACTTTGGTCCTCATAATGACTCTGGTAAGGGGACAGTAGAGTAGGTGTCATTATCCCCAATTTATAGAAGAAAAAAAATCCGTTCAGGGAAGCAACCTGCCTTGCCCAAAGTCACACAGGTAATAAAATGCAATGCCATAGCAATGACCTTGTCTAAGGCTCTCATCTCTTTACGATGCATTTTAACTTTAGAATTTTTGCTCAAACTTTGCATATCAACAACACCTAAGAGCTAGCTTTTCTGTTTCATTTGAGACATTTAAGTCACTTAAAAAGGAGCATAACCTGACCCTGCAACTTCAGCAGCAGTCCCACAGCTTTTTTTAGATTCCACATTCAGATGAATAAGGTGTCAGAAATGTTTTTTTTTTTTTACAATGAATATGAATAGCTTTGGTAATAAGAAAACAAATAATGATCTCACTAATATGTGGGATCTAAAAAAAGCTGAACTCAAAGAAACAGAAAGTGAAATGGTTGGAGAATTGGGGCAGTGTTGGTCAAAAGGTACAAATTTCTAGTTATAAGATAAATAAGTCCTGAGGATCTAATATACAATATGATGACTATAGTTCATACTGTTGTATTACGCATTTGAAAGTTGCTGAGAGAGTAAATCTTATTCTCCCTACCAAAAAAAAAAAAAATAGTAGCAATATATACATGTATCAAATCATTTGCATACACCTTAGACACATACAATGTGATGGGTCAGTTATATCTTAATAAATTTGATGAGAGGGATAATAAACAATAAAGATTACGTTTATTTTTAAAACATATTCTTCATTTTGAAAAATAGGAAAAGGGGCAGCTGGGAAGCTCTATTACTGTGAACCAAGTGAATGGAAAATGCAAATACTACTCTAAGTCTCCAGACCAGAACCTTTGCCCTCCTGTACCTGGGTACTCTCAGCACCCAAGAATATAAAACAATATGCAAGGACATTGATTTTAATCAAAAGATTTATATATTTGTGTGTGTGTGTATGTAATATATATATATACACACACGTATATATAAACATATACATGCATGTACATATATATTTAAACCAAACTTGACATAGGAAATCAAATGAAAAATTGCATAAATCCTTAAAGCAACTTTCAAGCTTGCTGGGGTCTATCTGAACCGTATATCCCCACCCGCCAGGAGCACTTGTCAGTCTTCTTTGCTCTCTGAGACTCTTCTAAGGAAAAGTTTGGGAAGCCCTAAAGCAAATAGTGCCATCTGATTTTCCCCTTTTTGAAAGAACAGCAGCCTCATTAAAAAGTAGCTTTCCCCATTAGTTTTTTTAAGTCAAATTTTTCTTCATCTACCATATCTTTAAAAATTCTTTATAAAACAGGTGACAGCAGGGGCAGAGTTCACCCAACCTCCCTTGCCCAAGGGGAAGAACTGCCTGGCCCGGCATCCTGGGTTCTGAGGACAGTGGGGCCCAGGCTGCCCCTGGGCTGCCTCACATTTCTGCAGGACAGCAGACCACTCTGCACAAGGTGCTAATTCATTCATTCCACAAATGTTTATTGAGTGAAGCCTGAGAAAACCCTCTTAGGGGACAGTGGGATCATTCACGAGCCAACGGTCAGGGCTAACTGATCAGATGTGGACAACCAATCTTTCATTAGACCTCAAACCATCTCTAGGATAAAGCAAACAGGGCCCACTGCCCCACCCACTCACCAGCAAGCAGCTGGGCGGCATCATGCAAGTATCCTGGAGCAGTCCTGGCAAAAGCAGTCACTGACTGCCACCAGAGCAACCAGAACTCCTGCTCCATAAATGACATAACACCTCTAAACACTTTGAACAGTGTCTGGTACCTAGTGAGAACTCAATAGTCCTTTTTGCTGTTACTATTCCAGCTTTCTCTTACTCAAGGAGCGCCAAAAAAGTGTAATGAAAACAGGCTTTCGAATCACAGAGACTGGATTTGCCACTTTACTAGCTATGTGACTAAGGAATGTAACATTTCTGAGCCTCAGTTTCTCATTCGTAAAATGGAGTAAATGACAGCATATCATCCCTCATGTGGCTTGGTGAGAATTAAGGACATATTACATGCAAAGAAGAGTGTCTGGCCCATAAGTGCCCAATAAAAGACAGTAAATATTGGCATTGTCCTGTCCCCTTCCCCTCCCTTTTTGATGGGTCCTGGAATCTGAGTTCACCTAGATACCACACTGAGGCAGAATTACAGAGGTAAGGGAAAGGGAGGAGAGGGCACTGCTAGAGCTCTTCCACAGAAACCCAGCAAAGTCTCCAGTTTTCAACCATCCTCTGTTTGGCTGCTCCATCCGACTGACAGCTGGGGCCACTATTCCCTAGCTGGAAATGGATGACAAGGAGGGGACAGGAAACTGGACAGCAGTTTGAATCCATCCCGCCTTCCAGTGTTTGTCTGTCTGTCTGAAGCCCCACTGGGCTTCCTCTGCACATCCCTGCCAGGCTGTGTGGGTCAGGAGGCTGACAGTATGATTCATGATATGTTCTTATCTAGGCTTCCATCTCAACCCAGAACCCAAAGCCCTGGAGGCTGCTGGTAACAAACCAGCACTAAATGAAAGTAAGGACTTTTCATTAAGACAGGAAGTGGAGCCCCTCAAAGTCAAAGGGGATTCATAAAGGGAGGAAGGAGGAAAGGGAAGAGGGAGGAAGCAGGATGGGTGCAGAGAGAGGCCCACTTCCTACATGCTGGTGGAGCCCTACGACTTAGCTGCTGAAGCAGTCAGTTTTCCACTTTAACAGATGATAAATCCCATTCCTGTGATTTATAACTCACCGTGGGACAAGGTCTGGGTGTAGGAAGAGAATTCCAAAGTAGATTTTCCAAGTTAAAATTATCAGCCTCCTACTCCCCCTTCCCAACACCTCACCTGTTGTAGATAGGTCTTAACACCCTACCTTACTTCATCTGAGCAATCTGGGACAGTTACTCTGCAACCAGGTCCCCCAGTCACATCCCCAGGCTCAGTCGTCAAAAGCCCCAGGAAACAGGAGAGCCCAGCAGAACCCCCAGCCTACCCAGGCACCTCGGCTGCCTGGAGACTCAGCCCCTGCGCAGCGCAGCTGGCTCTTAAGTTGGTAGGAATTGAGGAAGGGAGCTTTCTGGGTGCCAAACGCAGTTCATAGAACTCAGAAGTACTAAAAAAAAAAAAAAAAAAAAAAAAAAGCATCATTTAACACCAACTCCCTCATCTGATAGACGAGGAAACAGAGACCCAGAGAGGGAAAGAATGTTGCCCGAGGTAACACAGCAAGTAGGCAGAAGAGGCTAGAACCCGGGCGTGCTGCTTTGAGTCCCAGCCAGGCAGGGAGCGCTGCTCACCGCCTCCTGCGTCCTCTTGCCCGCAGACCCGAGCCCGGCGCTACAAACCCAGCAACCTGCGGCGCGGCGCGTTACCTTGCTGGGGACTGGGCGCCGCGAGCCTCCTCTCCCCCGGCGGGGGCGCTGGTGGCTCTGCCCAGCTAGCTCGGCAGGCAGTCCAGGTGTCGGCCCGCAGCTGTCAGCGCGGGGCGGTGTGTGCGGGCTCCTCCCGCGGAGGCGGGCGCAGAGCAGAGGCAGCTCCCGAGCTCGCGGGCCAATGGTGCCGCGCCCGCTCCCTGGCCGCCCCGCCCCCGGCGTCCGCGGGCTCCGGCCCGCTGCCTGCCCTTCGCCCACCTCTACCTCGCCCGCCGTTTTTCCTCCTCCGTGACCAGTTATCAGGTCCAGGCCTTCTCAAGCGCACCTTGCCCCGAAACAACTTTTACAGCGAGGCAGACTACAGTGCTGGTTTCTTTTTGACCACTACGCGTTAGGGGGCCTTGGAACCCGAGGGTGTGGAGCGCGAGGAGCCCCTCCACTTATTGTGGGGTCACCAACTGTGCAGCAAAGGTGGCGCAAAGAGGCGTGGAGCCTCGTGACCATAGCAAGATGCGTTAACCGCTCCGGGCGTCAGTTTCCTCACGAGTAAAATAGATAAAAATATCTCACAGGTTAAGAGGATTAAATGAAGTGATGTTTTAAGTGTTTAATAATACCTGAATCAATGCTGAGTGAGTGGTGTTCAGCTGGAGCTACCCAGTGGGTGTGTGCCACAAGGACTGGTACAGTGCTGAAGGGTGCTGGCTGGTTGGAAAGGCAGGCATGCCCATAAATATTGTATCATAGATTAGTTTTAAAAAGTTACTGATGATGGGGCCACCCCAGTCAAACCCGAAATTGGTGAACCACAAAGCCTCCTTCTTCATCTGCCCAGTTAGTGTGTACCATCCAACTGAGGGTGGCCCAGGTCTTCTTTGGATTTTTCCAAAGATCTTCCTTCTCCCAGATACAGAAATGCGGATCCTCAAGGATCTCATTCAGTCCTGGGTGCAGGACTGCTAACCTGGACTTATCCTTGCACTGTGTTAATGTGCGTTTTCTGGCTTTCAGCCAGACTTTGAGAGTCTATTGTGTCCTTGTGCAGAGTGAGCACTCACTATACTAAAGAGGATTAAGCCACTCACGTTGCCTTTGAAAAGACAAATTTATAAGTAATTTCAATTTAGGGTAATAACTGCTGTAAGAGGCGAACAAAGTGTTATAGAATCACACACTGGGAGAGGAGGGCAATAAAAACAAATAATGTGTGATCAAGATGTCTTAAAGGAGGGCTATAACTCAGGTCTGATAGAAATGGGAGAGAATAGTGAGTGCAGAGAGGCAAGGAAGACATGGAGATGCCTGTCATATGTCGTGGCTATTGCACGGGGTAGGCAGAGAGAAAGCTGGGAGATAGGTAGACAGATGTAGGAGGAGTAGCCTTACCTTCCTTGCTGAGGGAAGAGGCTGTATCCTGTTAGTGATGGCTACTGGTGAATGATTTAAGTGGAGTTGCATGATCTCATTTGCTTTGATACCTCACTTTCAGTGTTGATTGCACCTGCCTTGCTTACCTCCTCCAGCCTGGAGGCAGGCACTGGGTCTTGCTCACCTGTGAGTGCCTTGCATCACCTGGCACAGGGCTTTGAAGGAGCTCAATGCTTGCTACTCACAGTCTCACCCCTCCCCAGGAAACAAACAGCAACTCCTACCTGCTAGGGAGGATCTCAGGATTCTTACTTTAAACTCTGTGGCAGGCAGGTGGCAGATAAATTTTGAAGCAGGATCTTATTCGGGTCCCTCAACTCATTCTAAGAGGTTGTTGTATGGCTCAGAGGTTAAAAGCTAGAGCTCTGATGTCAAATGGCCATTATTCAAATATTGGCCCTACCACTTTCTGACAGGACCTTAGGTCAGTTATTTAACCTCCCTGTGCCGCTGTTTGCTCATTTGTTAGAGATGATGATAATGTTCCTCTCTAAGGCTACTGAGAAAGTTAAAATGAGAAAGTGCATGTGATTAGCAGAGTGCCTTGCACATAGAATACCGAATAAATCTTAGTTAACGTGCTCATATAGAGTCAGCAATGGCTTGTTCCTCTTAACCTATAGATTGCCACGCTTCAAAAATGGATTGCATATAAGTGACACTTCAATTTCACAGAATTCTCAGTTAATATAGAAGAGAAAGACAAGTGGGTAGAGATAGTGCAGTACAGTGGTTAAATGTACAGACTTTGGTGCATGTCCCAATTCCACCAATGGACTTCACCAGCAAACCAGCTGGGTGACTTTGGACAAGTCACTTAACCTCTTTAATCCTCTGTTCCTCTTCCATAAAATAGAAATAGTAATATCACCTCCCCGTGTAAGGGAGATGCTATATTAATACATATATAGCACATTTCCTGGCTCAAGGTAAGATCTCAATAAATATTAGCTAACTGTATAGTGGTTAGAAGAGAAGTCTTATACTTTTTGGAAATGGAAAGGCAATCTAACAGTAATGCATTGGAAGAGGGAATCCCCCCCAAAATACTAAACCTAAATGTTAAGGTTGGTGCTGGATCTATGAAAACTGACTGGGACAGGAGTAGAAATGAACTAGAAACCTGCAGGTGGGGCATGGACCTGAAGAAATTTTTTAGTTGGAAGTGGATTATTTAAATTTGGAAACACTGTCTGAACATAGATAAAATTCTTGCAACTCTATGGAACTGAAAATAGAGTGTTGTCTGCAGGGTTGTGGATGGCTCTTCTCTGAGCTGTCCTGGAACATAAAATGCTACACAGCTGGCACTTTCACCTGCAAATCTGGAATTTAACCCTAATACCACCCAGCTGTGATTTTGTAGAGTCACAGGCACATCGCCAAGTTGTTTAGTTTTATGAGCTAGTTAGTAGTAATTTACTTGTGGGATAGCCTAGGTGTGGTTCCTTCAGGCTTAAAATATCCTCCCCTCCATTTCTGACCCAAGGATTCCTTCTCATGCATCAAGGCCTGAAACAAACGTCCCAAGATTCTGCCCTCCTATGTTGAATGATTGGATCCTTTGAACCTCTCCAACTCCCATAATGTATTCCTCAACCCTATTCTCTGTTGCCACCATTGGAAAAAAATATGAAAAAAAATACTTCCTTATGAAGATATGAGTTTGTCTTGAAGCTATGTGGATTTATAATTTCTTACCCACCAAAAATTGAAGATATTGCTGAAATGTTGTACAATTACATCTAGTGTGGTAACGTGGTTAGATGACTTATAGCAGTAGGTATCAAATGTACAGCATTTAGAACACAGTTCATTTGTGGTACTTGGTCACCAAAGCAGGAGTTTGGTTTTCTAAATAATTTGCAAATACTGAATATTTTTTTAACTTTTGGAAGTACAAAACTTTGGCCTTGAACCAAACTGTGTTAGCAATCTCTCCACAGTCTTTAATAATGCCTTGCATTTCTACAGGGCTTTGTATTTTTCAAAGCTCTTTCACTTTGATTATCTTGTTTGATCTTCAAATCAACCGTCTGATGTAGGAAGGGTGACTATTAGTATCTGCAATTTACAGATGAAGATAGAAGGGACTTGAGAGGATCAGGCCGTAAGTCCAGGCCAAATGGCAAATGAACAAAAAAGTCAGGGGTAGAACCCAATTATCTACTATACCAGAAATATTTCTGATATTCATGAAGACCACACCTTCATTATTTATAAGCTTTATGAGCAACAATATTATGCATACATGTCTTAATTTATCTTTATGTACATATATTTTTATACAGATCTCCTTTCAAAAATTAAGAAAAAACCTTTGTGGCAATCATCTCCCTCAGATATGTATATGTAATCATAATTTATTACTTCAGTACCTTTCATCAACAAACATTCCAACATTAACCTTTTAAAAAATCTCAAGGTTTACTCTATCAGTGTTTTAAATGATTTTTCTTATTATACTGTTTAAAGAAATAACAAATATTACTTCAAAAATAGAAGAACTCCATTTATATGAGATACCTAGAATAGTCAAATGCTAAGAGACAGAAAATACATTAGTGTTTACCATGGGCTGGGGTAGGGGCTATTGGAAAGGTAGGGGGTACAGAGTTTCCTTGTGGGATGTTGAAAAAGTTCTGGGAATGGATGACAGTGATAGTTGCAGAACAATGTGAATGTACTTAATGCCATAGAACTGTAAATTTTAAAAATGGCAAAGAACACCTCCGATAAGGGGCTAATATCCAAAATATATAAAGAACTCATACAGCTCAACAGCAGAAAAGCAACAAAATCTAATTTTAAAAATGAGCAGAGGACTAAACAGACACTTCTCCCAAGAAGACATACAAAGAGCCAACAAACATATGAAAAGATGCTCAACATCACTAGCTATTAAGGAAATGCAAATCAAAACCACAATGAGATATCACCTCACATCTGTTAGAATGGCTATAATCAACAATACAAGTAATAACAAGTATTAGAGATGTTGTGGGGGAAAAGGAACCCTCCTACACTGCTGGTGGGAATATAAATTGGTACAGCCACTATGGAAAACAGTATGGAGGTTCCTCAAAAAATTAAGAATATAATGACCATAGGATCCAGTAATCCATCTTCTGAGTATCTATCTACCCCCAAAATTTAAAAACATTTATCTGTAAAGATACATGCACCCCTATGTTCATTACTACATTATTCACAGTGGTCAAGACATCGAAACAACCAAAGTGCCCTTTGATAGATGATTGAATAAAGAAGATGTGGTACATATATACAATGGAATATTACTCAGCCACAGGAAAAGATGAAATATTGCCATTTACGACAACATGGATGGATCTTGAGATTATTATGCTAAGTGAAATAAGTCAGACAAAAAAAGTCGAGAACTATATGATTTCACTTATTTGTGGGATATAAAACTGAAAGTAACAAATGAACAAGACAAAGAAAAACTCATAGACAAACAACAGTTTAATGGTTAGCAGAGAAAAAAGGAAAGAGGGGAGATATATAAGGGTAAAGAGGGTCAAATATATGGTGATAAAAGGAGATTTGACTTTGGGTGGTGAACATACAATGCTATTTACAGATAACCAATTATTGAATTGTACACTTGAAACCTATATAATTTTATTAACCAATCACCCCCAATAAAGTTAATAAATAACAAATAAATAATTTTTAAAATGGTTAAAATGATAAAGTTTATGTTATGTATAATTTACCACAATAAAAAAGCAGAAGACTGTCCTGTTTTATTAATGAGATTTCCTCAAGTAAAAGGCTAGTTGTAATATTACTTCTGATATTTTTTGCTTATGTTTCTGTTCTTTCTGAAATGCACCTTACGTAAGAGCCCCTTTTCACTTACTGTAAAAGAGAAGACTGTGGTCTGTAGGGAGCCCTACTAACCTTTTTTAAAAAATCCAAAATGAGATTAAGGTTTGCGTGATAAGGTAAGATTCTACTAGATTTTTATAGCTACTTTTAATTGAGTGCTTCCTGCCTGCCAGGTACTGACTAAATGCTTTACCTATTATTTCATATAATCTGCCAGGTACTGACTAAATGCTTTTACCTATTATTTCATATAATTTCTTGAGCTGCTCTAAGTGGTAACAAATGAAAAACTGAGTTTTATGCAAGTTAAGTCACTTGCCCAGAGATACATAGTCAAACATCTTCCCACACTTCTACAGAAAGTCTGGGACTAACTTCTCCAGGAAGCAGCAGAATCTTCCTTCAAGCTGCAGTGGTCTATGCAGTTGGTCTAAAGCAGGATAATTTCCTCAATTGTTTCTTAAGACACTAATTCTTCTGTGCTGTAATTACTGTAGCCTTCTCTTTACAGAATCACTGAGTTCTGTGTGTCTAGGTCTGAGCTGTCCAATATGGTGCCCAGTAACCACATGTGACTATGGAACACTAGAAATAAGGCTAATCTGGATTGAGATTCACTATAAGTATAAAACACCAACCCCCCCAAAAAAGTAAAATATGTCATCAATAATTTTCTATCAATTTCATGTTGAAAAAGTTTGGACATATTAAATTAAATGAAATATAGCATCAAAATCAATTTTATCTGTTTCTTTTTAATTTTTTTAATGTGGCTACTAAAATATGTGGCTCTCATTATATTTCTATTGGATGAGGCTGCTCAAGGCTGTCTGGGTTGCTTTCTCTATCTCAGTTTTCCCCCTTGGGAGAAGGGGAGTACCTTTGCTCCCCAAAGACTCAGTTGGAAGGTCTCTCCTCACCTCCTTCCCACCACTGTGCCATGTCCAGAGAGGGCCTTTTGAGTTATTGCATACAGGATAGGAGAGACATTGATATATGAGACAAAGCTTTGTATTCATTACTCTGCTTTGGAATTCAAAGCACAATAATTACAAAATGCTACATTTCTACTAACTGGAGCTTTTATTCCCTATTCTTTTTCAAGTACAGAGAAATCTTGATTAATCATACACTTCAAGAATGGAATGTCTGGTAAAAATAAAACATAATCTTGTTTCATCCCTTGTTTATTCAGTTATTCATTTATTCATTCATGTCCTTGTTTCATATTATGAATATTTCTTGAGTGATCATAATGTACATGGTATATCATTATGAGGAATTCAAAGATAAACCAGATTAGTATCTGCTGCTGATTCTCTTTCAAAAATATATTATTTTATTTTCTTGCTTTTACATTGAAAGTCACAGGCAGCATGATATAATGAAAAGGCTCTGGACCAGACAGCATAAGGCCCAGAATCTAGTCCTGGTTTTATGAGTTATGTGAAATGAGCAGGTCTCTTCAAATCCAAATCTTGGGTTTTTCATATATAAAATTGGAAAGAATAAAAATATCCACATCGCCTATTATGAAAATAAAATAATGGAAATAGTAATCTGTATGTTACTATTTCTTACCTATTAAAACACAATGCATTAGAAGCCAGGATCTTCAGTTTCACTCTGGACCCTACTAACAACATACTGTGTGGCCTCAGTGTTCTCATCTCTAAAATTAAGAGGTTAGGCTGCGTAGATTCCAAGATCTCTTATAGCTCAAAATTCGAGGTTTTAAGAGTTTATGATTTTAAAGTAATCATTCTCTTAAGGTCAGCATTTACATTTACCAGAGTCATAATTATCAGAGCAATTCTCTAGCCATAGCTCTTACAGGATTTGAAAGCATGAAACACAGAAGCATCCCTAGAAACTGTGCTTATTAGTTTGCAGAAAAATTTCTGCATCAGCTTATTTTACATCTTAAAAGACAAATAAAAGAGGAAAAATCGTAAAAAAGTTAAAAACTATGTCAGTTATCTATTAGTATGTAGCAAACCACTCTAAAACATTGTGGTTAAAACAATGATTTATTATTTCTCATGATTCCGTGGGTTGGGCTGTTCTTATGCTGCTCACTCACTACGTGGCATTTTTTATGCTGCTGCATTTAGCTGAGAACTCAGCTGGGGTGGATGTTATCGCTCTCCAGCAACCATACCTGAATGACTGCGCTAACTGCTATTGAAACCAGAGCCAGCCATGCCAGTGTTGGGCTGCTAACCATCATTCCCTCCCCATTTGGGCCTCCTGGGGAGCCCTCGATGCTCAAATACTTGTACTTTCTTTTTGAAAGGTCTCATAGTCATCCCAAATTTATTCATTTAATCCTCACCACATCCATGTAAAGTAGGTGTTATCATCCCCATTTTCCAGGTAAGAAGACTAAAGATCAGAGAGGTGAAGCAATTTGTTCAAGGTCACAGAGCTAGTAGCAGAATTGGGTTAAACACCCTCTTCTGTCTCCTCTCAAGTACTTTTAACCAGTCCTCTCTGTGAGTCTCAGCCTTAATCAAGCTGTCAGATCAGTGGTTTCAGATCTCCCAGTTATAGAGTTTGGAATTAATACTAATATAGCCTGGGTGCCTACCAACTTACAGCCTTGCTGCTAACCCTGTCATGCTTGCCTTTCATAGAATTGAATTTTACCTTAGCTTTTTGCTTTGCGCTTTAGTTACTCTGCCAGACAGAAAGCCAGCTCTGAATCCCTGACCCTTTGACCTTCTCCTGCCAACCTCCTCCTCCCAATCATGGTTCTGCTCCAAACCAGATAACCCCTTGCCTGCCTGGATCTGCACACCCACTGTCTGGAATTTGCTGCTGCTAATCCCCAGTCCCTGACATCTAATTCCCCTGTTAGGTCAGGGGTCTAAGGCTCCAATCTAGAAACTACAGCTGGGCTTAGATTGAGGCAGAGCTCGCCAATAGCTGTAGGTTCCAAGAAGAGAATCTAGGGATAAAAGCAAGAAGGGAAACCAACAACCAGGCCAAAGACGTATCAAATCCAAAGTAGCTTGGCAGAAAGGAGCCAGCAAAGAGTGAGAAAGACTAGAACTGGAGCCAACATTAAGGAGCAAGTGAGAACAGAAGAGAGGGTGGAAGTGAAAGCAGCAATGACTTCCCAAGCACTTGAATGTGGAAACAGCTTCTTATACGGCCTATGAGTGTAGGGCCTATGGGTAAGGTCACCAAGCTGGTTCAGATGCCTAGAACTGACTTCCTCTGGCTCTGTCTAAGCCCACAGGCACTGTCAGGGATCATTGGTTGCTCTAACAATCAGCCCAGTTCCAGCTTCCTTCCTCTCTTTATCCTCATTCATTCATTCACTTGTTCAACTAAAAAGGTTTGAGCCTCCACTAGAATATAAACTCCAAGTAGTCAGAAACATTGGCTATCTGTTTCATCATTTTAAGGCCTAAAACACAGAACAATTTCTGGCACATAGTAAGAACTAGCTATGTATTATTAAATGAATAAAAAAGTGATGAATGTTTGAAAAAAGTATTGAATTCTAAAATATCTTCTGAGTTATGACAATAACTCAGAATACCAAGCACATGTTGCCTGCTGATATTCACCAATAATAAAATTAGAGATTTGAATAGGCTAGCAGCTCTTCATGTATAGTCTTTAGTCAGATATTTCCTATGTTAAGATTATTTAAAATTTTCTAAGACAAAAAATAACATATGGACTTGAGAAAAGGTAAAAATACACTTTAATTAGTCAGGTTTTAGAACATCTAAAATGAAATAATTTATTTTTCCTTTTTAAAAATTTGAAAACTAATATCCATGATATTAAGTATTTGCCACTTGTTTCAAAAGAATTTACAAAAAAGAGTGCCTAAAACTTGCCAAAATTTACAGTCAACATTTAGGTTAAAAAAATTTACAGCATTTGACCACAAAATTTTCAAAACTTACGTGAAGTCCCAAAAGGAACATATTCATGGAAAGCTTTGATATTTTACTTTGGATTACTCCTTAGGGCACTAGATCAAATAACACTCAAAGGTTGTCAAGATGCATGTAAAGTCCACAAAAGCCCCAAATTATCTATGTGTTGACTGCAGGATGCTGTGGTTAGTCGGGGTGAAGCTCCATCAGCCACCTTCATGTTCAGAGCAAACAAATAACTTCTGGGACTTGCAAAGAAACCATGGCAAACACTGAGTGGGCTTTAACTTTGAATTAAAGAAAACCACAAGCCACCAAACTGCTGACCATAAACATGTTTGCATTTTGTCTAATTGGGGGTGAGTGCAAAAGGAGTTTGAGCGACACACAGACCTGTTGCCCATGGTGCAGTTAAAGAGGCCTAATAATGTTGAGGGGAAGAATAATGGGGGAAATACCATCAGAGGATCCAGCTACATACAGCAAGAGCTCAGAAGGTCTAAGGCAAATTTGGGCTTGGATTATGCAGGTTTTACCATCTGCTGGGTGTGTGAGTGGAGGAGACACTTAAACAAGTAATGGTGCCACTCAAATTGATGATGGTCTATAGAAGATTGCCTAAAATCTGGTTTTTGGTCATCAGAAGTATCAGTCTGAGTATGAGGAACAGTTTACAGAATTTTGCTAAAGATTTCTCACTAAAAGTCATATGGAATATCTTGGGGTAGAAGAGATTACATAGAGTAACAAACAGAGAAAATGTTACAACTGTTAGTGAGAACTGGCAATGATACATTTTAATTCTAACTCTTGCTAAAGTCAGCCATTCTAAGTAGGATAAAGCTGAGGCTGTAGCAAATACTCCCTCTACCTTGGGCTGGGTAATTAAGCCAATAGGAAGTAAACTCTTTGCTTACTAGAGAAGCAGGCCCTGCTAAGAGGAGTAGCTGGAAGGAGGGAAAGGGGAGGACTACAAGAAGTCAAAGCCATGATCACAGGCCAGGTCTCCTATGGTTTATGTAATGTCCCACCTGTGCAGACAACTTGCCCAAACTCTATCCCCCTCTTTCCCCTCACCCAGAGCCTTTGCAGAGACGGTAGAGCTGAAAGGGGATTTGGGACAAGTCGCATCATTAGCTCTCCCAGCTGCTATATCCATCAGGAAAGATTCCTGGACTGTTAGGTATACTGCCCTGAGTTAAGAGCTCAGAGAATGTAGTTTGTATCAATTAGTGCTATTTCTTCTTTGTTCACGATGCCTATTACATAGGCTAATTTATTTTTTGCAGTACCAGACTCTGAATGTGAAATGCCAAA
This sequence comes from Macroglossus sobrinus, assembly GCA_004027375.1. NCBI lineage: Eukaryota > Metazoa > Chordata > Mammalia > Chiroptera > Pteropodidae > Macroglossus > Macroglossus sobrinus. The sequence goes on from PVKZ01000852.1 coordinate 63,574, forward strand.
GAACCATGAAAGTGAATTATAGAGGAACGGGAATATTCCTTTGGTTAGTCTCCAGAAGCTATTTTGCAATATGGAGCAAAGCTTTATGTTTCCAGGCATTTGGACTACCAACTGGGGGATGGGTGGGTGAGGAGGAAAGAGCTGGGTGCATGATTTCCAGCCAAGTTGTCTGGGCTGTGGAGCAGGGCCTAGTCTAAGCCTAAAACTAAAATGTTAGGCAAGAAAACTGAATCAGAAGCCCAACTGTATGGATTTGGGCAACACAAGAGGATTAAGGAAAAGGTGCCTGAGATATTCTAGAAAGCAAGAAGGCTCAGAGAGATGAGAGCTGGAATTCAGGCTGTCATTTCCCATCAGTGTAAACTTTGACAGGTGTTTAAACTTCTCTAAAGCTCTGTTTTCTCATGTACAAAGCAGGGATCATAATAGTCTCATGTGGATATTGTGAGACTTAAGCTATATAAAGTATATAGGCTCAAAATAAACACTTGTATTCTAAAAGGTTATAAGCTCCTGGAAAACAAAGAATGGATCTTAGCAGCACAGCAATGACAACATGGAGAGAAAGTTTAATAAACATTTACTAATAAAAAAAAAAACAAAAACATAGTCTAGACCCTAGCCCCAGGCAAGGCTGAGGTGCTAGTCTATACACATTTGCATTCTTACTACTCAAAATGAAGTTCATAAACCACTGACATCACTTGGGAACTTAAGAAACACATAATCTCTGATCCCACTCAAGACCTAATGAATCAGAATATCTATTTTGGCCTGATCCCCTGGGAATTTTTTTTGCACACTAACTTCAAGAAGCACTGCTTAGTCGAGATTGACTAAAGAAGTGAGGAGTCCTGAGTCTCCATTAGAGCTTGGGAGAAATAGAAAGCAGTCAATGCTACCAATACTTACAGAGCTGCTTATGGATAAGACAGAGAGTGAGTTTGCATTTTAGGGGCGATTGCTCCTTGTTCTGGGTCTCACCCCCTTCAGTATGTAACTGCCTGTGTCTTTATAGCTAAGTGTCTGTAGTCTGAGGTGGGACTCAGCATTATGACACACTCCTTCTGAAAGCAGGCTTGCTGTAAGGGTCCCCTGTCCTGCTGACATAAAGAGACAACAGTCAAGATGGAAAAGTGAAAATTTCAGGGACTGTTTGAAGGTTCTGTGAAAAAATGGACAGAAAGTCCCAGGACCCCTTGCTCACACTATAACCCTGTGTGTGTTCAGAGAGAAATGGGCTGCTCCTCAGGAGACAATGAGATGTCCCAGTAACTCAGATAGCATTGTCTAGGGGGTGAGGAGTGGGGGTGGGGGGAGCGGGTGGCACAGAATCCTACTATCTGAGGATGGCAAAGCTGGAGACCTCATGGTTTTCAATCATTTTTGTTAATCCATGGAGACTTGTCTTCCACCACGATCTTTTTCAGATCCCCAACATTTGAAATGGGCATTGGCAAAGCTATTCTTACTGAAGCGGAAGTTGGAGCCCAGAGCCATTCTCTTCCACCCCTAATCCCCAAGGCCCTATGAGGCCACTTGGTGGAAGGAAGCTCATGTTCCATCGGGCAGTTTAAGAAGCACCGCTCTGCACCAGTCTATTATAATATAAATGAGGAAAAGGAGGCCCATGCTGACAAGGTCTTCCATGGCCTGGCACTGGCACACCTCATCACCACATGACTCCTTACGCTTTGGCCATGTGGACTTCCTTCAGTCCTCAGAACATGCCATGCCCACTGTGCTGGGCCTTTTATGCATTATTTTCTCTGTTTGAAATGCTTTCCTTGTATTTCTACCCCCACACCTACTTGTCTGACTCCTCCATAACCTACAGATCTCAGCAGAGGCCTGTCTGTTCTGTTCGCTGTCCTAGCACAGTGCCTGATCAATAGTAAGGGCTGTGTACCTCTTTTTTTTTTTTTTTTTTTTTTTTTTTTTTTTTGAATGAGCACACTTACAGAAACCTTGCTCCATGGCTGTCTAGCCAGCTCTGAGGTTCAGGAGTGCTGACAGAACCTCCACCCAAACATGGGGTTGTCATGAGCAAATCCTTCTTTGGTCTGTATTGATTCTTCAGAGAATTCTGATTGGTGCACAACGATACTAGGCTGAAATCCAGTAACGTGCAAAACATGTTTAGGAAACGCAAAGTGGGACCTGCTTAGGAAATGTTGGTAGGTCCATGTGATAGCTGCCTTCAAAGTGGCCATAGAGAGTCATTGACAGATACCTGTTTCTTATGATGATGGTTTTCATATATCCTGATCTTCTGCCACCCTGAGGGTTTGGAAATAAGTAGATTTTAAATCTGACTGTCTTCTAACACTAGTACCCATGTTTGACAATCCTAGCAGAAAATCTTCCAGAAGTCCCACATGGAATTAGTCACAACTTTCCTCATGATAAAATACAGCCATAAAGCATAGTGTTTGGTATTTCACAGGCATCTCTGTAGTGGATAAATGAATCTCTCCAAGAACACCCATCTGACAGGAACAACAACAACAAAAAACTAAATCAGTTTAAATTAATGTTGCACTAAATTTTTTTTTAACATGCAAGTAGCTATAAATGCTAAGTCAACATATTCCAAAATTGATTCTTCTCATTATTAAATGGGCAGTAATAGTTAAGAAAAAATAATTATCTCTTTTGATAGTATTGCCCCAAACATTACTTTTATAAGCTTTGTAGAATGACTCAACAGGTTACCTCAAGTCTCGGCTTAAGCAATATTTTATTTAAAGTGACACTTCCTGGTAAACAGGTTTTTAATTAAAAAAGAAAATTATATTTGCATCCCTCGAAGATAAAGGAGAAACTACAGACTATTTGACTATCTACAGTCTCTGTCTATCTCTACTTATCTTTGGCGCCAGTTACAAAGCAAAACTACTTGAAAGGATAATTTCTCCCACAGTAATCCCTTCCAATTAGACAGGAGTTAGCAATTTATAAAGTATGTTCTCATACATGATATCATTTGATCCTCTCCATAGCCCTGTACTGCAGGTATAACAAGAATTAGAGTTAACTTCATTTTATAAATAAGGATGCTGAGGCCATAGAAGCCACATGACTTGTTCATGGTCACTGATAATTAGTGATAATTAGGACCCCTGCTAGTTCAGCCAGGACTTGAATACGAGGTTTGTGACCCCAGATTTGTCTCAGTGTTAGCATCACTAGGTAAACTACAGTTAAGTGTGCCTTATGTCTTAGATCATATTGCAGAGGTACCTTGAAGGTTTTCTAGTGCAGTGGTTCTCAGACTACCTTCTAAGAACCCTAAAGGTCCATAATGGTACTAAGAACCCGTGGCAGGGAAGATGAGAAGACAGGATACTGAGCTACTATCTCAACCAAGGAGCTCTGTTTTTATGTCTTATATCCTCATGTTTCAGGTAAAATTTTATTGGAAGAAAGTATTCTACTGCTTTAAAAAAAAAAAAGTTTGAAACTCCAGTATACTAGTTCAAACTTCTCATTTCACAGATTAGAAAAGACCTTTAAAAATCGCATAATTTTTCCATGTTCATACCCAGTCAAGACTGGAAACCAGATAGCTCTCTCCATACCCAGACCACTACCCTGTGATTGTGAAAACATTAAGTCTCTCAGTACAATGTTTCATCTACATCTGAAGCTTTAGTGTGTATCAGCATTACTAGAGAGTCCCTGGTGAGACTGCCCCGGTTTCCCACAGCAGTAACTTGCTCATTAATGCTCCCCTTATTTGCATCTCTCCCTTCCCTGCCTATGTCCTCTATCCAATTACTCATTTGTGCTTCCTAGGATCATTTCCTAAATAAACTAACTGCATCCCAAGTTTTTGTCTCAGAGTCTGCTTTTGGGAGAACACAAGCTAATCGCTATCTCAAAGTTCTTCACTAAATTCACAGGAGCATCACCTTCTAGCTGACCCACACCTGCTCTTGCTCAGCTTTCAGTTAGTTCTGTGCTCTGGGATTGCATTCACAAGTCTTTGGGCTGGCTAACCCAAGTTGGTGCATACTCACTCCATGGGTGTTAAATAAATGATAGGATCGTTGCTGCATTAACGGTAGCAGAAATTCAGGCTGTTGAATCATGTGCAGATACTCATAATTCATTCATTGTGTACTTCAGTCACTCTTCAGAAAGAGGCCGCAGTTCATCAGCCAGATGTGGGAAGGATGCCTGCTTTAAAAAACCTGGCATTACGCACATTTTTCAGGGCATCACTATAAAAAGTACCTATAATTTCTGAAATGAAGATAAGATTCCTCTTGTACTGCTAAGGCAAGATGAACCTTCAGCAAATATTTACATTTGAGGAGTAAAGTTTCAGCAGTGATGGCATCAACATTCGTCAAACTGCAGTGAAAGTCTCAATGAAAAAACTAAAAAAAAGAACTATGTGAGAAACAATTACATTGTACTCAAATTGAAGCCAAATAATAGAGCAGATCTTTATGGTCAAAAACATAATTAAATAAATCAAACTGCATCCTAAATAAGAGCTATTTCATTGTTCATAGATTAATTTTTTCTTTATTGAAAAAAAATAGTTTTATTGAAGGATAATTGACATAATAAACTGCACATGCTTAAAGTGCACAACTTAATAAATTTTGACATATGTATGCACTTATGAAACCATAGAGCTGGCTTATTTTTAAAGGCAACATTATTGAGTTTTAAGTCTATATTATTCTAAAATCTAATTTTGGGAATAATCTATTAATTATTATATTTATGCAGTGATTCATTATGAGCTAAAAGATCTTTACCTTACTCCCCATTTAAAATTATCTGAATATGCTCTAAATAGATGATTGGCTCAATCCCACAGAACTTATGAGGAATATCTGGCAAATATCATTGCCCAGGTCCATTCTGTAGTTCTTTAGGTACATCATTTGTAACCCTCACAACAATCCTATGAGGCATTATTAACTCTATTTTACATACTTGAGACTTAGAGACACTAAATGACTTAGAGACATTGACATAGCTAGAACATGACAGAGCTGGTAACTAGATTCATTCCATTGTGTTAATGTTTCCCAAACCATTAATTTATTCATTTTTATTTATTCAACAAATACATACCAGATCCTAGGTTACATGTTAGAAATACAAAAGAAAAGGTGATTGAATGGTTTCCAACATTATAAAGTTTACAGCTAGCGGTGGAGAGAGTTACCATTTCATTGAAATATAATTATACAAATAATTAACTTAAATTGTTATGAATACTCTAAAGAGAAGTACAGTGTATTGGAAGAGCATGCATTTAAGGACCTAATCTAGTTTTTTGGCAGGCAGTTAAGGGAGGCACCATCTATGAGGAATTAATGTTTAAGCTGAGACCTGATGAATGAGTGGGTCTATACAGTTTTTTAAGTAGGGGACCTCACATGATCAGATTTGTAAGACTGATTACAGGAAAGCCACTTAACAGTAGGTGACAGTGAAGAAGGGAGGCAAAAAAAAGTCTTCCCTGAGGATCACAAACTGCAAGCTCAACCCTCAGACAAGTTTGGAACCAGAATCCACATGCCTGGGTAGTATAAGACAATTTCACACCTAAATATCATTCAAAGTGTTTCTGAGTTAGTTAATGGTCTCAAGCAAACTTCCTGGAGAAAAATCTTCAAGCAAGTTTCAAAAAGTTTTCACATATAAGGTTTCAACAAACATGAACTCACCTTCAAAACACAAGGAAACAAGCTACCATGAGCAAGCATTAGCAAAAACAGCAAAATATAGAATCAGAACTACAAAGACTGCAGATATTAGATTATCAGATTCAGAATATAAAATAAGTTTACATGTTTAAAGAAATAAGAATATCAAAAGTATGATTAAAGGGCGAGATATTTTAAAATCGATCAGATAGATTTGAAGTAGAACCACATAGAACTACTAAAATTTATATATGCATATAGATAGTATTAATCTTTTATCTCTTAAATGTATTACACACATTTTCTTCTAGGTTTGTTGCTTCTGTTTAACTTAATTTGCAGTGGTTATTGGCACTCCTAAATTTTTTGTTCTTTCAAGGTCAAATCTGTGCATTTGCCTTTATGGCTTTTGCAGTTTGTGTCTCTCTTAGGAAAGCTTTTCCTATTCCAAAATTATTTTTTAAACCCTAGTTTTTTAATGCTTCTTAATTTATTTTAAGGTAGGAGTCTAATATCATTTTTAATAGATTATAATCAGAAATTCTAACACTTTATTAAATAGGCATTTCTTTCTCTATAATTCAAAATATTACTGTTAAAATAATTTCTTGTATAATAGATGAGAATTTATTCCTGTTGCAATTTCAGACCTCACTTACTCCTCTCCACCATATTCTCAATTTTTGGTTAAATCATTAATCTCTATTTATATAAAGAAAAAGTGTGCAAATATTATGCACTGTTGAGCAGGTAGTTCCTACGATTATGTTTCCTTTCTTGAACAACATTTTATTTTCGAGGAGTTAACAATTACCTTGTTATTTTCAGTTGCAGTTTGCTATGAACCTATTCAAATACTTGATTGGGTTTGTCAAACACCTATTGTTATTATTTTCCAAACACTAAAATATAGCAAATAATATTTCTACTTTATTTTTTCCCCCTGATAATCTCCCTTTCAAAACTCTCTAGTTCTCCTGTTCTAGTCTGGGTTGATTACTTTCTAGGCCTACTGTCATACTGAAATTTCCTTCACTGCTTTCTTGTACTGGATCCTTCAAATGTCAGGATGTGGAGATGATTCCTCCAGTGTCCTGCTTAGGGGTCATATACCTGATGGCTTTATAAAGTGGGTTCTTTTTGGGAGTAGATCTGAGAAAGAAGCCTGGGATCCCACTCACTGTACATTTTTCAAACTTCCTCATAATCAGCATGTTCTAGCCTCATGCCATAAATCCAACCCCAACTCACCCCTGTAGGTCTTGTGTGCTGAGTTTGTTTGAGGTCTCTCTGGCTCATTATCTCCAGGAAACACGCTTCCTGCCCTCTATGGAGGGCAGCTCTCTGACTTTCAGGGATGGGGAAGAGGCCCTTTGGCTCCAACAGCTCCATACAAACTTCCAGCAGTCCCTCCACCTCATTTCCCTTGAGTGAACCCAGTACCACTTCAAGTTCTGGATCCTTTATAGGATCCCCTGTTCCAAACCATGTTTCCCTCTACTCATTTTTCACCTTTCAAAAAAAAATTTTTCTGAAATTTCTCATGTGCTAATGTCTCCTTTTCAGTTATCTCTGTGGATTTATACTCTCTCCACCCCCCACTTTGTCCTACCCCTCCCCATTTAGTGACATATCAGTAGGAGGAGAACACTTGGCCATGTTGAACTGGAAATCTCTTAACATCATAGTGCCACGTATACAGACATACGTGGCACTACAAATATACATACAGCACTATGAGGTATGTAAAACACCCCCCAAGCAAATAACTACTGATCTGCTTTCTGTCACTATAAATTTGTTTGAATTTCCTAAAGTTTTATATAAATGGAATCATACATATGTATTTTTATTTGTTTAGATTCATCTCCACATATATTTGAACTTCATTCAGTTTTTAAATATCAGTGTTACTGAGGCATAATTTACAAAGTCACCAATTTTAAACATAGAATTTTATGAGTTTTGATATATGAATATCATTATGTAACCAACACTACAGTCAAGATAGAAAACATGTTAAAATGAGTATTTTAAATTTAAGCTGTCTATAGCCATACCACCCTGACCAAGCCTGATCCCATCTGATCTCGGAAGCTAAGCAGGGTCGAGCCTGGTTAGTACTTGAATGGGAGACTACCTAGGAAGACCAGGTCCTGTAGGCCTAAAAAATAAAGAATTGTAAGCTGACAAGGTCCTTGCAATCTGGAGGTGAACCAAGGATTGCCTCGCCTAAAAAAAAAAAATATATATATATATATATATATATATAGTTATTATTATAAATAAACAAATAAATAAAATTTAAGCAAAGATTTAAAGGAAACACAAAGTTTTTAAGTTTCAGAGAAAGGTATGTGGTATAAACATAGAATATTCAGACATTATCCCATTTGCACACAAAAATCAATACCATTTTACCTTCTTTTTAAACTTACAAAGCTGTGAGAACTCTCTTGATTATTCACAGGGAACATTTGTGATTTTTTATTACTTTTCTTATAAACACCTCTTTGATGCTTTAGTAAATAATTTCAAAGATGAAGTAACACAAAAGGGTTTTTGAGAAAGATTAAAACCTGAACTACATTTGCTTGCTATTTACACTTTGATTCATTTGCCACAGTGATTCCTCTGTCCCCAACCAATCTAGCCTCCTACTGTGGAAAGTGTCTCACAGCCCTGAAGTTTCTGTCATCCCTGTTGTCTCGGGCCTCTTCCTTCCCATCTTGTCTCCCAGCCTTCAGTCTCTCCTCTTCCCATTCCTGCCTAAATATCGCTGTTCCCTTAATCTTTCTGAAGTCTGCTTTTGGCATGCTGGGAAACCTTCAATAGCTTCTGGTGCTCACAGGATAAAGTCTGAGATCCACAATGTCACAACCTTCGAGCACTCCACCTGTGTGTATTCATGCTGATAGGCAACTGAGAGCCTTCTCAAGAGAGACAGGGTGCTGAGTCTGGTTGCTGTGCAGGTTGGGCTGTTTTATCTGCCCCACCCAGCACAACGGGTGGAGTGGCCCCGGTCTAGAAAAAAAAGGTGTTAGGACTATATTTGTTGCAAAGGAATACAAATTTACATCCTAAGCTTTATGTAGAAAGCCTTGTTAAGGCCCTTTTATTGGTTATTGTTAAGAAATTATGTGAACTTAGGGATTTGGATGCTACAATAACTTAGAGGTTTTATGATGCATGTGTAATTTATTTGCCAAACAAATAACATAATTTGCCTGGGTTATTTTCTGAAAAGAATCACCATTTATTCATTTATCCAAACATGTACTATATATCTGTTGAGCATCCATTACATGTCAGGCTCTGTGCTGGGCACTGGTGGTATATTGATAAAGCAGAGAGATATTGTCTACACTCTTGCAGAGCTAACAGATTAGCTGCATGAGTCATTACAAGGGTAAAGAGAGCTACAAATAGGAGGTAAAGTGCATTCTGGGAGCTGTGGTGGACACTATGCCCTGCCCACATCCCCTCAGCACTCTCAAGGGAGCTGAAGGGCTCTTCCTATAGGAGATTCTCAGCCTGACTGAGGACTTCTCTGGCCCCAGAGTGCAGGAAAATGCTCAGCCCCTGCAGGATGCAAGCAAGAAGTACAAGGGACTCCAGGTCCTAAGGAGCACTCCTTGGCCAAGGGCCAATGAGAATTGAGAACTGAGTACCAGTTTCCTCATTCTCTGGGTGGGACAATTCTGAGGGTGTTCTATGCTGTCTTAGCCTGGGCTGCTATAACAAAATGCCATAGACTGGGTGGCTTAAACAATAGAAATTTATTTTTTCGATTCTAGAGTCTGGACGGCTGAGATCAGGGTGCCAGCATAGATGGTTGGTTTCTGGTGAAATCTCTCTTTCTGGCTTGTGGGCAGCTGCCATACCTCTGTGTGCTCACATGACTTCTTCTTTGTGTGCTTTCTCTGAGTGAAAAAGAGCGGGAGGGGTATCATGTGAGCTCTTTGGTGTCTCTTTTTATGAAGAAACTAATCCTATTGTATCAAGGCCCCATTCTTAGGATCTCATTATAGGCCCTTTTTAATCTTTAATTACTTCCTTATAGGCCTTATCTTCAAATACCATCACATTAGGGGTTAAGGCTTCTACATATGAATTTTGGGGAGACACAATTCAGTTCATAGCATATATTGTCTCCCCTAGAGTTCTCCAGGAAGACTGTGCTCCAGTTACCCATCTCCCAGCAACCTGTTCATTAATACACTTACTGGCTTCCTTCTCTCCTCGTTCCCCCATCTTCCTTCCCAAACTTCCTGAGACTACTTCCCAAATAAACTACTTGCTCTCAAATCCCTGTTTTACGGTATGCTTCTAGGGAAACCCAACCAATGACTGCAGCACATAACAGGGGGATCTGACCCAGACCTGATGTGCCTGGATTTTAGGGAGTCTTACCAGCTGAGTCATAATTTCTTTCCTAAGGTCTCTGTGGGAGGTCATTCAAGATCTTAAGTAAAGGAATGAATTTCTGGCAGAATGTGGAAAAAGGAGGTAAAAACTGGATATAGGGCAACTAGGTAGGAAGCTATTTCTTCAGTTAATGGGGAACAGATTGTGACCAGTACTAGGAAGAAGGTTGTGAAGATAAAGCCTGACATGGGTCTAGCCCATAGAAGCTGCTCAACAAACATCTCTGGATGAAAATTAGTGAATGTGTTCAACTATCTAATCTCTAGATAGACTGACAGAACTTGAAGATTGCTTAGATCTAGGATTTTAGGAAAAGGATTTTAGGAAAAGAATAATTCCCAGTCTTCAAGCTTGAGCAGCTAAATGGATGCTGGTGCTATTTATGGAATAAGGAACACGAGTAAGGTAGGACAAGTTGGAAGGGGTAGGAATTTGGGGCATGATGTGCCTATGAGACATCTAACTGATGCTGAGTAAGCATCTATGTATACAGGTCTGGAGCTGGGTCAGAGACGCATGTTTGAGTCCCACCATTTATAGATGCTAAGTGAGTGGAGCAAGAAATGTGACATAGAAGAGCTCCATCCTTTCCTATTTTCTGGTATTCTCTCTAAAATATTTTAAAAGGAGTACCAGGGAGAACTAATATTTAATGAGAACCTACTATGTGCCAAGAATCATACCCAGTGTTTATTTCATCTTCAGAACAGTCCTGAGGGGGATGCAATATTATAGCTATTTATAGATGAGGAGATTGAGCTGCGGAAAGGTAAGTAACTTACCTAAGGTCGCACAGCTAAGGTAAGCATCTTCAGAAAAAGTCTGGACTGTCCTACTTCAAAATTCATGTTCTTAAAGAAAATAACCATTGGCAAAGTACATTTCTGTATCTTATGTTTCTCAGTCTCACCAGACTCCACAATGAGCAATTCCTAAAGTCCAGTGCATTCATTGGAAGAGACCTTTCAATTTCAATTTCTGAAGACTATTCTCTGTGAAGCACCCTCGTCAGCTACCCATCCCTTACTTGGACATCACTCTCTCCAAGTGGTCCCCCTGCTGGTGACCCAATTGTGTACAGCCCTAACTGAGTCTCAATTTTTGTCTCTGTATTGGCCTTTTCTGGACTTATCATTTAAATGGAATCACATAATGCGATCTTTTGCAATGGGTTTCTTAGCCTGTATGCTAATTAGAAGGTAAAATATTGAGTATTTCCTCAATACCATATAAAGTATAGGGAGTTACCCCATACCTCGTTATTTCTTTTTATTTAAAAATACATTGTAACAACATGGATACCTCTAGATAATTATGCTAATTATCCTGTTTGCAGACAGGAAAAGTTGAAAATTACATGCTATCACTTATATGTGGGCTATAAACCTAAAAGTAACAAATGAACAGGGTAAACAAACAGACTCATGGACATGGACAAGAGACTAGTGGTTACGGGGATGGGAGAGGGAGGAGGTAGATGGAGTAAAAGGGACCAAATATGTGGTGACAGAAAGAAATCTAACTATAGGAGGTGAACACACAGTGTAAATATATATGCCTTAAAAGTGTACAACTAAAACTTATTGGATTTCATTAACCAAAGACACCATAAAAATCAATAAATTTTAAAAAATACAGCACACTATTGGTATGGCTAATATTGATATATAATCCTGACAATGTCCCAATTACTTTCCTGTCTGCAAACAAATACTTTTTTTGTAGGTCTGCATTAAACTTATACGTTTATTGGAAAGAATCAACATTGACATTACTCAATGTTATGTATTTTCTACTCAAGGACATAGTATTTTCTTTGCTACCCAGTCTGTTAAGTCAAACATTTTGTGAACTTTTCAAAAAATTATTAAAGTTTAAACATATACTATCAGTATTGTAGTTAAACTTTTTATTCTTTTTGTGATATTTTTATATGACATATTTTCCCATGGTCTTTTCTAAGTCATTGTTTCTGATAAACAGAAAAGCTATTGAACTGTGTATAACAATTCTGGAAAACAGTATAAAAGTTCTTCAAAAAGTTAAAAATAGAACTACCATATGATCCAATAATCCCATTTCCTGGTATTTATCAAAAAGAAGTGAAATCAGGATCTCTAAGAGATATCTGCACTTCTATGTTCAGTGAAACATTATTCACAACCAAAATATGGAAACAAACTAAACATCCACCGATGGATCAACAGGTAAAGAAAACATGGTATATTCATACTCCAGAATATTATTTAGCCTTTAAAAAGTCAAAAAGGTAATCCTACACTTGTGACATTATGCTAAGTGCAACAAGCCAGACACAGAAGGACAAGTACTACATGACTCCTCCTACACGAGGAATCTAAAACAATCAAACACACACAAGCAGAGAGCAGGATGGTGGTTGCCAGGGGCTCGCGGAAGGAGGGAATGGGGAAGTGCTGTTCAAAGGACATAAAGTCTCAGTTATGCCAAATGCATAAATTTTAGTTAAATTTTTAGTGCGAGGGCAGATCTCATGTTGTGTTCTTACTAGAGGAAAAAAAAGCAACTAGAAAACAATTATACAAATATAGCTCTTAAAAGATGGAAGTTAAAATTCATATTGCCTCATTCTCCAGATATGAGGTAGTGTTACTCCATGTGTTCTAATTCTTTTACTATGTTTGTGGGAGGCAGAGTTTCATAGACTACTTCCTGGTGTGGGAGTGAGCATCTTACCTGAATCATAGAAGACTCCAGAGATGGCGCAAGCTGACAACTTGAGCCAGGGAGATAAGGTCATTCTCTTTGCCAGTCACTGCAATCTTGCAAAAGGCAGAGCCCGAGACATGTTTCTTGGAACAGAAACTAGACCAAAGTGAGAGGCCCTTAAGCAGAAGAAAAATTAGAACTGAGATCAGTGGAGTTCATTCTGGAACCTGTCCCTATCTTGACCTCTCCCACACTCCTCCACACTGCAGCCAGGGTGAACTTTTGTCATCATAAAATATCATGGTTTAGAGGACCTCTCATCTGTCCCTGCTTGCTTCTCCAGCCTCCTATCTCACCCCTCTCCTGTCTCTGGGACCCTGTTTTCTAACCACTATTAAATTTCTTTCAGCTCCATAAATTACTCATCATTTTTGTTTTTACCTCTAGGCCTTTGTACACATCCAGCCTTTTGTCCCAGCCCCTCCCACACCCAACCCTACAAACTCATTATAAAGTCTCATTTGAGACCTCACTTCCTCAAGGAATTCTTTTCCCTGGCCATCAAGACCAGATGATGTTTACCCTTAGCACTCTGCTTTTACCCTTATTTCAGGGGTTATCCAGCCATGTTGTAATTTCCTATTAACTTGTCTGCTCCTCCCTCTCCTTAGAAAGAAAGTGCCTTCAGGCAGAGACAGAATCTATCCAATATCTGACCTCATGAGATGCCCCAATTTAGAACTGCCCAGTCAACTTGCTCCTGAATTCCTGATTCATAGAAACTGTGAGATAATAAGTGATTACTCTTGTCTCAAATCACTAAATTTGGGGTAATTTCTTATATAGTAATAGATAACTAAAACACTATCAAAACTTAGTGGCTTAAAACAGCAACCATATCTCAGTTTCTGGAGGTTAGTAATTGGCAATCCCTTGCTCCTTGCAGCATCAACTGAGGTCAACTCAGCAGTACTCAGCTGATGGATGGGCTGGTTGGGAGGAACCAAGATGGCTTCACTCATTCATCTGGCACTTTGTGGACTAGAATGGTTAGAGCCTATAGTTAGAGCAGTTTTATAGTTCTAGCTTTTATGTTCTGGTCTATGATTAAGTATGACTTAATTTTTTTTTATGGTGTATAGTCAGGTCAAGGCTCATTTTTTTTCCAAACAGATATCAGATATATAATAGTTAGAGTAATATTTGTTGAAAATATTACTCTTTCCTCATTTAATTACCTTGGCACTTTTGTCTGAAGCAATTGACTATATCTATCTTGATTTTTTTGTCATATTTTATTGATTTGAATGTATATTCTATTGGTCATATTTGTCAAATACCAAAAACATGAAGCAATTCACTGCAGCTGAATTGTTCTCAGAACACCACAAAGTCCTCAGGCATAACACTTATCACCTGGCTCAGGTTCCTGATACCTGACACTCTGTTCTAATTTACCATCCCCTGCTCCTCTCCCTGAGAGAGACCAAAGAACTCAAAAGTAATTTCAAAAATTACTTGGGCAGAAGAGATTGGTGGGAAAAAGAAGCGTGATCTCTTTTTGCCAAAGTTCTAGCATGCTTAAAGGCAGCATAAACTTTTCCTCTCGAAAGTGTATTTTATATAATAATTTTTCTTTGCAAGACATCAATTTCATTTTCTCAAATTTGTCAGAAACAAAGTTTTAGACAAAAAGTTATAGCAGGTCTCTTCCACCTCTCAAAAGTAACTTTGTTGTCAGTAAAATTTCTGATTTACTACAAGCTTGAACTGGTTTGCAAAGTAGGTTAATCACTAACTCAAGTCTCTAAAATTATTTTGAGATTTACTGTTAATACATTTAGTTGATTGCCTTAGGGCCTATTTGCAGAAGTAGTGGTTCTCAATGAAAACAGGTGAACATTTTTGAAAAGTATAAAATATTTAGCAACTGTGCAAGCCAAACTGGCTCTTTGTGGTTTGCCCAAATCAGACAACATATTTGGCTTTTTCTACCACAAATACCTCTATTCTACATCATCTAACATGGCAAGGCTAACAGAAAATTAGGGTCAAATGAGGAAACTCAGCAAATTGTTTTGATCTGGCTTCACTTTTTGACCACCAACTGGCAAAGACATAAGAAAAACATCACAGGAGATAAATAATAGGGTAAAAGTACATTTTTGACTATAGGCCTAGGATCTCGTAAAAAAGCAGGCCTAAGATTTATAGGAAATATTTTGGGAATGAATTCAAAGTGCTAAGGAATTACAAAATTGTTTTTCCATTTAGCAAGAACAAAAAAAAATCCCCATGTTTAAAAATTTTTGAGCAGTATTCTCTCTTGCATCTGCACTCTATTTAATAATTTTATCCCATAATCCCACCTGTTGTTTTTATTTCAGGGAAAACCAAATAACTAAAAAACCTTTATCGGATATGTGGAACACAGCAAATTACTGGTACTTAACAAATATGTAACACTGATAAAAAGAGATTCAAATGAGGTAGAATACATAAACGATCTCAAACAGGTTAATTTTGGGATGACTTTTTACTAGTGAGAAAAACTTCCATAACCAAAAGCTAATTAATATTTTTATTAACTGCTTCAGTTCCCTTCCTATAAGTTCTTATGTTATCAGTATAACAGCATCAGTCATAAAACGTATAACATATTTTTTTTAAATCAAATTCAAGAATGCCAAACAGGTGATTTTACCAAGAGGCCCAAGGGAGCGCCTCACTTGTCATTCTGGGACAAAAGAAAAAAATGACTCAGATGTAACTAGTAGAAATAGGTGCTCCCAGGATATAAGAAATTGCCTTGAGGCAGAAAATGAGAAAGAACACAAGAAAGGAAAAGGGGAACCTTAAAGGTTGTGAGTGTGTGATATTTTAACCCCTCGAATTAGGAGAGAGCTGCAAAAAGTGGAAGGCGGGTAAAACGGAATCTATATTGCTTTCCTTGAGGTTTAGGGGTAAAAAAATAAAGCAAGAAGGAAAATAGGCAGGATCAAGGACTTTTAGAGCTGGAAGTTACCAAAACCTTTCGCAAAAAAAAACCACAGAGGAATTGCTGTGATGGACGAGGCAGAATGGGGCAGAGGCGGGCAGAATCCCCATGGCGCGCACCACACCGCTTTCTTTCCCCATCCTACAAGTCTGAGGTCTCCTTTTACAACGGAAGAATCACAAATGAAAGTGACCGGCTTACGGTCACAGCACAGAGGCCCGATGTCACGTCTCTACACAATTCACCACTTCCCGTTTTGCCACTAGAGGGAGGACAGGAGGGGCGTGAGCGCTTTGTGGAATCAGCTGGGTGAGTTGTGGCGGTGAAAATCCCTCGGGGAGGAAGGCTGGAGGACGCGACCTCAGTTTGCAAAAGCGACGACGCGGACCTTCGGCCCGGACTTTTCCAAAATGACCACCAGGTGGCGCTCCCGGACCGCTGCTCAAGAAGGTTCTGGGAGGTGGGACTCGGCCGGTCGCCTTGGAAACCGAGGGCGCGGCGGCGGCAGTGACGAAGTGGGTGGGCCTGATCCGCCAGCCCCAGGAGAGTGCTACTTACCCGCCCAGTGCTGAGTATCCGCAGCTGGAAGCCGTGAAGAGAGGTCAGGAGACTGGCCTGCATCCTCGCTGGGTCCCTGACTTTTTCCAGTCTCTTGAAAGGTTAGGACTCAAGCATCTCCACCCCACTCCCACTGGCCCTAGAGCTTCTCTGCCCCTAAATGTGCCTGGCGTCGCGCCCTCCTGGTGTCCTTCATTGGGCACTGTTCCTGGGAGGAGTTGGTAGAGGTACACTCCACCTCTTCACCTAGGAGACCGAGAGGGAGGGAGATCTTTTGATCTAATCGGATTATTACCCCACCTCTTTCAGCCTTGCAGTGGAACCCCTGGAAACATGGCTTATTTGCTGTTCTAGATCATCCGCTCTTGGAGGGCAAGAATTAAATTTGATTCAGGCTTGTAACCATCATGGTGCCCTCAAAGTCTTTAGCACACAGTAGATGTTCAGTAAACTAATACCTTCTATTTACATGGTGCTTCATCACTTGACAGTTTTCCCCGAAGCATTTGAGCTTCCTTAAGAACCCCGAGAGGAGGTAAAGATGGAAGGGTAACAGTGAGAGAGATGTAGAGACGTCCAAGGTTATAAAACTCACTGGTGGAGAAGTAGGACTAGATTCAAGTCTTGCTTTCCTCAGCGCTCGTCTAACTGAATTTGCGGTCAGGTGAATGCCTCTGAGTGAGGAGAACCTCACACGTTCTTGCATCCTTCTCCACACCAGCACAGAGCGCCCCCCAACAGTAGGTACTTCTTGAGTGCTGTGTGTGCTGTTGATGTCACCCTCATCTTCCTTATCTATAAGATTTTTGGCTTATTATTATTTTTGTTAGATTTGTATAGTACCTTGTTTCCTCACCTCCCCTCTTACCCCTTAATTGATTCTCCATAGGGCAGAGAGAGTTGAGGAAATGTTGGGAGGTGGGAGAAGATGTCCTAAGGAAAAAAAAAAAAAAGATTTCTGTGAAAGCTGAGAAGGAAAATAGTAAGGCTGGATATCATCCGTGTGTTGATTGGTCATGGATTTTCTTTTCACCACCCCAAAACTCAAACCCAGTATACATTTTTTATACTCATCACTGCTCTTTGAAGACAGACAAGCCTTATTGTTATTCTCCCTCATCAGAGTATTCCCATTATTCTCACAATAATCTCTTCAGGGCTACATTTCTTTTCTTTTTTGACATTTCTAAAACCGAAGCAGCGCAGGAGTGGGGAAAAAGGAGGTAGTTCTGGTTGCTTGAGAAGTTAGTATAATACGTTGCATTTCAAACTATGTTATTAGCAAGTCAGGATCAGAAGCTAGACTAATTTTTAAGCTAAGAATCCAATATAATTTGGGAACTGCAGTTCAAAAATGTGCCACTGACCAAACGGTTTGAATTGGTAAAGAAAATACATGCTAATGTAATGCCCATCACAGTCCTGTGAATGAAGGTTGAAACTGTTATTCATCCAGATATTTTTAAATACCTTGAATATATGGTTGTCTAACAGATCTTTAAACTGGCTCTATTTTACATTTTAAAGCTATATATACATAATCTATGCAAAAAGATTATGTTTGGGGCTATATATACATAATCTATGCAAAAAGAGGTCTAAAATTTTTTAAGCTAACTTTTAGATGATGATATCACTACTAAAAGATTTTCTATGAATTCAGATTTTTTTAAATATATGTTGGAGAGCATTTCTAAAATATTTTAAAATTGTATTAAAAATGTGTTCTAGCCTAAGTGAGAATTTGAGTTTAAAAGTGATTTCACTTTTCAAATTCACAAGATATATAACATTATGAGTACATAAAGAGGGCTATTGGTAAAGAATAAACACACATTATTTACAAGTCAGTCATTCAAATTAGACATTTATTGAATGTTTAGTGTGTGCCCATGGGAGATGCTGGTTTATGTGCCGATGTCTATTTTGAGTTCCCAAAGATAAGAGTTTATTGAAGTAGTTGCTATTCAGTATTAAAGAAGTTATATTTTGTTGAAGATGAATGTCATGAATGTTTTTAAATACATAGCTCAACACTATAGTGAGGTATGTAGCTTTAAAGTTAGATTGCTCTTTAACAAAGGCTTTCAGAAGTACTGTATTATTATTATTATTATTATTATCATTATCATTATCATTATCATTATCATTATTATTAATCACTTAGATTTATACAAGTTTATAGCTACTTAAAGACAAATCCAGGATTAGACTTTAAGACTTTTAATACCCATATGGAAATCTTTTACCTAAACTATGCTCTCAACCCCTGATGGAATCTTATTCAGAACTTTCATCATTGCTAATGCTATTAAGTAAATATCTCCCATTTTGATCTACGTTTATATAAAATGTTACCTAATGTCAAGATCTATTCCAAATATTAGGGCAGAATTTCCATCCTTTCCAGCCTCTACAAAATTATGACGGGAGTCATTAGGAGGCTTCTGGATATTCATGGCTCCGCAAAGTTGTGGGGAAAAAAAAGTCATTAGGAGCTTTCTAGATATTGAACCAGCATCCTGAGACTTCATAGTAAGAGATATACTCTGTTTTTTTGTGTAATGTTGCAGAGTCAAGTAAGGCATTATGGAAAAACAGTACATTGAAAAATATGGCTATCATGTTTCCATTTTTTACTAAACAGACTATTTGCTTTTCAGCAAGAAGCACTTGGGGAATATTTTTGGAAACATTTTCTGACAGAAGGTGATATGGAGTAAATTCTGAAGAGGCTGGGGACTTGAGTTTTTCAAACCCAGCCTCCTTACCTGCCCTCACTCCATAGCTTATGTTATAGAATGCCCAGATGGAGAACAAACAGCCCAAAAGGTCACACTGTGAGCGAAGATTTGATTTATGTAGCATGTATTACCTGCATAATTTTGCTAAAGTCTTTTAAAGCTGTTTATTATTTTTAAAAATTTCTGCTATGGTATGCTTTGTTCTTCCTATCAGTCTGAGTAGAGATCTTGCCTCCTTATTTTATAACCATGGGCCAGGCAAAGTGCCACACATAGAGCAAGCAGCACTGAATGGGTGTTTGCTATTATTGGCAAACAGATTAGGTGTCCATTTGTCAGGAAATATTCCAAGTGAAAGCTTCCTATAAGATAATCACATTACTTTGTGAATATTTTTCTAGAATTCTCATCTGTTACTGAAATCATCTAGGTGGTCAGGAACTGTAAATCCTTATAAATGTTTACGAAAATCCCCATTGTTTGTAGGACATTATCAAATGCAAAAGTGCATTTTGAGGCAATGTCATTAGCTCATAGCAATAATGAAACTATTAAGCAGACGATCCAATTGGCTTACTAATTTTCTGGAAAGTGTGTGAAACAATAAATCTTAATATAATTTATGCATAAATCATTTGGATTTAATGGATCCACACTTTAACTCATATTTTATTAAAATCCTTTTCTGTGAGCGGCAGTTAGGTAACTAATTATACATTAGAGAGTTGAAAACATAAGAGCCAGGTAACTTAGATAATTGAGCGAGATGAAGTCATTTTTCCCTCTAGCACCAGATGGGTGCCGCAGGTGGGAACCGTGACACTTTGATCTCTTCCATATGACTCAGAAAGAAAATTAGAAATTAATGTCATTTGTTTTAATTTTTAAATAAAATATTTTATAGTAAAAAATTCATTGTTATTAGTAGGTTATTATAAAATTAAACACTTATCATCATGCTATCTTTTTGTGTAACAGTCAAGTTAAAAATTTTAATAGAAATTTTTGAATAGAAAATAATAAAAATTCAACTTCGCATCTGAAACAAGAGAGTAATTTTTTTTTCTTAGCTGGTAAATTTCTGTGAACTGTGATGATATAATGACACACTTTGGTTTGTAGCTTATGAAATTATTCTCAATATTTTCATATCTGAGAAGATAACAGTTAATATATTACTTTGTTTTAATATATTAAATCTTTTGTGTCTCACTATGTGCTTTTTCAGTTGGAAAGCATTTTAGTACATTTAATTCACATATAATAGAATCCATTAGAATATAAGGATGAACACACTTGACTAGAAAAGTCTCAGACACAAAAGACTGAGCCTTGCTGGAGGTCCAAGTCTGCGAGCAACATGTCTACAGGGAAAAAGTGTTTTCATTTTAAAGAGTTTTTCCATTTTGAGTCTGAATAATCTATGTAGATTGCCAATTCAGTGATCCAAATAAATGATGAATGTTGACAATAGCAAACCGCATGGATTAACCTTTCCACATGTCATACTTGGCAGCAGGCAGACATCTCTGCTTTACAGTTAGTTACCTGAAATTTGAAGAAGCATGATCTGGAGCTGTAGCTAAAGGGAGCATAGTAAAGCTCCTTCTATATGTCAGACACTATGCTAGATGCTTTTTATAAATATTAGCTTATTTAATCCTCATAACAGCTTTTAGAATAAGATTTTTGTTCTCACTTTACAGATGATGAAGCTAAAGCTCAAAAAGATTAAGTAAACTACTCAAGGTTATATATATAGATACCAAATGGTGGTGGATATAGGATTAAAGCACATATACCTGATTCGTTCATCTATCCATTTATTTATCCAGTTGACAAGGATTTATTGTGTAAATAAATCCTTTATTTTAGGTGGGGAAATACAATAATGCATAGGAACTATATCATTCCCGTTCTCACAAATTTCCCAGTCATTTTAACAAATAATTACAAAGGTAATGTTCTTTCTGCTACATGCAACTGTTAATAGATTGTTTGAAGGTTGAGCACTTATTTTTATTTAGATTAATGAAAATTAAAAGAAAAAATTTGTTAAGACTGTGATCTTAAAAAAAGTAGTTTAGTACCTATATCAAAACTGTGAAGTATTCCTGTTTACTATAAAAATCTATGAACTGTGGGCCTGATTTCCCCTTTTTAAAAATATTATTTTTGATAACTTTATTTTACATGCAAAAGCAATTAATAGCTGGTGAAAAGTTACTGCAAATAATAGTACATTATTATTATTGTTATTTATTATTTTGCATTGGTAAATCTCTTAAACATTTAAAAAACACTATAACATATGCTCTTACTTGTTTTTTATAACAACCCTGGCCAAACATAATTTCTTTAGATTCTAGTTTCTCGGTGCTCGTGGAAAGTTGTGCTTTTGCTTTATCTTAATTTTAAAAAATTGACAGACATTTATTGAGCTGCTGCTGTATGCAATACCTTCTGCCAAACACTGGAGAAATCAAATAATTAAAAAAGTTCAGTTCTTGCTCTTAAAGAAGCTGGACAGGAGCAACAGATGTAGATGAATAACATAAGGGAGCGAGTTTCAGATGGTTTTGGGTGTGAGAAAGCTGTACCTGGGCTAAACATAGATCTCATCAGACTCAAGAAGAAAATAAAAGGGAATCCAACTGATTCATGATGTCCCAGCGTGGTGATGGGTGTTAGGTCTGGGGACATGGATGTAGTCTTGATGGAAAAGCCAATTTTAAATTAAGTTTCAGCAGTGCCTTATCTTGAGTAAACACAAGGAGAGGGGCAAATACAGTTTATTTACTTTTTCTATGTCTCTTTTCTAAACAGGTATTTTTCTTACTAGCTAAGCAACACAATGGAAAACACAGCAAAAGCAAATAAAAATGAAATTCAAGATGAGCCACCAAAAGACATGAAATTGCCTACCAGTGAAGCATTTCTGGAATATCAGTAAGTTTAGATTATTAAAAGTGTCCTATGTAAATGGCAACCATTGTTGAGACACATGTAACTCCAAATGGAAAATGATGCATTCAAAAGCTGTAAAGAGAGATAGATCAGAGGTGGATGGGAGGCTTAATTGCACTCCTGTGCTATGTGCATATTTTTAAGTTTTTTTGAAACTGACTATATCATAGTCCAAAGTAGTAACTATGAAACAGCATTCATTAATGCGGTTAGCTCCCTCCCTTTCTCCACTGTATTACTTACTGGTCATTCTCCCATATATACCCACCAGCTTACTGGCCTGCCTCTTAAAATACAGCATAGAATATTTAGTGAACATTCATAGAAGAGTAAAAGAGAAAATCTATCTTCTTTATTTAACTTTTCATTTCCAGACATTCAATTTGCATTATAGTTATAGATAAAATCAAATGATTTAGAGAAAATTATTTTCAAAAAGAATAATATTTCTTAATGTTGCACTCTCAGGAGCTGGAGACAAAACTAGAGGTGACACCTATTCTGTGTTTACATTCTGTTCAACTGATGGAGTATAAGCCCCTCAAGAGCTTTTGAACCTCACCTTTGGGCCAAGAGTAGGTGTTTTAATGTGTAATTCTTAGGGAGCAAGTGATTACATGTCAGTCTTCTTCCAAATACGAATGTACTTCATTTATACATTTATTGAACCAATACTTGAATGTTTACCAAATACAAGGCAAGTGCTGGGTACTAGGTACAACAGAGAACAGGACTACACAATCCCTGTCCTGATGAAGCACGGGAGAGAGACATGAAACAAGTAATCCAAGCTTTTGGAAAAATTACATAGCTAAATTGAGATTCTATGAAAGAAAAGTGTAGGGTGCTATGTAAGGGTATAACTAAAGGACTTGATATAGTCACAAGGGTCAGGAAAAGCTTGTGTGAGGAAACAGTGTTTAAGCTGGTCTCTGGAAGAGGAATAGGTGCATGGAGACAGCATGGGAGAGAGAAAGGCTTAAGAAGACGCTGAGGTGAGGAAGTGCTTCTCACAGTCTAGCAAATGAGAGAAGGCAAGCACAGGCAGGCAGGATAATAAACCAGTGAGGTAATATACACTAAAGTGGTTTGAAAATGATGTAGCACTACTCTAAGGCACAAGGATATGAAATTGTTAGTAATACAATGTGTCACCTTTTTCCTTCCCTCTCTGTATTGTTAAAATGTTAGTAATGTTCATTGCTGTCTCTATACTCCCTAATATACAATGCTGGGGACATAGCAGCTGCTCATTAAATCTATACTGTATGTAAGACTGAATGAAAGGGAACACTGATCAATTTAAATTGCAGAATTTTAGAGCTGAAAAAGAACCATAAAGCTCATCTTCAATTCTCTTACAGAAGAGTAAGCCAAGCCTAATAGGTTCAGAGGCAGTTAGCAGAGAACCAAGCCTAAAATCCAAGTTTCATAGTACCCAAACAGAACTTTTTTTTTCTGCTAAAGGATTTACTTGTTTTGTTTTTATATTGAATTTTCTCATCATTGGAAAGAAGGAGCCTATTGTATATTCTCTATTAAAGAATACAATATCACAAATATAAGTGATATTTTGTGGGAAAGACGAAGGATATAAGATTCTAATTCAATTGAAATTTACTAAGTATTTTATGTCAGAAACATTCACACAGTAACATAAAAAAGAGGAAGAAAATAAAAAGGCAAAAAAAATTAAAGAAACATTCACATATGATTTCTTACTTTTATCCTTATAAAAATCCTCATAAAAATATATAGAGCTCAATGTTGTTATCTCCATTGACACCTTGGAAATTGAGGCTCAGAGAATTGACTTGCCAAGGGTCAGGTAGGTAAGAAGTGGTAGGGGCATGATTGAAAACCAGAGTATTCCATTCTTTAACCACTCCTCTGTTCAATATACTACTGAACTGCTATATTTTTGTTTATTTTGTTTTTAATTGAGACAGGAATTTATATAGAGCTATTTCTGTGGCCTTATTTTGGTCTCAGATTTAAAGTATAAGATTTACTAGGTAATAGAGGTTTAGAGTTATACTTAACACTTCAAAATAGCTACTAGAAGGTCTATACCAATTGTCTGCACTTCTCTATCTCTCTTTCATGCCTAACAGATGCTCAACAAATACTTGTGAGTGTTAAAGAAAGGTATCTGTGTCAGGAAGGAAGTTTTTGTTATTTATAGAAGAGATGGTATACTAATGAACTTGAACCAATAGGCACGCCTACTTTACTATTTCAAGATGGTCATGCTCTTATAAAATCTTTGTTTTGTCATTTTTGTCTAAATTTTTTTAAAATTCTAGAAAGTATGTTTTCTAGAAAGTATGCCCTTTCCTAGATTCTCCTTAAGCTGGATTATTTATATATAATTAGTATCACAATTATGACTATGTAATAAAAATGACGACTGATTTGAAAAAAACTTGAAGTGATCTCTCTACTATATATATGTTAATATTTATATCATTTAATATTTTAGTGGGTAAAATACTGAGAAACACAAACAAAATCATTTAATAAAGGTTCTTATCCCTAAATGGGTTTTTAGAATATATTTAATATTTTATTTCGATCCAGATAATTTAGATTCATTTTAAAATTGTGTTCAATTAATTTTTCTTAAGATAAGTAATTGTAATAAATCTTATCTTTGCTTGTTATCAGCTGTCAAATAAAGGAAAATGCAGTCGAACGATTCATGGCTCAAATAAAGAAACTTAGAGAAAAAAACCAAAAGTATCAGGAAAGAGTGAGTATGAGATTTAAAGCCTATATCTTGTTGTTAAATATTTTTACAAATGCTTTAAGAAATTATGATTTGTGATGAAATATACTCTAGAAAATTATCTTATTTAATGCTTAGAATTGGTTAATTTACAATCTACTTAAGGTTTTTTGTACATGAGGCAAAAGGATACAACTGTTTCTATTAATTATAATGTCAAAGGAAGTAGCTTGAATTATGTTATTTAGCTCATGAATACTGTCTTATGTTCAAACTTTAAAGCTCTGAAACCAAGTTTATCTTTTAATTTCATATCTAACCAAACTGTAAAACATTGGTTCTCTTTTTAATTTTTGTATCTGTTTTCTTTTAGATTTTCAGGGACAGTGCATGTGTTAATATTATTTGAAAAGTACAATCTTAGCTGTTAAAATGACTAATTTAATGTTTACGATGGTATATGTTTAACATTAAAATAAATATCAAAGGGGTGCTCTATATGACTATCAGAACTAAAGACCAACAGAAATAAAGTTTAGAAGCAGTAAGTGATCACTAGGTGCTTGGATGCAAGTTCCACATAGTGAAATTCAGAGCACGAAAATGGAATGACCTGCCATCAAGGGACCAAGGCATATGCCCCTGTGGTCAGCACTGAGATTCCTGGGTCAGCTTTGGGACTTTCATTTGGTTGTGAAAAGGACAAAAGATCAGGGCTAAGGAAACACTTTCCCATACCCCTTCAGTTGGAGCCAGAAACAAAGTTCTTGTTTCCGTGAGGATTAGCCCACGGAGGGCCTACTGCTCTTGGAGTCATTCACTAATGACTCAGCAATGAGGAGCATGGAGTGGCAGACTCTACCTCAAACTGTATGAATCTATTTCTTTTCATTTATACTGCTACTGCCCCAGTTTATGCCACCATCATCTTTCCTCAATTCAGTACATTTTCCCAATGCAACCAGAATTTCCCAATGCCCTTTGAATACTGCAAACCTCCTGTCAGTGCTTAAAACCCTGCAATGGCTTCCTATTGCACGGAAGATAAAATCCACAGTCCTTCCAAGGCCCTGCAAAATCTGACCTCTACTCACCTCTCCAACCTCACCTCCAGCCACTCCACCTTTTGCTTACCACTTCTTTTAAATCTTGGAAAATCCAATCTCTTTATAATCAACAGGCTATTTTCTCTTCCTGGAATTCACTTCTCTTGGCTAGCTCCTTTCCATTCCTCCAAAGCTGGAATGTTACATAGAAATATATCTCTGTTTTTAAATGGAAAGCTCTTTAGGCAGCAGCAATCAATCTTACTTATCTTTGTTTCTCTGGAAGGTCCCGGTTCAATAAATAGTTGAGTTGATTCACACCAACACCAGCGAAAGGAAAAATTTTTGAGGTCACATATACTTAAATTGATAAATTAAATATGACTCATTAGCAAGACATAATTTTTCTCTTCAGTTATGTCAAAATCGGAAATGCCCCTCTTCCTTCCTACCAGTCATCCCTTTGTATGTATGTTTAGTTTTGTTTAGATTATCACCTCATTTGTTATCTTTCTTTCTCTCTGATTGCATTCATTGTTCCACTTACTTCACTAGACACTTCATAGTTCACTAAGTCTACTTCCTTACCTTTCCATTTATTCTTTCACTCCTATTCCACCACCACTGCTCTAGCAAAAGTTATTAATGACCAATTAGCCAGGTCCAATGGACTCTTCATAGTTCTTACTTCACCCTTCATCCCTTCAGCAGTCACTTCTATGCCAGAGCCCGCCGGCTAAGAGCGAACAGTTCCCAAGAAGGGGAGTGAGGATTGAGAAAAGAGAGAGACAGACAAAATATAGAGTCCGGAGGGTGAACAGTGAATACTGAGCCTCTAGTTTATTTAGCACAGCATAATATACCCTTGGAAGAGCAGAGAAGCAACACCCACACATATGCAAATGATTGCTGACCTTTACATAAATTCTCTCAAAACATCCTTGTTCCTGTTTTGTCTCTTATTCCCTGGGGCAAGGAACATTCAACTCTTTCCATTAAGCCAAACTTCCTTCTTCAGTAACAAGCTATCCATTAAAGAGCCCACCTGCTCTGCAAACTTCTAGCTTTCAGGCAACTCCAACCCTGTCTGCAGGGCATTCATCTAGAATGGCTCCCAAAACTTCTGTGACCTTGAATCTCTTTTTTCTTGGGATCTAGGACATCACTTTTCCTAGATTTTCCTCCTGCTTCTCTATTTCTTCTTGTTTTTCATTCATTGTTCTTTTCCTGGACCCATCCCTTAATTAGGGTATTCACTAGGGTTCTATTCTCAAATCTTTTCTTTCAGTCTCTCTCTGGGTGACTTTATTTAACACCATGGCTTTGAATGACATCTATGTGGTGACAATTCTCATGTATATGTGATCAAATTTCAAAATTCTATATACTA
Source organism: Macroglossus sobrinus (assembly GCA_004027375.1). Classification (NCBI taxonomy): domain Eukaryota; kingdom Metazoa; phylum Chordata; class Mammalia; order Chiroptera; family Pteropodidae; genus Macroglossus; species Macroglossus sobrinus. Next base: position 90,796 of record PVKZ01000852.1, read on the forward strand.
AAAAAATAGCACATATAAAAACTGGTGAAATCTAAATAACATCTCTAGTTAAGTTAAAAACAATGTCAATTTCCTGTTTTGATAATGTGCTGTGGTTATATAAGAAAGCTGGGTGAATAGATGGGAACTCCATGAACAATTTTGGCAAGTTCTGTTCTTGTTCTTGTGAATCTTGAAAAGTTAAAAGGATAAAGCCCATGAGACAGGCTTATAACAAAACAAAATCAATCCCTTTTTTGTAGCTTATTTACTGAATCTTATTTTTTTTGTAAAAAAAAAATCTTGAAATGACAGATTTATAAAAATGGAGAACAGATTGATGGTTTCCAGAGGTTAAGGAAGGGGTGGAATTGGGAGGGAGAGTGAGAAGCTACAAAAAGACAACATGAGGGATGCTTGTATTGATGGAAATATTCTGTCTTGACTGTATCAATGCCGATATTGTCAGTATTAATATCCTAGTTGTGATATATATCATACCATGGTTTTAGAATATGTTATAGAAAACTAGGTAATGGGTATATTATTATTTTTATAACTGCATATTATTATTTTTATTATTATTTTTTTTATGACTGCATATTATACTATAATTACCTCAAAATAAAAAGTTTGATTTAGAAATGAAGGTCAATCTGCATTAGTAACTAAAAAATAAATCATTTGTTATTCTTTAAGCAATTCTCAAACATTCCATTTTCTTGAATGAAAAAGATTTATGTTTCATTTTCTTATAAATAAATTTAATTACTTTGGCCTGACATAAGTTATTTTAAAATGAAGTATTCATAGAAACTTGAATCATAGCAATGAAAATATCCCTTGACAAACTATTGCATTGCCAATCCTTTTTCCAAATATGGCTTTTTCATTTATTTTTTTAGAAGTGGAATATTCTTTTATCAAGTGGAATATTTCTTTATCAAGTATGTTTGAATACTAAGTAAATCTTTATCCAATTTTACTTATGTTAGTTAATTTTAATAAGGTAACAAAGACCTCTAAAATAAGTTTCAGTTCAAAAATATTTACCATGATATATAGGCAGAACATTTACAAAGATGTTGATAATTTTAAAATCACTACATACAATTCATAAAGAAATATATAATATATAAAGAAATTTTTTCTTTACCTTTCATACGTAGCACGTTTCTCAAAGTGAATCCAGTTCTTTTACACCAAATCTTTAACATGACCATCCTTTTTAAACATGTGATGTTTTTATTTGTAAATTAAAAATGTCACATGTCCTAAAAATGTAATTGAATGTTGCAGAAACATTACTATATATTTGCCATTATGTATAAATTTAATAATATCTACACTAAACTCTGAGATAAATATCTAAGAGTGCTTGTGTTGGGTTATATGGTAAGCAAATGTTTTATTTTGTAAGAAATTGGCATCCAACAGAGTAGCTGTATCATTTTATAAACCCACTAGCAATATATAAGTGATCCAGTTTCTCTATGTGCTTGCCAGTGTCTGGTGATGTCACTATTTTATTTTAGCTATTCCGATAGGTGGGTAGTGATAGCTCACTGTAGTTTTGGTTTGCATTTTCCTAATGGCTAATGATGTTAAACATCTTTTCATGTACCTGTTTGCCATTTATATATCCTCCTGGGTGAAATTTGTTTTTGTGTCTTTTGCCTATTTTTTAATTAGATTTTACCTTTTACTGTTGAGTTACAAGAATTTTTAAAAATGTAGATAAGAAGAGGTAGATAGGAAGGTAAGAAGATAATCTTTTAGATACTAGTACTTTGTTGGATATGTTATTTACAAATATTTTCTCCTAGTCTGTATTATGCCTTTTTATCTTCATTACAGGGTCTTTTTGCAGAATAAACTTTTTAATTTTAATAAAGTTCAATTGCCAATTTTTTCTTTTTATGGATCATGCTTTTGGTGTCAAGTTGAAAGCTCTTGGTCTAGTCCTAGATCTCAAAGATTTTATCCTATGTTTTATTCTTAAATGTTTATAATTTCATCTTTTCCCTTTAAATCATAGTCCATCTGAGTTAATTTTTATATGAGGTATGAGACTTAGATCAAGGGTTTTTTGTTGTTGGTAGTGGTGGGTTTTGTTGTTGTTTTTGTTTTTTCTACAGTGGTAGAAAAATAAGAGAGGGCTCTAATCTCTTTCTCTTCTTATAAAGGCAATAATTTTAACATGGAGGCTCTACCATGATGACCTCATCTAAACCTAATTGCCTCCCTTAGGCCCCACCTCCAAATGCCATAATATTGGGGATGAGGGGTTCAACATGTGAATTGAGGGGGCCAAGGAGGACATAACATTCAGTACATAGCATAGCACTTCATTTCTTTTAATGGTTGAACATCATTCTGCTTGCTTTAATCTGGTATTGAACACCTCTACTAAATTTTTCATCAATTATTGTACTTTTTAGCTCCAGAATTTCTATTTGATTCTTTTTTTTTAATAATTTCTTTCTTTTTATTGATATTTTCTATTTAGTGAGACATCATTCTATTACATTTCTTTAGTTCTGTAGACATGGTTTCCTTTCACTCTTTGAACATATTTAAGATAGCTAATGTAATAAAGTCTTTGTCTAGAAAATTCAATGTTTGTTCTTCCTCAAGGACAGTTTCTGTTAGCTGCCCTTTTTCCCTGTATGTAATAAAAATCTCAATAAGAATATTTATGTATGTATTAAGAAATATGTATTATATTTCTTGTAAATTTTTGTTGAAACCTGGACATTTTGAATATTATAATGTGACAGCTCTAGCAATTGGATTCTCTTCTCTCTCCAGGGTTTGTTGCTGTTGCTGCTTATTGTAGTTGTTGGTTGTTTAGTGATTTTTTAAAACTAATTCTGTGAAGCCTATTTTTTTGTTGTTGTTGTGTGTGGCTACTAAAGTCTTTGTTTGCTTAGCTTAGTGGTCAGCTAATGATTGGAAAGAAATCTTTCCTTCTTTCTTTCTTTCTTTCTTTCTTTCTTTCTTTCTTTCTTTCTCTCTCTCTCTCTCTCTCTCTCTCTCTCTCTCTCTCTCTCTCTCTCTCTCTCTCTCTCTCTCTCTCTCTCTCTCTCTCTCTCTCTCTTTCTCTCTCTCTCTCTCTCTCTCTCTCTCTCTCCCCCTCCCTCTCTCTCCTTCCTTCCTTCCTTCCTTCCTTCCTTCCTTCCTTCCTTCCTTCCTTCCTTCCTTTCATTCTTTCTTTTGGATTTTTTTTTTAAGAAATTTCTCTAAATGTCTCTAACCAATAAATCTCTCAGCCTTTGCTGAGGGCCTGTGTGCTTGTTAAGATATGACCTTTGCTGTGTGCTTGTTGAGACATGCCTTCTACACTCAGCCAAGCAATTTACAAATTCACCTTCACCTTTACTTCCTGCTTCTGCAGAGCCTCAAGGTCAGCCAGAGGTGAGTGCTTAGGGCCTTCTTAGATCTTTCCTGAACACATGCACAGCCCTGAATATGCTCACAGCTCTCCCTATACACTCTTGTGGCCTTTTAGATTCCCAAGAATATGTCAGAGCTTTCAAAGCCCCTTATGAACATTTCATCTCCAGCTTTCCTTGAAAACTCTTTTGTCAGCTTGTTGTTTACCCCAACTGTTATTACTGCCTCAGGGCGCTATAATGTTCAACAGTTGCCTCTGATTGTTAACAAACATCAGTCTGGGAGAAAGCTGTTTACACATTGGGCAAGCTCTGAGTCAGGTCAAATAAAGACAAGGTTTGCTAGTGGGATTTTCCAGGGAACTACCAGAATGGTCAAAGACTGCTGTTTGAGAATTGGGCTTTAGAAGAGTTCACCTCCTCTCTTCTCTCGCCAACTTTCCACTCCAGGCTGCGAGGCTGCTGGTTTTTACCTTGACTGTGGGACTGTTGGTTTTTAGGGAAAGTTAAAATGCCACAAAGCTCACTGTCCTTATACAGATTCAACTATTTTTTTAAATGGACACTCCCTAGGAGTTATTACAAGCCTTTAATTTCCAGAGTTCTGAAAAGTTGTTTTTGACAATTTTGACAATTTTCTTATTGCTTTTACGAAGTAGAGGACTTTCGGAGGTCTTTACTTCAAAATTCCTGCTTATGGCACTCCCAATAAGATTTTAAAGAGTGAGTCAGAAGGAAAAGATTCAGTGTTCAGATTTGTCGTATTACAAATCTGTTGGTATTAAAAATTCTTCAGACAGAATTAATTATACTTTAGAATATTGCAAACAAAATATCAGAGACATTAAACCACTCAATTTTGAATATCATACCTTTTTAATCTTTGTTTCCATTTTTTGAAATCACTCAAAGCCTGTCTGGTCTCAGTCTTTTGGGTTTTTTTTTTTTTTGGCCTTTATTTATTAATACTGAGCATCATAAAGGTAATTGCCTATTACTTTATTCAGTCTATCGAAGTTTTAAATTAAAATTCAAAGCACTGAAATCACAAATACATTATACAGCCTGTGGAATAACTTAAAGAGCATTAAGTTTACATCAAATCCTATCTGAGTTTATTAAATTAGTGCCTATTTACTAAACAATTTTTAAAAATCAAGTTGTCAGTCCTCAAGTTTAAAGTTTGTTGGGTTAAGTAATAAAGAATGGAGTTTTAGTAGGCTCTATCAATAAATCATAAATATTTAAATTATCTGACAGAATCAAAGTGTGGTTTGTGGGCCAGCAGGCTTAGCATCACCTGGAGCTTGTCAGAAATACAGAATTGCGGGCTTCGTGACAAATTTACTGAATCGGAATCTACATTTTAACTATCCCCAAGTGCTTGGTATGTACAGTAATGCTTGAAAAGCACTGGCCTTGATAATCAATTTTAGGAAAGAAAATACTCTTTAAAGTATCCAAGTAAGTTAAGAGGATAAAAGACACAAATATCAGAAATAAAATATAATGTTGAAAAAGTAATAGTGAATAGCATGTTAAATTATAGGGGGAAAAGTAACTTTTAAGAGAAGAATTAAAATATTTTAAATATATAATTTTATTAAGTTTAAAAAATTGAAGGAGAAACACCAAGGAGCTGAGTATTAGAACTTAAAGAGTGTCTAAGAAAATTACAAGGAAAGGAGACAGGATTAAGATATATAAATTGCCAATTATAAAAACAGTCATTGGGATATAAATTATAACACAGTGAATATAGTCAATAATACTGTAATTACTACATATGAGTACTAGACTTTTCAGGGCGATCACTTCATAAGTTATATAAATGTCTTATCACTATGTTGCATACCTGAAACTAATATAATATTATATGTGAACTATAATTGAAAGATTTTCTTAAAATTAAAAAAAATTACAAGAAAAATATTGAGTTAACACACACTAAAATATCTCTGAATACACATAATAAGATAGCAAGGACAAGAATAAACTCTATTAAATAAGAAGCTTAGAAACAGATGAGATATCTACAGAGGAACCCAGTCCATATTTCAAGTTCGAAGTACTGGTATAGTGAGTAAACATTATGCTAAAAGAAGAGAATTAAGGTCATTTGTGCAAAAAAGCAAAGAATAATGTAAATTCCACAAGAGCTGTACTTTTTGTCTATTTTGTTCACTGATATGTTCCTAGTCTATAGCAGACTACTTGGTACATGACTGATGCTCCATAAATCTCAATTAAATAAATGACAATCATGAGAGATGAATGGTGTTAGTGGGAGACTGAAGAAACTGACATCCAAGGTCTAATTTTAATGTCATTGAGGCTATAATAAGGTGATAGACTGATGGATTGATAACACAATTTTTAAAAATATAACTTTCTAATGATTACTGTGCTGATAAGTTTAAGTCTTCCATGTTCCATAAACTTTTAGAGAAATTATTGTATAACTTACTTCATTAAATATGTTTCTCATTTTGCAAGCTTCAATATGTGACTCTCTTTTGAGGGAAATCAATTTAATCCTTCAGCAGGTGTGTTAACTACTGTTGATTTCCATGACAGAATAGACACTTAAAGGATGAACAGATCTGGCACATACGTAACCTACTGAAGGAACTGAGTGAAGAGACGTCAGAAGGATTAACAGTTGTAACAAGAAAGGATGTTGAAACAGCAATGAAGGAAAAGTGGAAGTTTGAAAGAGACCAGGAACAAAACTTGAAAGGTGACTGAGGGACTTAGAAAATTATCACAAAGCTGTATCAAGTTGTTTCTTGATTATATTAATGCTTCTGTTTCCTCATACATTCAAAATGCTGTGTACATTTTTCAGATGACATCTTTATTACCACAACTACACACACATGTAGGTAAATGGACAGGAGAAGGAAAGAACAAGTGGGCAGTAATATTGAAACTAAGTGAGTAAAAAGAATAAGGGCAGTGATAAAACACAAAGACGGATAAAAATCGTCTGACTCTTATACACCAGACAATATCCTATTAGGTACCACTCTGAACTCCTCATGTTGGACATATGTTCTTTCTTTGGAGGAATTCTCCATTTTGTGGCTTCATTGGCTTCCGCCTCAGTTTAAACTTAGGAATGATGAGGTGAATATAACCATGAAGCTTCCCCCACCCCAATATGTCTAAGGGAGCTAAGCCCCCATTTAGATGTGGAAAGAGAGATTAGAGTTGGAAAAGGGGCAGTTTGGGAGACGTGGATAGAAAAGATGCTAGATGCAGAAGATAAAAGCCCCAGGACATACACTTGCCTTGGTCTTAGAAAATACTGCAGTGCTTGGGGGTAAGTCACACACAGTTTGCTACATGTATTTTTTTTTTTTAATTTCTATTCTTTCATTCCAAACTTGCTGCTGCTAAGATTTCTAAAACCACTTTTACCAGACGTCTCTTTATGGGAATGGTGACGTCATAAGGTAGTAGATACCATATTTTGCAGGGCTCCTCTCCAGAAGAGTTTTGCTTATGTTTGAAAGGAATATTTTAGTAAGCCCCTGTGTGGCTTCTTTCTTCATTGAACCACGCATATGCCTGGTCCTCCTTTGCTGGACTCAGTCATCCAGCCTTGTATGACACACATACCTGGCACTCAGCTCAAACCACGAACAGGCACATCTCAACTAGCTGGGCCCATTCTCCTTCAAAGGCAGTTTAGTGAGCACATTTAAGTATCTGTTTTGGTTCTACTGAAGGATTCTGAGGAAAAGTGTGTCACTAGAAGGGAAGGGAAGAGGGATTCTGTGATAGTAGAGCAACAGCCACTATATCCACCTCTTTCAGAATCTTCAGTGATATCAACCAGCATTTCCCCCCCAAAGCTGAATGTGGCACAGGGCTGAGACAGAAGCAGTCTGCTCAAATAAGAGGACAGTAATTGTTTAATGATGATAACAAGTGCCATTTATCAAGGGATTTTAAAATATATAATCTTATTTAGATTTTTAAAAAAAGATATGTCTGGAGTCCTCTGGACCTCTGGACTGAAGATCATCCCTCTGGCCTGACTGGATGCTTCAGTCATTCCATAAATATCTATTGAGCACCAGCTAATGGCCAGACTCTGTGCTAAGTACTGGATTTGCAGAGATGAATAAGATGTGGTATTGCTGCCAAGGAAATCTCAAACACGATAGTATGTGGTAGTGAGCAAATAACTGTTAAGTTCATTGTGCCTGGCTCTTTGTAATGCTTCCTTTTCCAAAATATTTAGCAGAATAATATTCAGCCTTAAGACTGGGTAGAATATCATGTTTAGCATGTGTACCAGGGCAAACTGAAAGTTTATATAGTTGACATAGCTCAATATTTGAATATATTTAACATGAAACTTACTTTTCACTCTGAAATCTTATAAGTGGGGGCAGGGAAAGACATCTATTTATGACTATCATATGCTATCATTCTACACAAATGAACTTTACATGACAGAATCAAACAACTTATGAAAATTGTTGCTTAGGACTATGGAACTGTATAAGGTAAAATCACTTTGCCCAGAGGAATAATGGCCAGAAAAATGTCAATTTACTAATAAGAAGTATATATGGTATAATATATTGTACAAAATAGGACCCATATCAAGCTATCATAGGAATAGTTTAAGCTTGTGGGCTCCTAGGCATATAGCTTGTCTATTATAGCTCTCAATCACAGCCCAAAATAACACATCTACTTTAGAACTGGAGTTTAATTTTACTTAGATTTTGAATCATGAGAAATAGTCAAACAATACTTGGAATGAATCATTTAGATTTCCTTAAATTGTACGTATAAAATTGGATTTATGAGATAACAGTATTTTAATACCAGACCCTAACTTCATAAAATCAGATTGCAATATATAATGGTTGCAAGGACAATAGAAATGATATGGTGTTTTGATTTTCTTTTAACAGATATGCGCTTGCAAATAAGTAATGCTGAGAAACTATTTCTCGAGAAACTTAGCGAGAAGGAATATTGGGAAGAGTACAAGAATGTGGGGAGTGAACAACATGCTAAACTCATTATCTCCTTACAGAATGACATCAATAAAGTTAAAGAGAATGCAGAGAAAATGTCAGGTCAGTTGCAACAAAGCTAGTTCAAGTTCAATAATAATCTTTAGAGGGCAGACATTTGATGAAAGAAAAAAAAATGGATACTCCCCAAATCACTCATTCCTCTTTGCTGTCAGCACAAGTAGCTGAGTCTAAGGGCAAGGGTAGAGGGAGGAAGTAGAGAAACTATCCCAGGACTACCTATGAAACTGAGAAGGGGAAGTAAAAGAATGGGGAGGTGGAGTGTGGAGAAACCCTGTGAGCAACTGACTTCGAGGAGGAAGTTTCATTTAGGGGGTGGTATCTGTGTGCTCCCACACCTGGGTCTGGGGTATGTTCACTGAGTCAGGAGGGTCCTGGGACCAGGTTATGTAGGAAAGGAAATTCACCTGAGGCAAGCCAAAGCAACCCAGCCAGGCTGGACAACTGGAATCATTATGCTCAAGTAAATGGTTAAGTTGTTGTCAGAAAAACATGAGACTGGAAGCAGAGAGGGTGTGGAGCAGGACACATCAGGTGTGACGACGCTTACCGGGGTAGCCCTATGAACCAGGAGGCCGCCTTTTGCTGAAGTGAGCATACTGGATTAAAAGAACACCCAGACACAGGAAAATCATAGGATAGAACAAGTGGGAGAAATCTGGCCTGAAAGAACACTGTGGGTGGATGACAGTCCTGAGCCCTGCTGGTGGTGGTGCCTGCATTATAGAGGGATTCGTGTGAAGTCATTTCCATCATCACCTGATGAGGCCCTGTGCAGGACTCTGCTTCTGGACCAATTTTTATATAAGTTTCTCAGCTCAGGTCCTCTGCACCACAAATGGTAGTGAAAATCTGGCCTCAAATCATTCTGAGCTTGCTTGGATTTGTAGTTTTTCAAAAGGTTCTCTTCCTCAAAAGAAAAATACAGGGTGAGAGTGACAGCCAACGACCACCATCTACCCACAGCTTCTAGGATCCTCTCACTAGATGAGACACTATTACCTGTTTCTGATGTAGTCTGTCAGAAATATTCTATGCACAGTTCAATATATATATATATATATATATATATATATATATATATATATATATATATATATATCACAAACAGTATGCTACAGATGTAATTTTTCACTTGCTTTTGCATATAACAATATGGACAGCCTTAGAGATCAGTACATATTAGTACTTCCTCGTTCTCTCAATGGCTACTTTGTTTTGTTGTCTTATAATTTTTTTAACCTGTTCTCTACTCATAAGCATTAGGTTATTTCTTGACTTTTGCTATTAAAAATATAGCTGAAATGAATATATTTACACATATTACTGCAATGAATATCTTTATATTTACATAATTTAATTTATGTATATTTCTAAAGAGAAATGGTTGGCCCAAATAGCCCATTTATTATGATTTTGATAGGCTTCATCCTCCATAGGAGTTATACTAAGTTTACTCCTCCTGGCATCTATGAGGATGCCTATTCTCCAACATCTTCAACAACAGGGGATGTTATTCAACTTTGTCTTCTTTGCCAATCTTATAGGTAGAAAACAGTGTCTCATTGTACCTTTAATTTGCAAGTCTCTTATAAGTACCAGTGAATATCTTTTCATAAGTTCAAAATCCATATGAAATTGCTTTCATGTTTACCATCTGTTCACATCCTTTGTTCATTTTTCTATTGTGTTGTAAGAGCCCTTTACATTTTAAGGAAATTAGCTCTTTAACTTACTAAGGTGTAAATATTTTTCCCACTTCTCATGGCATCTTGTTTGTGAGGTGTACATATGAGTAAATTTTATAATTTTATCCTGCCCAACTTATCAGTCTTTGATTTTATGATTTCTGAGATTATGAATAAATTCTCTAATATTTTCTTCTAGAATTTCATGGCTTAATTTTTATATTTACATTTTTATTTGTTTTTTTTCCAGTTGCCCAACATCATTTATCAAATAATCCATTTTTACCCTACTATTCTGAGATGTTGACTTTATCATACTTTAATTTCCCATGTATATTTAGATCTCTTTCTGTACTTTCTATTCTGTTCCATTGATCTGTTTATGTATTTGTGCCCTAGTACTATACTTTTAAAATAGTTATTGCTCTGGCATGTTTAAAAATTTTTAAATATTTTATCCAGCATTTCTTTATTTTATATTTTTTAAGTAGTAGAGTGATCTCATATAAACTTAACTCACCATCTTGATTATAAATTTGGGGAAATGGCTATTATGGGCTTATCTTATTTGCTGTTAGTTTTAGGCACTTCTCCTTACCATGCAGCAGCAACTCTTTCTGGAGACTTGAAAGCACTTTGGGGGCCACTAATTGGACACAATGAATATGAGCAGGACTCTTAAACCAATTTATCTAAAGCCTTACTACCATTCTTCCCTCTTCTTCTCCCATTTTCCACTTCTTTCATGATTTTTCTGAAATTCTCTTCCCACACCAATGATCATGGGGTTTGTGTTAGACTACTTTACTCACAAGGAACAAGTACTTTAGGAAGAAGGGGGTTTCTTGTAAGTAAAAATGCCCTCATAAGAGGAGGCTCAACCTTAAATGCGAACTAGCACCAGAAAGTGGGACATTAGCTGGAGGTGGTATCAATCAAGTGAGAGCTTTCTTGTTCCCTTCCCCGCTCCCCTTCAGCCCTGAGGGAGGAGCCACAGAAGCTCAAGTCAGAGGAAATGGTAGTGGGTCCAAGTTAGGAAGGGGGAGAGCCATAACTTTGAATAAATTTGAAAGTTTAATTATTACAAAGAACTGAATACATTATTACTGGTTACCAGAAAGGAACCAGAAAACTCATAGGATTTGCCATGTATCTCACTGAAACAGAGTTACTAGCCTCACAGTATGAATTTTAAAGAAAAGAGACAAAAATTGGGTCACTTGATGTGGCATGGTAATTCATTGGATATAACACTCCTAGAGAGGAATGGGAGGACTGAAGATGGAAACAGAAGGCCATAGGATTAGTGGTGGCTCTAGGGATGGTTCCTCCCTACATTTATCTCTCATGGTCTGTGAATGTCCCTCTTGTGGCACCTCTGCTTTGCTTTGTGCCAGTCCCCATTCTCTTCTTGCTTTCAGCAGACCAATTTTTGCAATATTCTCCAGCCCAGACTCTGAAGAGCACAGGGTCGATCACTTATGTAATCAAAGATGACCAAAGACCTTTGTCCATGCCTCTTTATGGGTCATGATTGGACCCAGCATAAATCATTCTTTGGTCAGCTGTTTAACCCTGCTTTATTCAGTAGCCACACTAAGCACTGGAGGCAGAGGGAAAAAGCATCTAGAGCTGCTTCCTTGAACCTTAGCTAGATGTTAGGACACTGGGTATAGAAAACACAGTCACTGATATATCCAGGACAAGGCTCTGTCTCTTAATAAAAGAAAAGGAAACCTTGGATTAGGCCCAGGAATAGAGAAAGTGTGGTGTTATTACAAGTCATTAGGTAATAGAGTCACAGATCATTTTTTCTTTTGTCCCTCATCACGTGCATAGGACGGGGATCCATAAAAGTTCTTTATATACTAATAGTGAGTTAAAAGACTTGGGTTCAAGCCCACCTACAAAAAGTAATATTACGTCTTTGAATGTTGGCTTCCTCATCCATAAAATGAGAGTCATTTGGTAATCTCCAAGAGAACTCTCATTTCCAGCACCTGATTTTCTAAACCTTATCTCATTTAATTCTTGTAAATTCTTCTGAGTTAGATATCACTGTGCCCAGTTTAAGGATGTGGAGACAGATGCTCAGAGAAGTTAAGCACCTTTACTAAACTCACAAACTTAGTAAGTAGTAGAAACAGGATTTGAACCCAAGTGTGTCAGACCCCAGACCAGTATACTTCAAATAGTCCTCCAAGCTCTGTGATTCAGTGACATGAGGATGGCTCTCTAACACACACTGTGCCTGAAGAAATGCTACATGGCCAGTATTCCCACCTGCCCCTGTTCAGTTTTTTCCAGAAAGGGCTGAAAGGAAGCCACCCTACTGGAGAGGATCAGCACAATAAAGCCATGTGACACCAAAAGTGTGTGAAGAATGGACAACAGACTCCCAAAAAGCTGTGGAGGAGGAAACCAAAGCAGAGCCAGAAACAACAGAGAAAGGAGAACAGTGCAAAGCACACTTTGGCCAGTGTGGTTTTGTGGTCAGCTTCTGAGAAGTGACACATTAGGCTGAGCATCTGAGCAGCCAGCAGTCTCCAGACACGAAGTCATAATCACCCACTCTCCCACTTGCATTGTCTCAAAGTTTATGAGAAGGAGACTTCTACCTCCTCCCAGTTTCTCTGGCTGTATTCACAAATGAATGGTTAATAATTGTTACCTGAAACATCTGAATCGTAAACGATAACAGAAAAGACCTTCACATTCTCCCTTGTGCTGGTTACTCTGCTTTTAAAAAGAAAAGCAGTCCATAGACTTTTATATGGAATTTCAAAGAGTTGGATGTTATTATTACTTTTTTCAGTATTAGTATGGCAGTGGAGAGAGAGAGCGTGCTACAATTTTAGTCAGAGCATATTTGGTCATCTGTTTTTTTATGACTTACAGCAGAGAATTAATATTTAATATTTATCAAGCTCCAGATTTTATGGTTTCTTTCAGATTCTAAGAATGTAAAATCCACTACAGCTAAACTCTGATCAGCTACAACTTTTAGACTGATTGTGTGTCTTGTTGGATAGAAGTTTCTCATAATACCTAGCATTAGTCTAGTCGAGTGGGTCCTGAATAGAAGAAAAAATTCATCAGAAGTGAGATTGGAATGACTAATATATTCAAGTGATTACTCTGAATGAGTAAGAAAAATACACGTTATAGAGATGGAATAGGTTGGAATAATGAAGACCTCCAATTTCTTATTCTCCAGATGTCAAATTAAACTAGTCCCCAAAACCTCATGAACTTTCCTTGTTTGTAAACCAGTGCCTCAGTCAGACACTCCATTAAAATCAGAAACTGGCCATTCCAGCCCCCTTTCTGGCTACTTCACAACTTGGGGAGCTTTCCTCTTCTCCCTTTTCACGTCCCCTTCCCCTCACAAAGTTGCTGCTGAAGTGCCATCATTTGCTGCAGCTACTTTGTGCTGAAGCATTAGTTCACTGCTCACCAAAGACTTGCAGTTTGCCAAACTTAATTTTCTTCAAAATATTTTTAGTATCTGTTGTTTCCCAGGGACTGCAGTAATAGAAACATATGGAAGAAAGTTTTCATACTCTGCTTTTAGAGTTTTCGTCTAATATGAGAAGTAGTTATGCCAGTACAAAGCAGAGATGAGGGCAGAACAACTCCTGCCCACTTCCCTGGTTTCCTTTTCAGATCCTTAGTTTGGCTCCAGACTATTGAAAGACCAAACCAACAGTTCTTCTGCCCTTTAGCCAAAGATCCCTGAGTTCTGCTTTTGCTGACTTGGTCGATGGAGAACATTTTTTCTTTGAAACAATGTCCTAAACAGCAGTTAGGTTCCCCAGCACTTTTGGTACAATACTATTATTTAGTTGCAGAATAAGTTAAATGGGTCTCTGTGTCAGACCAGAAATCTAGCAACTATAAATCTTAATATCACTTGTACAGGAAAATATTTTTTGACTTCCAAATAATTATTCTTCACATTTTACAAATAAAATACAACTGATAGGGACATATAACATAGTTGTTATATGTCATAAAACACAAGTAACTTTGTTCTTAGGTTTAAAATAGTACAGTTCCCTCCTGTGGCACCTTCTTGTCTCCCCACTTTATTCAATCTTTGCTCAAATGTTGACTCCTCAAAAAAACTTTCTCTGATCACCCTATCTAAAACAGAGAATTTTAGTTTTTCTTCATCACACACATCACCACTTGAAATATTATTTTATTTGTTTTGTCTATGTATTTATAGTCTGCCAGGGGTTGTCTCTTATTTGGCAATATTCCCTGTGCCTTAAATAGTGTCATGCACATCAAAAAAGCTTGATGATGACTTGTTGTAATAAACAACGAGCAAACTGGACTCATTTATCTAGCTTTATTTCTCTCTACTTTGTAAAGCAGCCTTACTGTCACTGCACCTCACTTTCCTTAAGCGGGGGTGTTGACTCTATAAACTTTAAGCACCTTTCAAGACCTAAAATTTTATGATACTTTGCTCTCTCAGTTCTGACATTTGTGACATGAGGAAATTCCAGAGAAGATAAGGAATCTGCACTTCTTCATCTCTGTCCTACTTTCTTGCTCTGAGCCTAACTCAGTGCCAGGCCTACTGATTTTCACAGCCCCTATACCATTCTCCCCTCTTCTCACTTTGTCTTTTCTATACCAAGAAACATATGCCAAGATTACTGGAAATTCAGGTTGATGGAGTCAGATGTACAGGATGCTGCTCAAACACAGAATCAAATCTTTAAACTTCTACTGTGGAATCAGAAGTTGTGCATATGAAGGGTGGATAACACACACATACTAATGTGTTGGAAATTCTACCTTTGGAGAGACAATCCTTTGAAAACACAAATATTCCTGGGAGAGACATCATCTTACACTAATTCTCATTAAGATGTTGGTAAATTATTTGGGCACTTGTTCTAATTGAAGGTACTAGATGCTTCATTAAAAATATACCCTAAAAATTCAGGGGCGGGGGAATGTGTAGAAAGGAGAAGTGGGGATCATAGAAGATAAAATTTACTAATATCATAGTTTTACCTAGTACCAGCCTTGTTAAGTCTCCTAATTTTCTTTTTAAAGAACAGTATAAAATCACTCTGGAAGATGCTAGGAAGAGAATAATCAGAGAAACTTTGTTGCAACTGGACCAAAGGAAGGAATGGGCCACACAGGTATATTTCAATTTTCTGAAAAATAGAACAAATATTTTCCCCCTATTTTTTCTTGTGGTATGTTACAATGCTTAAGAACTTGGGTTCTTAAGTCAGGCAGTTTGAGTTTAAACTAAATTTGTTACTTTTCTGCACTTCAGTTTCCTAATGTATAAATAGAGAACAATAATAAAATTTACCTATAAAGAATAGTATGAGGATTGAATAAGATGATTTAAGTAGCATAATGCCTCAGAAGGAACAAGAGCAAATTATTGTTCATTTATTTTTAAGTATAATAATGATGGCTATAATAAATTATTAAATAAAAGTGTAGATGCATTATTGAATAAAATGTAATGTGTCTAAAATAAATTAGTAGTACGTTCTTACATATCCAAAACCTAAAAGAATATACTTTACATTACATGAGCTTTAAAAATTTGGACTATAAAAAAACTATTTGTGATATAATTTCCAATCTTATATGATTTCTAACCTCTTTGTTTTGCAAAAAGTATCTGATTCTCTTTTCTTTTCACTCTCCTTCCCCTGTCCCCAGACTATCTCCTAAATCAGCAAGGTCCTTGCTGGGTTTATCTCTTCATCTGGAACATCTCTTCTTGAGAATCATAAATGTCTGGTTTTTTCTAAAGTTCTTCGCTAAATTTTAGTTGCTGTTGTGTTTTGCTTCCCTGTTAGCTCAATTGTTCATTAATCGTTATTATCCTATTGAGCGATTTTTACTGATCTACACAAATACAGAGAGGATATGGAAAATGAGCAATGCCCATGCAATTAATTCGGCCACTTTGAGACGGAATATGACTAAATGGTGAAATCAACAGTTAAGTGACCTGTCCATAGTTAAGATGATTAAAAGTGTATAGTAGATCAAATATGCTTTCGGTATACATGTTCAATATCTAATGAGGACTCATCTAGATACTATTCCTAGTATTTTACATTTAGGTCTCTCAACAATACTATAAGGTAGAAACTCGCTAATGAGAAGACCGAGGCACAGAGAAATTTTGTGACTTGTCCAAACCAAGTGGCAGAATCAAGATTCAATTCAAGGTGTTGCCTTTAGATCATTGCTCTTGATCATTACACTATACATTTTCTTCTCTCTACATAACCAAATATACACACATGAATTTTCCTCATTTTATATGGCTATTTTAACATACAGTTTAACTTCTGAAATCCATTGTTGCAGATAATTGGTGGCTTATTGGAGTCACCTGAGAAATTTGTTTAACCCAGGTGGCACCTGGGGCATACCCATAGAGATGCTCATGTAATAGGCCTAGGATATTGCCTGAGCTTCTGGATTTTCAAAGCATCCAGGAGATTCTAATGTGTGACCAAAGTTGAAAACTGCTGCTCTATTGTAGTGAATTAAGCCATTAGCCAGCTAACATCAGTTATGAGTTACTTTCTACTTCTGTTCAAATGAAATTCTATGTTTGAGGAAACTTTAGAAGTATCAGTTATAGCTGGAGTATAAAAGTTCCTGGTTACTAGAAAATGTAGGTCTACTCTTAGTTCAGTTAGCATTATTTAAAGAACAAAGAAATATATATATATATAGTAAATCTACCAACTCTAAAGACTTGGATAAATTTGCCCTTAACATATTTTTAAATTATTTCTGTTCATGTTTATGAATGAGAAGATTTTCCTTAATTTCTTTTGGTTGTGCCTTTCAGTTGTTGATTGTAACATGGTATCCATTTAAAGTACCTCATGGATAAATATAATGTCATCCACTTTAAAATTCCTTTGGGTGGCACTGTAAATATCCAAGTAATTAAAAATGAATTTACATTTTATGTACTTACTAAGTAAGGCTTTTCCTGTTTTCTTCATCTAAAATGCCTTTTTTTTCCCCAAGGAGACTGTCTAGCCTACCACCTGAAACTATTTGCTGTTAGGTTTATAAATATGTATATTGCTATTACTGACATGGGAGAAGGGAAAGAGTGGTAGAGGAGCTGTGAAAGTCAGTAGACCAGGTTCTGAGTTGGATTCAGAGCAAGGGAGGAGGACAGAAATGAAGAAATGCAGATTCTCTGTTCTCTCAGTATTTTCTTATGCTGTAAGTGTTAGAATTGAGAAAGCAAAGTATCGTAAAATTTTCGGCCTTGAAAGTTACTTAGAGTCAAATTAAAATGTAATAATGCAATCTATTCATGCTTTTGCTAGATGTTAAATTATGTCTTTACCATAAACTTAAAGAATGTTTGATCACTGCAGCTTAGCCATCTAAATGTGGAGCAGATCACTTAATGATTGATTTCACCATGGCAGTCAGATTCAGTCACAATAAAGGCTAAAATGAATAGACAGCCATTGTCCAGTTCTTTAAATTGCTTGTATTAGGCAGTGTAAACCAGCAGAAAACAATACAGTAGGATTGCTCTTAGGTATGTTTCTAAAGTAATTACAAAATATAACTTAAAATGAACAATCAGATAAGTAGATTATGCAACACCATTGCTAAAATTGTGAATCATCATTTGACAACTCATCCTTACCAGAGAAGCTTTCTTTTAGAATTCTCTAAGGTTCATTGACAAGGGCAGCTATCGAGAGATCTGGGAGAATGACTGGCTAAAAAGAGAGGTGAGTAACATTTTTAAATACAATTTTTTTCTCTTTTTCTTGAACTAGAAATAACTTTTATTTATTACCTGGAGTCATAGGGAAAGCATGGAACTGTGGCTGACTGGGGTAAAATAAAATTTAAGTGGAGTCTTAATCTTACTATAAAATGTTATTCAATGAATATAAATAATTTTAATAATAAACAGAAATCATTTTTGGCATCACAATTTATAAAGTATACTCAAATGTACAAACTTTGTTTATGTCCTAAAATTGATCTGGTCTTCCTCAGGACCCCACTTTCTCTGGGTGATGGAAGCAAGGCTAAAGAATTGTCTTAACCTCATTGTCTGTAGTTGTAAATTGCCTCTTTGAGATGACATGGTCTCCTTTGGATAAATGTTCAGTCTTTTAGATTTTTGTTCTCCTCCTGCTCTTCTCTAAGATGGACCCTTCTTTAAGATGGCGGGTGGGACTTACATGTCTTCTTGTGGGGAGTGTTAGTGAAGAGAGCTCAGATTTATGGGGTTTCCTTTAGATCCTTGCTCCCTCTGCTTTCCGATGTGGAGGCATTGCTTAGTCCACTTCCTGCTCTGATGACTTCTAAAGTGGACTGCTCTGACCTTTTGGACGTTGTGTTTCAGCCAACACCAAACCCACAGTTATAGCCATTTGCCAGTGGCCAAGATGTCCCTACGCACTGTGGTCTCTATATCCTATACCAGCTTGGTCCTCAGGCTCTCTCCACTCTTCCTTCTGGAGAGCACACAGGAAATAACGGACCCACCTGTCCACCTGTGTCCTATACCAGAGTTGCAATACTGCTCTTGCTGGATATGGTCATAGGAGGACCCCTCTAGACCTACTTTATTATTGAATACTGCCCTATTTTCCTGGCATTGTACATACTAGTCCCTCTGCCCTTACCTCCTTACCTTCATTTGCCTGAAGAACTTCAACTCTTCCTTTGGCACCGACTTTGATTATCAATTTCTTAGTGAATCATTTTTGCAACTTCCCAGGAAGTTTTTAGTGCCTTTCACCCACTGTTTTTCTTGTTTCATTGTAATTCATACTAAAATACATTGAAATTGTCTGTTTATGCATCTGTCTTGTCACTGTAAAGAGCAGGCTATACCTTTGACCTGTATATATCCATGAAATAGAGTAAATAAGCTGTGCTCATTAAATAGTTATTGAATGAAATAATGTCCATGAGTATAGATACATGCATTGGAGGGATGAATCAAATACATGGCTTAGATCTTGGGTGAAGATGTAGAAGCATGTTATTGGATGAAACAGGCGGTAATTTTGGTTTAGATGTTATAAGAATATACAAAGGATGTGCAAAACTCACTACAGCACTTTGAAATTTCTTATACATCCAGAGAAGTAGAAACCAAACTTATGCTTAGATGTCATCTGTGAAAGAAAACTTACCACATTCAGGGAGAATTCACTTCAACTACACACAGCTCTTGTTATCAAGTTATTTGTATATGATTCTCAAATGTACATCATCAGCACTAAATTGTGTATGTCCCTAGCTGTGGACCTGTATTTTTATTTACCCACCAAATATTTTCTCTTGGATGTCCCAAAGGAATTTCAAATCCAACATACCTAATACAGAACTCACTGAATTTCTCCTTAAATTTTCTCCTCCTGCATTTTTTTTTACCATCTACTCAGATATTTAAGGTAAAAATGTCACTGTCACCTTCCCCTCTTCCCTTTTCCTTGCTCTCTATTTTACCAAATAGAGTTGATGAGTCTAGGAAACAAGGAATTTAAACTTCAATATGCTTTCTATGATATTGACAATTTGTTTTTAAATTATCTTTATATTGTCGTGGTAAATAGGAGTCCATGTAATTTTCTAAAGTAATCCCCAATTATTAAAAAGAAATGTTAATTTAAAAAAACTCAAGATGAGCTTATTAGTTAAAGAATATTAGGGAGGAATTTAATTCTTATATTTTTATTAAATCAAAAGTATGATCCTAATGATTATAATTTCATAGCTCAACTCCTACAGTATCATAGACACTAGATTTAGAGAAAATGACTATAAAATTTATATTTAACTGATAAGAAGGGCTGTTTTGGTGACTTGATCCTTCCTACCAAAGCCACAAATTACGTTTTGTTTTGTTTTATTTTTTTTACTTCTCATAATTTAGTGGCAATAAAAGACAGAAAAATGTCAGTTTTAATTGAATCCTGAGCAAAAAGAGCTTAGTAATAAAGGACAAATCATTTTAAGGAAATTCAACAAATTAAATCTCTTTATTTTAATAAATATTCATTTTAGCATTATTAAACATATTCACAAAATTAATTAAAACCATTTCTGGTTATAAATACTATCACAAGAATTGAAAATTGCCTGGAAATACAACAGTGTGTGTCAGCTAATTTATTTGAGGAAGGTTTAAAATGAATAACAAGGCATACTTAATAATGGAACTCCTAAAAATATTTCTCCATTTAACTCAACAATAACAAAAAGCTTAGGTCTCTGGGAATGATATGAGACATCCTGTTGATTTTCATTATCTGGTTTTATTTAGCATGCTTATTGTAAAAATGAAGAAAAATTAAATTTCCAAGTGACTTAGACTAACTTAACAAATGGAAAGCCAGAAAAACTAGACAAATGGATTCCAAGAAGTTACCAATCAGAGTTTCAAGAGTGAGGAGGCATAAAGTTAATTGTGCTCTTGCAGGGGAAAATTTCAAGAGCATACATCTTATTCAGGATTGTAGATTCCTGACTAAATTATTAACTACTAAGTTTTATCTAAATTATCTTTCCTAATTTCTTAAGTATGTTTCTTGGGAGTTTGGGGAAGAGCAGGGTTGAGAAAGAAAAAGTGGTCTTCTACTTCTTCCTTTTCACTTTCTTAACCCCAAAATCTAAAAATATTTATATGGCTATAAAAAAAGATATCAGTTTTCATTTTCCTAACATTTTGAAAGGCTGGGCGAGAAATAGCCATTGATGAGAATGTTACTTAGTACTCTAAAGTGGTAGGCGGTGCCATAGGATGGAAGATTGCACTTATCTCCCCAAAAGGGCCTTCATTCTCAGTTTTGGAAAGAGACCAAGAACTGCTTGTGCTGCCTCCCAAGCATGCCAAGCCCTTAGGTCAAACATTTCCAAATGTTCTATTAATTATTCTGTTTATAACCTCTAACTATAATTTCTTTCTCATCCTTTGACATTTGAAAACTATAAAATTTTCCTTAAGGCATTCAAGCTTGTAATCAAACTGATTATCTCTCGACATATGAGATCCTAAAGCACCAATCCCGAACTTTGTAATTTAATATTATGGACTTAAATGACTTTGCTAAATTGGTTACCGCAGGTGGATAATATATTCTTTCTAACTCCAATCCACCAGCAATATTTGAGCCTTTTCTATGACACTGGTATTGTTTTATAATATGTTATTTGCATATTTGTTCACTGGATTGTGAACCCTTTTGAGAGTAGGCATGCCTAATTCACTTTTGTATCCTTCTACATCTAGCACAGAACCTTGCCCATAGTAAGAATTCAATCATTTAAAAAACGACTTATATGATAGAGGTATGCATGTGATCATATACTGAATGCTTCCAAATTTTAAAATACAATAATTAAGTCTCAACTATAAATCAAAATTGTTAGTTATCTCTTTTTAAGTACTCATCTCAGTTACACTCTTGGCAATTCCCAACAAGAGATGCTGAATCTAACCCCCTGTGCCTTTTTTGTCTGATTACATTTTGTCAAGAAACATTACTTTTTCCAGTTTATCTTTCTATTATTCTTACCAGCCTATCACTTTCTATTTTACACTCTTACTTTTAATTCTATTATTCTGACCTTTGCCCATGAGCACCTATTATTCTAGAACCTGTACAGTTCATGATGTTCTGGGAGGGAGGGAGGTGAGTTGGGTTCTATTTAGTAACATTCTTCTGTGTATTCTTCTCAGTATCAAGCCTTCTTTAGACAAAAATTATCAAAACACAAGTCTTAAAGACTCATGAGAACTGTATCAATAGAACCAGCAAATTTTGTTTATATTTGAACTAGCCATATTTCTTCAGTAAATGTTCATTAAACCTGCTGTGTCTGTCAGTGACTTTTCATCACTTGCAAGACAAAAACCAGACTCCTTAGCATTATTTGCTTCTTCCCTAACTATCCAGTTCCTCTCCTACTTCTCCCCACTTCCACTTTATATCTATCCACACCAAAATAATAGTGCCTTTACATATGTGTTTCCTTCTGCCTAGAATGTATATTCTTCTTAACCTTATATAGTTTCTCACTTAGCTATTAATACAGCATACTGATAAATTCATTAGTACTATTTTCTTATTTATTTTTGGCTCCAACTCACATATAAGTCCAGTGATATTTTTGAAGGATAGAAAAGGACAACTCCTGTCATTCAATAATAACTACTTAACCATGCAAACAAATTCTGCAAATGACCTTTTTAGAGAGGAAAGACAAAAGAAATTTAGTAAAAAATAATACTGGATATATCTTCCCCGCAGGCAAAAACACTTTTAGGAATTGAATTTCTTACCAAACACTAAGTAGAACTAAATCAGTAAGTACCAACCATTCATTCTCATCTTCTGAGAACAGATTGCAAATCATAGGAAGGAAGTTGAAATATTGGAAAAAGCTATTCATGAACTGGAAGAAGAAAATTTGGTGC
This sequence comes from Macroglossus sobrinus, assembly GCA_004027375.1. NCBI lineage: Eukaryota > Metazoa > Chordata > Mammalia > Chiroptera > Pteropodidae > Macroglossus > Macroglossus sobrinus. The sequence continues at coordinate 113,411 of PVKZ01000852.1, forward strand.
TCATTGATCAACTATTCAACTGTAGACTTGTGGATCTCAAAATACCCAGGTGAAAAATTTTAACATATCTAGAAAGTATTTTGTAAACATTTGTATCTGTAAAAAGTTATTTTTAAGATGATTTAATTTTTTAATGCATAATCCAGATTGCAATAGTTGAAAAGAAAGCAACTCATAAAAAGACCACAGTGAAGGTATAAGATTATTACAGCTGACTATTGGTACAGTCCAAACTTTGACTTGCTTTTTCTAGCAATGCGCTGCAGTCATAATAGCAAAAACTTAACATGAACCTCACAACTGCTGACCTTCAGAAGTCTCCAGGCCAGGAGGGGATATGGGGATGAAGTTAAATGCATAACAGTGAAGCAGAAGGTATATTAGGTACAGAGTTAGCACAAAGGCGGGAGTGATCAACTTTGCGGTACTTTCTAGAAGTGTTCTGGGCTTCCGGTTACTTTGTGGAATGTACAATCATTTCCTTTGACAGTTAATGAAAGAATCAAAGTACTTTCTAGACAAAGAAAATAGCTTATAATTCCAAGTCACATCTATTGCTACACAAGGAAAACCAAATGTATGCATGGCTTTGTATTTTAGGTTATCTCTTTTTATTACCTAACAAAGAAGTCTTTATATACCAATTTTGATGGAAATTAGAGCTCTGAAATATGACAGAATTCAAAGTGACATTTATAATTTGAACAAGTATTTAGAAACAAGAAATAATCTAAATAGTAGCATGTTTAGGGAAAGAGGAAACATGTGCAAGATGGAAGAGAAATGTCTGAGTCTAGGAATTAAAGCAGAGAAGTTCAACACAGTGCAAGGGCCAGGAAAAAATTTTCACCCTAGAAGTTCCTGTTGCTTGTGTGACATGGAAAAAAATGGTATTTGAGATATAAGAAAGAATTTGTTACTTACAAACTTCCTAATGTGTTCTAAGAAGGGTGGATGCAGGTAAGTTGTGAGTTTTTGTTTACTGGGTTAAGTGATAGGTGTCAGGATACAAGATTGGAGAAATTGGGGCATAGTACAATAACCTCACAGGCTTTCGAAAGCTGGGGGGGAAGAGGGCAGGATAGAGAAAGAGGCAGCCTGCCTCTTTTCCACATTTTATGTGTGCTATCCTAGAGAGGTAAATACCATTGTAGGTGATGTAGGCAGATGAATAAATTGGTTGATAGGTGAAGTCCTGTATTTCCAGACTCAAGCTGATGACTTTTAGGAAGTGAGGGTCTCACTGTCCTCCCAATAGGCAATTAGCTCTTTTGCCAGACCTACTCTCTATCATCAGGTCTCCAGCTCCACACTTCTGTCCACCTCTAATCCTTGCCATCTGCTATTACTGCCACCCTCTTGTAATCATGTCTAATCTCTGCTGTTGCTGGTGTTGTGGCTTCTAATCACTGCTCTATCTGCACTCCGCTGTCCTCTTTTTCTTTTTTCTGAACTGGTCAACCCTTAGAAAAGAGCTACTATATAAATTGCCAACCCCACTTCCTGCTTTGGTCAGCTCAATCTGCTGTATCTGATTTGGATCTGATGAGAATGTGAAGTACTAATTATAACAAGAGAATTCTTTCATTGGCCAGAGAGAACTTGGCAAAAATAGGAAGGGAGATGAAAAACTTTTAATGGGAATTTTCAGTAAGTTGTTTGCTGTGCCTTATGCAATTTAACCCAATCCTCTGTCTTCATCACAAAAATCTTCAGTGAAATCTACCTTGTTCATCAATACTCTGTGGGTTAGTTTTCTCTGATGAGATATATGAGTGTTTGGTCTTGTTTCAGAGTTGGGAGAGATGAAATCAAAATCTGTGTAAGGAAAAAGAAACAGCGTGGGTGACATAAGAACTCAGTTATGTACCCCAGTATATGATTCCATAGCACCCTGAACTTTTTCTTTGTAACTCACATTTATCACACTAGTGAGTATTTATTTAGTGTCTGCTTCTTTGCTAGATTATAAACTCCTTGAGGCAACTGTTCAGGACATTTTAGGAAGGACATTTTAGAAAGATCTGCATAAAGAAACAGAGAAACGTGTAAACCCTCAGTTATCTGTTACACTTCTTATCCAGAAGGATAACTTTAAATATATTCAGAAGCTTTTACTGTACGCACTTTCAAGTCAAAGAAATATAATACATATTTTATAGTAATTACCCTTTCCAACTTTTTGTTGAAAATTCAGTTCTGTATAATGGTAGTAGGATGGTGACTTCATATAATAATATGCTTTAAAATATTTTCTATATTGTTAAATATCAAGTGCTGCTGCCCTATGGTGGTACGAAAGTGGCAATAAACTAATGATTAAGAGAGAAGCCAGATTTATAAAGGTTACGGCATTTAGTAAGATCTTAATTATTCAAAATGGTAAAACCAAAAGAGAATTCTATGGGGATTTTCATTCTGGTTGTCTACCTACAGACCGGAGCTATATGTGAAACTAAGCTTTACTAAGCTAAGTCTTCAGAAGGTTTTACAGATGTAGACACTGTGTGTAGTTACATTATTTGCTGAAGCCTTAAGCATTTTGAATAATACTTTATTCATGTTCTTTAAATAACTGACTGTGTAAACCAGGGATTCACTTTGTTTGCAGAGATGCAAAGCATAGGGTTTTTTTTGCATATCTACAAGGGTCCAATTGCTTTATGCTGTCTTCAGGCAAACTTAATGTAAATGCCCTACAGAGCTTTCAAGGTATCATATTTTCTAATTGATAATTCAGTGGGAATCCAAAAAGGCAGTAGATTAAACACTTGTGCACAGAGCTGTAACAGCAGACACAACTCACGGGGTTTGTAGCTGAAACACGCCATTCAGTGAAATCCAGAACCTAGATGTCATCTGGATTCCTACTGTTCACTATCTTTCTCTTTTTCTCCTTATTTTAAAACCATTCCATTCAGGCCACTATCATTTCTCGCCTGGATTATTACAACAGCAACCTGCCTGGTGTCATGCTCACTCTCATTCCTGGGATTTTCGGTGTGCTTATTCCCTTATCATGAGTTGCCCTTTTTTCACCCCATGCTTTTCCCTGGCAAATAGCTCCTGGCTCTTTAAGAATCGGCTGGGCTTTCTTCTTCTCCTGGAAACCATCCCTTGCCTCCCAAGGCTAACCCAGGTGCTTCTTCTCTCTGCCCCACAGCACTTCTCACACCACACTAATTGCCCATCATTGTACAAACTATCACCCTAAAATACTGTAAGCCTGCCTGCCACCCCACTGGGCCTTATACTCCTCAAGAGTAGAAACTATGTCTCATTTTCATCTATATGGCTCTAGCATGTGGTAGAAAGATAAACACTAATGAGCAGGTAGCATAGTATTTGTTGACTGACAGATGGCTTTTCTTATTTCTTCTTTCAGACGACTGTATCTTACTAAAGCTGCTGGACTGGAAGTGCCACCTGAAGAAATGCTCTTAGATATTCCAAAAATATATATAGGTATTATTTTATTGTAATGATGGTGGTTTCTTTTTAACAAACACTTACTGGGCATCTATTATGGACAGGTACCTTACATCCAAGAGCTATTCAGTGAAGAGATGCACACCAGCCCCTCATATTTCTCTTCTTGAAGCACTTGTCTTAACCCATTTTCTTTCTCTAGTTCTATATTCAAATCAAAGTCACCATGTTTCACAGGAATTAAATAGATAGTGGTAGAGAGGTTTTCTATATTTGGCATGGTTTGGTTTCCAATTTAGCCAACCAACTAAAATACCAACACACACAAAGGTTCCCATTATAACTGTAACTTATTAGCCAATAGAAGAAAATACAACTTAGAGTTTCTGAAAATGGGGCTCACTCTCACTCGAATACATAGGTTCTACATTTCTAATTCTCAAATGTGTCTCCTCCAGGAGATTCTCAAAGGCCTTTCAAATTAAAAATGTACCAATTATGTGTACTATTTTTATTTTTATATGTTCAAAATTATACATAATTAGTTGATTTTCATTCATCCCAGAAGAGTCAAAATTGCAACCTGTAGAAGAAACCAGTAGAGGCACGATGAGCCCATCAGCTGAGATCAGTGCTTTAGATCTTAGTAATGAGGACAACATCAGATGTGATGAGCATCTGAAGACAGATAAAGAACAGGATTCATGTACAAAGTTTGAGGCCCCTGATGTGAAATACTTACTGTATGAAGATGAGTGGGATTTCAAGGTAAGATTCATGAGAAAATTTTGACTACTAAGATAATGCTGTTTTATGAATTAATGGAGAAAATTAACCTGAAATATGAATATTGAAAAATTCTATTTACAATTATTAGTAAAATTTACATCTCTCATTGGATACTATTTTCACTCCTACTCTTGCGCAGTTTGCTACCTATATTCATGGCTAGACCTCCATTACTAGTGTATCACATAGGTTATCTAATGCTACATAGCAGATTACCCCAGACTTAGTGGCATATAACAATAATTACTTATTTTCCTTAGGTGCTTCTGTTGATTAGGAATTTTGGGAAGGGCTCCATAAGACAATTCTCACTTGACTCTAGGGCAGTTGCAGTCATATGTTGGCTGGGGCTGCAGTTATCTGAAGGTTATGAGGGCAGGAGAATCTACTTCCAAGCTGGTTCATTCACATGGCTGGCAGGTGGATGCTGGCTAAGCTGGGGGGCCTCAGAGTCTCTTCACATGGGCCTCTCTAAGGCACTTTTATTGTCCCTTTGTTATGATGTCTGACTTCTCCATGAGCAAGCATTCCCAGAGACAAGGATGAAAGCTGCCACGTTTTATATGATTTAGCCTTACACCATCATACACCATCCCTTCCATCGTAATCTATTAATTGATGTAGTTACAAAATCCCACCCCAAGGTGAAAGGAAATGTAGCTTGTACATCTTGAAAGAGAAAGGTCAGCACTTTATTGTAAGAAAAACATTTAGGATAAACTATACATTAGTTCGGTCATCTTTGAGAAGTACAAACTGCCACATGTACCTGGAGTATCAAGCCTTTTTATTTTAAAACCTTTTTGGTACATTTCAATTACTCTTACATCTGCCCCAAGCCATTTTTCTTCTTGGTATGTTCAATAACTTTAAAAGTTCTCCTAGAACTTAAAATCTTATAGGTGAAAGAGTGATATAAGAAAGCAGAAGAGACTGAATTCAACAAAAATCATTTCAACTAAATACAACTCAGTCCTGTTGCCATCAATTGACAATTTAAGGACCAAAGTTCTAGTCTCTATAATATTCAAACTCCCCATAAGTATCTTGGAATCATGACACGTAGCATGTTATGATGACCCCGGGCTAATGAACAATTGTCTTCAAAATTCAAAAATTGTATACCATTTGGTTGACTGAAAGACCTTACTTACCATGGAATTTTCTGGTGTGGTGAAAATAGGATCGTGTATGTTATGGACCCAGTGTAACTGTATCTAGACTTAGGGTCTTCAGGAGGTAATTAAGGTTAAATAAGATGATAAAGATGGGGCCCTAATCTGATAGGGCCGTGGCCTTATAATAATAGGGTATACCTTGTGAGGACACAGTGAGAAGGCAGCCATCTATAAGCTAGGAAGAAAACTCTCACCAGAACCCAATCATGCTGGCAGCCAAATCTTGGATTCTCTAGCCTCCAGAACTGTAAGAAATAAATATCTGTTGTTTAAGTCACTCAGTCTATGGTATTTTGTAATGACAGCTTGAGAAGACTAATACAGTATATTAGGATTCTGAAATATGTGATAGATGCCTATAAATTTGCTTTTCTCTTATCTTACATTTATTATAGCTCTGTAATTATGTTTTTTAAAAACTAAATATAGTTATATGTAACTTTGAATAATAAAATGTTGCCTGCCTTTTTCATTCTTTGATATTCCTAAGTTCCAATAAATATTAGGAATCCCACAACATTCTAGGTTCTTGTTAGATGCTTGGGAATTTAAGGGGGGAGAAAAAGAAGAAATGAAGTCTCAAAGATGACTATATGGTGGACCCTAACCTCAAATAGCTTACATGCAGATGTTTCCTTTTGTTCTTAAATAATAGAAATAATAGAATAATAGAAAACTCTGCTGTGGTTATATCCTGGCCAGCAGAGGCCTATCTATATATATAGCCAACACTTTCTTTTACCAATTAATGAGCTTACAGAAGACTTTTCTCCCCACTCCAGGTGGTGGCACCTGCCCAGCCCCCTGATAGTTTGTCTGCCATGATGCCTGATCTTTGGGAGTTCTTGCCTACCATGCCTCACTGGGTATATAAGTTTACTGAGAGGCTTTTTATTGTCAGTAGCTCTTATATTTCACATGTTATACAGCGTTCAGGCAATTACGAGGGCAATGAATTCTGTCAAGTAAAAACCAGCTATATAATAAAGAAGATCTGATCTATTAAAGGTGGTAAAACGTGCTGAATAACCTCTCCTATTCTCTTCACCACAGGATTATGTAAGCTTGGGCCCCCTGGAAGTAAAGCTCATGCGAGTGGAGAGCAAGAAAATGCCCATTTATTTTCAAGAGAAGGAAGCTCCAGTCAAATTCTATGAAGATGTCAGGAGCCCAGAAAGCCACATCACATATAAAATGATGAAATCTTTTTTCTAAGACTGCAAGCTGCAAAGTAAAAACAACAACTTTTCCTTATAAATTTTCTTCAGGAACTGAAATATATCAGGTGCCCATGTTATTTACACTTTGGTCCATTTTTAAACCAGCTGTCACCTCTAAAGGTCATAATTACATTTAAAATCAAAGTTTCAAGTATTCAGCTATCCATTTACCTGCATGACATGAGTAACAAATATGAACATACACTTTATATTTCCATATTCAGGTAATCAGAAGCATGACAGTGGGCCCGAGATGATCCCTGAAGTTCCTTACTACTTAAAAATTCACTGATTAATCTATAATTCCAATATGAAATAGTTCAATTAGAAATGTTTCTGAGAAAAATGTAGTGGTTTTCATGGCACTGACTATGCAACATCTTTGCTTCTGAGGGTGCCAAGTGGGTAGATAGCCATTCCACAATTGAAGCCTACTACTCTTCTTTAACCTTCTACTATGCATAATGAACATAAAACATTTTAGAAATAAATAAATTTGAGGGTGGTAATTTGGTTGTATCAAAACATTCCACCATTAGGAAGAGCTCTCTCCTATTATCTATATCGAGTCTAAACTTCTGAGTCTCTATCAAAGGCCATTACCATTTTCCTCTCATGGGAACCACAAACAAAGGAAACTGAGATTGTGCCTGCATTTCACATTGGCATGCCATTGAAAAGCAAGGTCTACTTAAAAAGCTTTCTACATAAAACACCTTTTAAATTAAGGCCACAGATATATTGAAAGTAAATACACCATGCAAACATTAACCAAAAGGAAGGCGGTGTGATTAAACTATCAAATAAAGTAGACTTTAAGGAAAGAATTGTTAAGAGATATAAAGAGAGAAAATGAAAAGAAACATTTCCTAATAATAAACAGATCAATCCCTCAAGATGATATAACAATCCTATATTTATATGCACCTAATAAGAATGAACTCAAAAAAAAAAATAAAACAAAATTCACCAAACTGAAAAACACTATGGCAAACTTTATGTATACTTTACCACACACACACACACACACACACACACACACAGGAAATGAAGACAGACAAATTTACAATCAGACTTGAAGATATTACCACACCTTTTCAATAACTGATTGATCAGATTTTTGAAAATCATTAAGGATATAAAATGTTGAACAACTGTAGAATATACATTCTTTTCAAATACACAGGAAACATTACAAAAACAGACCACTTCTGGATAATAAAGCAAATCACAACAAAATATTCAAAAAAATTGAAATGTATAGAACACAGCTCTCTGACTAGAGAAGGGGGGAAAATATCCAAATAATTTGAAAGTAAACAAGGCAATTAAAAAAAAACAAACTAAAAACCCATGGGTACAAGATCAATAAAGATACTATGTATTTTTTATGCTAGCAACAAATAATTGGGAGTAAATTAAAATAACATTTATTATAATAGTATCAAAAACATCAAAATAAGGAAAGCATCAAATGAAATATGAGCAAGATTTCTATGCTGAAGACTTCTAAATAGAAGAGAAATTAAAGACTTAAGTAAATGAAATCAACAGATACATCATTCTCATGAATTGACAGATTCAAAATAGTTAAGATGTCAAATTGATCTATAAACTCAGTGCAATGCCAATCAAATTTCTAAGTTATTTTTTTTAGAAATTAGCAAGCTATTTTTAACAATATTATGGGAATTTCTAACCTAGGCAAAAGACTTATGATAGCCAAGACTATCTGGGAGGACAATAAAATTGGAGGACTTAGCACTACCAAATTGCAAGACTTAATGTAACATTTCAGTAATTAAGACAGTGATGTTTTGGCTCAAAGATAAAGTCCAATGAAACAGAACAAAGAGTCCAGAAAGAAACCTATATATATTCAGTCACTTGATTTCTGAAAAAGATGCCTCTATAATTCAGTGTGGGTTTGTTTATTGGTTTGTTTTTTTTTTTTTTTTGGAGTGGGGGGTGTAGTCTTTTTAATTTAAAAAAAGGTGCTGAGGCAACAGTATATCTGCCTGGGAAAAAATAAACCTTGACACCTACTACTTACCATACACACAAATCAGTTCAAAGTGGACCAGAGATATAATTATGAAAGGTAAAACAATAAGGCTTATAGTTGGAAATATAAGAATGACTATGTCCTCCTTTGCATACCCAATAGATCATTAAAACCTGTGCTTAAAATTAAAAACTACATCTGGTACATGGGTAAATGTGAATTTGGCAGTGTTCTAAACAGCCCTTCAAGCCTGCTGCTCCCTATATCAGCCTCTTCCCTGAGGGGAAAAATGCCACAAGAACTACTAACCATTAAAAGACTGATAGGGGGTTCTGGGCAAGATGGCAGAGTAAGTAAACATTATGCATTTCTCCTCCCATGACCACATTAAAATTATTACTAAATTATAGAACAATCAACCTGGAGAACCATCTAAAGACTAGCTGAACACAGCTCCTATAACTGAAAATTAAAGAAGAAGCCACATCCAGACTAGTAGGAGGGGCAGAGACATGAAACATGCCTGCCCCATACCATTATATAGCGGTAGAGCATTGGGAGGGATATCTCAGCTGCAAAGTTCCCTCAGGAGGAACAAGGGGCCCCAGCCCCAAACGGGGCTCCTCAGCCCAGAGTTCAAGTGCCGGGAAAAGAAGTTCCCAGAAAATTTGGCCGTGAAAATCATCAGGGATTCTGTTCATAGGGGTGAGACAGAAGGCTACAGGAAAATCCAGATGCACTCGCAGGCACTCACCCTGGGCTCTGACAGAGGCTCGGCAACTTGAGAGGTGCCAGAGAAATCTAGGAAAAAACAGTTGTGTGGCTTCAGGGCAAGGCCTAAGGGACAGCCACCATTATTATTGTGTCGAACCCTTACCAGTGCAGCCTATAAGCAGGCGCCATCTTTTCTGTGTTAGACCCTTCCCCGGACATAGTCAAATCTGAATCTGCATTGGTTTGGTGAAATCTGTTTGCTCCACCCTGGTGACTCCCTGGGACACCACCCCACTCAACTTACACACCACTGGAGGCACTTTTGACAGTCAGGCTACCAGCCCCAACCCACTCACCAAAGGAATCTCTTTCAGCAACAAACAGCCGACCTCAGCTTGCAAGCCACAGGAGAAACTTTCAGTCTTTCTTGGACAACTCTCTAGGTTCTACAGGTCCAAGACAGGTAATGGCTGGCCTTGGTATATACTGGGCATTTTTCAGAGTGTCTCTAGGCTCAGCACTGGCACCAAACCTGAATTTGCATTAACCTGGTGAACAAACTCTCCCTACCCTGGATATTCCCTGGGACCCGGTTCACCCTACTCAAATGTCACGTGAGGCACTTTCAGTGCCTGAGCCTTACAAGCAGCCAGTTGGCAGCTCAGGCCTTGGGGTGACCTGGGTTTTTTGCTGAGCTTCTCCAGGCCTGGTACTGGTGGCAGCCACCTTCAGTTGGCAGTGTGGCCTGTCTCACACACCTCTAGGCCCAGTACATGCAATGACAAACAGCAGATAACTTTGCAGTTTATACCAGATAGCACCAAGCTGGTCACAGGCTGCAGCCGACCTTCACCTACATAGGAACCCCTCCCAAGGGACCCCAGAACAACCATACCCAGAGACTGGCTTCAGGCTGCCACAGAGCACTACCTGATCAGCCCCACAAGTAGCACACCCAAAAGATGATCTCAACAGACACAGGAATCCACTGGGGCAAATTCCACTCCATGGGGTAAGCCCCCACACAGCAGCCATATGCTAAGGGTGAGGCCACTGTACAGCCAGTCAGCCTGAGAGTCAATCCCACCTACTAACATGCAAATAGCAATCAAGGTTTAACTACAATAAGAGGACACACATAACCCACAAAAGGGACACTCATGGACCACCCAGCACAGATGATCAAGGAGACTGCACTACTGGGTCCCACAGGATACCTACTCAAAAGAACACCTCCTACATAAGGCCACTGGCCAAGACTGAGAAAACATAGCAGATATAGCTAATACATAGACATGAACGCAGAGAGGTAGACAAAATGAGGAAACAAAGAAATATGTCCCAAATGAAAGAACAGAAAAAAACTCCAGAAAAAGAACCAAATGAAATGAAGGCAAGCAATCTACCAGATACGGAGACAGAGTTCAAAACACTGGTCATAAGGATGTTCAAGTAACTTAGAACTTCAACAAATACAAAGTAAGCATTAAAAAAGACATAAAAACTATAGAAAAGAACCAGTTAGAAATGAAAAATACAATAATTGAAATGAAGAATATACTAGGAGTCAACAACAGATTAGATGAAGAAGAGAATCAATTAAACAATTTGGAAGACAAGGTAGCAGGGAAAAAACATTCAGAACAACAAGAAAAAAAAGAATTTTAAAAATGAGAATAGTTTAAGAGACCTTTGGGACAACATCAAATGTAACAACATTCACATCATAGGGGCACCAGAAGGAGAAGAGAGAGATTGAGAAATTGAGAACCTATTTGAAAAAATAATGACTGAAAACTTCCCTAACTTGATGAAGGCATAGATATACAAATCCAGGAAGCACAGAGACTCCCAAAGAAGATGAACCCAAAGAGGCCCACACCAAAACACATCATCGTTAAAATGCCAAAGGTTAAAGACAACGAGAGAAGCTTAGAAGCAACAAGAGAAAAGCAATTAGTCACCTACAAGGGAGCTTCCACGAGACTGTCAGTAGATTTCTCAGCAGAAATTTTGTAAGCCAGAAAGGCTTGGCAGGATATATTCAAAGTGATAAAAAGCTGGGACCTATAACAAGGTTACTCTATCCAGAAAAGCTATAATTTAGAATTGAAGGACAGATAAAGAACTTCCTAGACAAGAAAAAAGCTAGAGGAGTTCATCACCACCATCCCAGCATTACAGAAAATGTTATAGGAAGGAGAAGAAGGAGGAGGAGGAGGGGGAAAAGAAGGGGAAGGAATGAGAAGAAGGAAAAATGAGGAAAAAATATGAGAAGAAAGAAAGAGAGGAAGAAAAAGGAGAAAAAGGAGAAGAAGAAAGAAAGAGAAGGAGAAGAAGCGGGGAAGGAGAAGAAGGAGGAGAAGGAAAAAAATTGAAGTAGATACAAATAAATATAAATGGAAGCACGCGGATAGGAAGAATTAACGTTGTTAAAATGTACATATTACCTAAAACAATCTATAGATTCAATGCAATCGCTATCAAAATACCAATGGCATTTTTCAAAGAACTATGACAAATAATTTAAAAATTTACATGGATCCATCAAAGACCCCCGAATAGACATGGCAATTTTGAGAAAGAACAAATGTAGAAACATCACATTATCTACTATTAAACTATGTACTACAAGGCTATAGTAATTAAAATAGCATGATACTGTCATAAAAACAGACACATATATCAATAGAAGAGAAGAGAGAGTCCAGAAATAAGCCATACGATCATTTAATCCATGACAAAGGAAGCAAGATGCACAAAAAAGTGTATCCAAATGACTTTTAAGAATAAAAAAGAGATCAATGTTATTACTTATCAGGGAAAAACACATTAAAACTAGGTTATACCATTATATACCCAATTGAATGGCTAAAATTAAAAAGTTGAAACTAGTAAATATTGACAAGGATACAGAGCAACCTGAATCATCATATAATTGTTGATGGGAGTGTAAGTTGGCACGAATACTTTGAAAAATGTTTCATAGTTATTTATTAAAGCTGAATATATGTGTATGTGCATGTGTGTGACAATCAGCAATTGTGCTCTTGACTTAACAGAAATAAGTGTTTCTGTTTACCAGAACACATGGTTAAGAATATTTCTAGCAGCTTTATTGATAAAAGCCAAAAGCTTAAAATAACCTAAATGACTATGAGTATAATATGTAAATAAATTGTGCTATAGTCATTCACTGGAATTCTATACAGCAATGGAAAAGAATTAACTATTGCCAAATGTAGCCATATAGATCAATCTTATAGATATAACATTGAGTGAAAAAAGGCAGACACAAAAGATCATATATGGTGTGATTCCATCTACACAACATTCAAAACAGGACAAGCATACTAATCTTGGTAATAGACGTCAAAACAGTGGTTACCTTTGTGGTAGAGAATGATTAAGATAGTACAAAAAGGAGTTTTGCGGTAATCTTTGTCAGCAAAAGGTAGCTGCCACCAATCTCTTGCCAACAGAAATTTCCAATCCTGTGTACAGTAAAAAGAGAAACATTATTCAGGTAAACAGTTGGCAAACAAAGGAAACACAACCTCCAGTAAAAGTGGAAATTGCATTCAAAGGAAACAAAGGGGACATAGCCTTTTATAGAGAAAGTTCCAGCCCTATTTCCTGATTGGTTCATTTTTTATGCAAATGAAGAATCACAATCTGCTGTCTGATTGGTTCAAATAGCACTGTCTTGATTGGTTGGTTTCTTGAGTTCGGCTTGGTTGTTATGGAGCCACTTTGGTCAGTATAAATGTAAATGAGAATATAGTTTTGCAGTTCTGATTAGACAGAACAGGTCTTGATCCTACTAGTCAAAAGGCGATGCCAGGAGCTTTTATGTAAGAGCTAACTCAGACAGCAAGAACACAGTGCAGGAAGGAGGCTGACAGTTCAGTCTAGCTTTTCCCTGAAATAAAACATGTATGAGAAGCCTCTGTCAGCAATGGCTGCCAGACTATAGCTATGAATTTGTGCCCAGTTAACTCCTAGGAGTCATTCTTGGCAGACATATTCCTTTTCGAGGCCTACATCTTGATCTGAGTAGTTAATATAGATGAGTTCATTTAGTAAACATTCATTAAGCAGGACACTTATAATCCGTGTACTCGATTGATGCAGTTTATATTTCAAAAAAAGTTTCCTTAAAATTTGTCCCCCAAATACCCATATCCTAATCCATTTTATATAAAGCAACTGTATGGAAATGCCTGCTTACATTTTGCAGTTGAACCATAGCAAGAGTGTTTCATGACAGGAAGGCAGAATACTTTGTTGGGCCAGTTTTTCAAAGGTCAACAGCACATATATGTCCTTAGGAAAGTTAATAACAATATTGAACGGATTTACCAATTTTCTTTTTAAGAAATAAAGGTAAGTTTTTATAAGTAAGGTTTATCTTTACTTTTCACAGATAGGAAAAAAAACTGACCTACCACTGGGACAAATCATAGAAGTTCCAGTAATCAGCAAATAAAGGCTATGTGACAGCCCCGGGTTTCAGCAGGTCAGCAGAAATTGACATTATTTTTTCTCTCTGGAAAGTTCAGACCATGAGATTATTAAAACAAGCCAGGCATAACATGGTAAGATTCCAGCATTAATTTGTTAGTTGTGGCAGTTTCTCCTTCACAATGTGAATTTGAATCAGAATAAAATATCAAATGACTAAAAGTCTTGTTTGCTGCCAAGAAGATGTCAGAATCAAAAAGACATCCTTTAGAAAAGGGAAAGAATGTTCTTTCTGTTAATTTCATTTCTTGCGTTAAGAATTTGCAGAATAGCAGTATCTCTAAAACAAATACGCAGGGTTTTCTTAACAACCCAAATTCTAGAAAGCTTACAGGGCTAGCTTTGTTAGGTTACTAAATTACAAAGCAAGTCTCAAGAAAGTGTTGTACCGCTGTGAACTTCCTATCTGTCACTGACTCAATGAAGCATTTATCAAACATGTTCTTCCAGCCAGGCACTATGTGTAAGGCCTTATGGAAGTAAAATGGTCTCTTTCTTCAAGATGCTCATGGTCCAATAAGAGAGCCTGATGGCTTGGGGAGTCCTCTCAGGGCTGGTGAAACCTGCTTTCCATCTTCAACACTAACTACAGAGAAGGAAGCAAGTAAAGTGGGAAAAGCCAGGACAAGATATTCTAGGTGAGGTGGGTGGTTGTGTCTAACGTGCAATATTCTATTTTTAGCACCTTTAGTAATAGGTTTGGAAAAGAAATTTAAGATGAATCTAGGAGGGGTTTATGTAGGTTCCAATTCTCAAAGTAACCAAGCACACGAATTTTATATGTTATTCAAGATTTGGGGTGGTAGAGACTAGGTGTCAGAAACTTTATCCTCAGGCTTGGAAATCACTTATTTTTGCCCAGAAATTAAATAGGTTTGAAGAAATTATGGAGGTGTAAAGAGACAGGGTAGAGTATGGAAAATCATCTTCTGTGGAGTCAGGATGGCTGCCTCGAATCTTGAGCAGACACTTAATCTCATTCAAGCCCTGTTTCCTTCTCTGTACTATATGGAGTTAATTCCCATACTGCAGAATTATTGTAAGGATTAAGGGGAGCATATGTAACCTGCACAGAGTAGACATGTAATAGGTGGTTGTTGAAATGGTGCCTGACATTTAATAGCACTCTCTGGAAGTAAGGCCCAAGACATCTGTTTGTCTTTGTGGTGCATTCATTTGAAGGCTCATAGAGAGTGCCTGTGTCCGATCCATCACATGCTGTGAGGCGTCGACTGGTCTCTGATGACAGCTGGGCCCTGCACACTTATATCAAGGAGCTGGCTCCTTCCTGGGTTGGCTACGGAGAGGGACTGCAGCCATCATCTTCTGGGAGGGCTCCAAAGGCCATACCCTTGATCTAATGATCTACATCAGGCTGTAGGGACAAGTAGTAAACCCAGGTCTTAAACGGTGGGGGAGGAAGGGCCCACACACTGTGGGTAACTGGTAACATTTTTGTTCCTTTTTGAGTCCTTAGTTAGACGCTAGATTGATTGCGAGCATAGAGAGGCCCAGGGATTTTTGTGGCAATAAAGAGCTGTTTGTTAAAGGCCTGCCTTACCCTCACTTGTTTTACTAGATTTCAACACAACAGTTCTCTGTATTTTTCTTGGAATAAAATTGGCTTTTGCCCTGGACTCAAGGAAATGTGCACTCCAGCAGCGGAGGCTTTCTAAATATTAGTGACTTTAACTCGATAAAGAATTTCCATTTCCCATGTCTGTGACTTTGTGAGGCTCAAGTTCCCAGAAAGTCTGCTTTTCTTGACCATGACTCTTATTAGACTGGTTATGTTTTAGGTCATTCTGTTCTTATGATCTAAGTAAGTGCTAAACTTCAAGGGACTTTTAAAGATTCTTCACACAGAAATGTTTTCAGGTTTCCAGCAGAAAGAATGAGTTTGAATGGGACTGCATATTCAGATATTCTCACAGATTCTTAGTAAAAGGTTTTGTCAGCATTTCCTTCCTCGAGTTTTGTGCTCAAGTCGCTGACCTCTTGCCTTCTTGGGTTAGAGCCATCTTTTTGTACAGTCTCAGCTATAAAAATATGTTAGGCCTTGCAACATTTCCCTCCTAAGAGAAATGAAAATCAACTTTGCTGGATTCCCCTCTCTGTGACTGAGGCCAGCGAGACATTTTTTACCTTAAGGCCGTCAGACAGCAAATCAGAGTGATGGTGGGGGTCTCTGGCTTTGCTTGAGGTTCTGGTACAAATGTGCAATTAACTTCAGATCTTTGATGTTCTTTGTTACATTTCATTTATGCCTCAGTCATTTTCTCCTAGTCACTTAGAGTGCCTTTTGTGACTTTTGTGCTATTTATGCAAATATTTCAATGTAGGATACAGCTGAGCCCAAAATCTGGTGAGAAGGTATACATTTTCAACGTGTCTTGTAACATTTACTGAGCAGTAGCAGTTTAAACTTGCCTATTCATTTTTAAGTTTTTGACTTTTTAAAAAAATTTAATTTCTTTGAAGTATTTCAATTCTAAAACTATAACTTTTCATTCTTTTTTAGGTATCTCAGAACTCGAAATTGTGACAGTAGGTTTTTGAAGTCACTGATCAGAAAAGGGTTCAAAAAATCGGCAATTCTTTTAATAAAAATCGTATAATCATGACAGCAGTTTCCCTTCAAATCTGTTTTCCCCTTTCTTTTGTGATAATTCATTCATTTAGCTGTTTTAGCTGACTACATGGTCATCCAAACTAAAGACTCTATTTCTTGGTTTCCTGTGCAGCCACATGACAAAGTTCTGGACAGTGAGTTGTGAGTAGAAGTTGTGTACAATTTCCGGATCTTCTCTTCCCTTCTCCCCTTTTCTCCAGTCTGCTGCTTGGGATGTGGTTCTGCTGCTCAGCCGCAGTGGACTGTGAGATGGGAGGAACACCTTAAGGAACGTGGAACAGCAAACACCCACACTCAGATGTGGCACATACCAATCTTGTGGGCAAATCTGCTATGCCAGCTCAGACTTTTATGTGAGAGAAAATAAACTTCTGTCTTGTTTAAATTGTTAGTGTGAATTTTCTGTTATATACAGCCTGGCCTAATCCTAATATAGAGACTAACGTGAATATTAACCGCATGAGAGGTCAATATTTTCAATAGTAAAATGTAGTCTCTAAGATACTATTTAAGGCCTGGGTAAGGATCTATTCTCAGTGAAAAAGAAAAAAAGTAAGAATGGTGCTCAAAGTACTTTAGAAATTCTTCCAGTTTACCTGAGGGTATCTAAAACCTCTGACCTAAATATACTTATATGTATAGGGCTGTCTGCAAAAAAGTGTTCTATCACACCAAACTATAGTTATTGAAGCTGCCTCAGGACCAAGGATTCCTGCGTATGCAACTGTGGAATCAGGGGTTCAGGGTTCTGCTTTGGAAGCAACTCAAGGGACCTCCACCAGCACTGGGCTGATATCAACTATGCAAAAAAAGCAGAGTGAATGATTCCCAAAACTAATATTTTAAAAGGCTGTTCAGTAATACAGCGTAGACTTAAATGTGCTTATTATATGCACTTTACATACATTAATCTAGTTGATCCTTCTTATATTCCTATGAGGTAGGGTTTATAATTATTCTCATTTTACAGATGAAGAAAAAGCCAGAAGGAAATTTAGTAACGTTTCCAAAGACTCCCAGCCAGTTGAGGGGCAGTGTTAGGATTTGAACACGGTTGTTTTGCCTCCAGAATCTAGGTTCTTGACCACAAGCTATATTTCATGCCAATAAAAAAAATAGTAATGATGTATTTAACCTTTATCATGTGCTAGACTGTTCCAAATGCTTCCATTTACTAATTCATCAAATACAGCAGCCCCATGGAGTAGGCACTATTATGCCATTTTATAGATGAAGAAACTGAGGCACCAGGAGAGTAACTTGCCCAGGAGTCAGATTACTGGGTCCTTCTTATTCTCTTGTTATAGACTTTATTTTAAAGTCTATTTTGTCTGGTATAAGGGTTACTACTCCAGCTTTTTTGTCTGTTTCCATTTTCATGAAATGTCTTTTTTCTATCCCTTTACTTTCAATCTGTGTGTTTTTCGATCTGAAGTCTCTTGTAGTCAACATATATAAGGGTCTTGTTTTCTTATCCATTCAGCTACCCTATCTTTTGATTGGAGCATTTAATCCATTTAAATAATTGCTGATAGATATTTTCTTATTGCCATTTTAGTATTCATATTTATTTTTTTTTCTTAAAGAAGTCTCCAATCTTTTCTATAATACTGGCTTGATGATGATGAACTCCTTTTGATTTTTTCTTGTCTGGGAAGCTCTTTATCTGTCCTTCAATTCTAAATGATAGCTTTTCAGGATAGAGTAATCTTGGTTGTAGGGTCTTCCTTTTTTTTTTTTTTTTTTTTTTAATCTCTTTGAATATTTCCTGCCAAGCCTTTCTGGCTTACAAAGTTTCTGCTGAGAAATCAGTTAACAGTCTTATGGGAGCTCCTGTGTAGGTAACTAATTACTTTTCTCTTGTTGCTTCTAAGCTTCTCTTTGTATTTAACCTTTGGCATTTTAATGATGTGTGTTGATGTGAGCATCTTGTGTTCATCTTATTTGAGACTCTCTGAGCTTCCTGGGGTTGTATGTCTATTTCCTTCAGCAGGTTAGGAAAGTTTTCAGTAATTATTTCTTCAAATAGGTTCTCAATTTTTTGGTATCTCTCTTCTTCTGGTATCCCTATGATGCAAATGTTATGCTTGATGTTGTCTCAGAGGTTCCCTTAAACTATCTTCTTTCAGATTCTTTTTTTCTTGTTGCTGTTCTTATAGGGTGTTTTCTGCTGCTTTATTTTCTAAATTGCTGCTTTTATCCTCTGCTTCATCTAATCTGTTAATTCTTCCTAAACTATCTTTTCAGTTACTGTGTTCTTCATTTCTGACTGTTTTTTTTTTATATTTTCTATCTCCATTTTATGTTTTCTCTTTGTTAAATTTCTCACTGAATTTATCTACTCTTCTTCTAAATTTATTGAGCATCTTTATAACCAGTGTTTTGAATTCTGTCTCTGTATCTGGTAGATTGCTTACCTCCATTTTTAGTTTTTTCTAGAGCTTTCTTATTTAGAAAATATTTTTCTCCTCATTTTGGCTGCCTCACTGTGTTTGTACTCTCTCTGGTCACCTGAGCCAAGTGCTCAGGTGTCTCCCTTGTATGGGTTATGTGTGCTCTCTTGTTGTAGTTCAGCCTTGGTTGTTATTTGCATGTCAATGGTTAGAAATCCCTTTTGCAGGGCTCTGGAACCTGCTCAGTCAGCCCTTTGGGCATGTCTTCCTAGGATGTGGCCCCAGGTTTGCTCTAGCTCAGACCAAAGCTGATCATCTGGCCACTGGGTGTGCAGGCTGGGCCCTCCTGGGAGGGGCCCCACCACAGGTCAAGTTCAGCCACAGCCTGTGCCCTGCCTGGGACCACCTGGCATGAGCCATCAAGGAATCTGCAGATGGCACCACCCACGTTGGGCTTGGATGTGCCTTGAGAGGCCAAACCTCAAACCGAGGATGGCTACCACCAGTGCCAGGCTTGAGGCTGCTTAGCAAGAGGTATGGAGCACAACAAGGCCAGATGCTGCTTGTTTGGAGTTTATGAACCTTTGTGAGATTTTAGCCAAGTCTGCAGCATGAACCAAGACAGGATATTTGTATGAAAAATCTCCTGAAAGCAGCTTAGGTGGGCCTCAAAGTTGGGTGTCATTTCCAAGTCCAGGTTGGCATCTGTATTTCTGATTGACCAACTATAAATAAGGGTTCCTGTGACCCTCTCCTTGGCTGCGATAATTTGTTGGAATGGCTTACAGAATTCAGGTAAAAACTTAACACCAGTTTACTATGAATAAAGGATATGATAAAGGATATAGATGAACAGTCATATGAAGATACATAGGATAAGGTCTGAAAGAATCCCAAGTGCAGGAATTTCCTTCCCCATGAGTTGAGCAAACCACCCTCCTGGCATGTGGGTATGTTCATCAACCTGAAGCTCTAGAAAACCCTTAATATTGGGATTTTTATGGCATCATCATCAAACGGGGGTGAAAAGTCTCCAGTTCCTCTCCCCTTCCTGGATGGGGTTGGAAGTGAAAGCTCCAAGCTTTTAATTATGGCTAGTTCTTTTTGGTGACTGACTTCCAGCCTGAAGCTATTTGGGAGCCCATCAAGTCACCTTATTAAAACAAAAGACACTCCTATCACCCACTAATTTTCAAAGGATTTAGAAACTTTGTGTCAGGAACTGGGGTCAAAGACCAAATGTAGAACAAAAGATGTTCCTCATGCTCTTATCATTTAGAAAATTATAAAGATTTTAGTTAAGTGCCAGGAACCCATTTTACTTTATCCCATTGTTTTTTTTTTTTTTTTAAAGCCAGTATGACATCAGTTTTATTTATTGTAGTTTCATAAGACAAAGTGAACTGTGATTCCATCATTTCTACTTTGGAAATATGTGAGGTAAATTCTGTCAATCATGAATTGTTCTGCCTATCAGTAAAGTTGTAAAAGATTAGCTGCTGCTAGTAGCTGTTATGACCACCACCCGATTGGTGCAGCTATCCTCACATCTAACTCTTAAGACTTACTTGTTGGGCTTCATGAGGTATTTGAGTCTTTCCCCTCCAACTGCAGTGCCTCTGCATCCTACAGGTGCTTGACACCTCCCCTCAATATGTAATTACATGGAAGTAACAGCTTTGCAGTCCCTACCTTACTTCAGGACAAAAATTATCGGGGATTTCATTTTGTGAAAACCTTTTAAGATGGCTAGTAGGCCAGCTGGAAAAGCCAGTGATTGTGCTTCATGCTTCCATGCAAAGTATTCTTGAAGAGCCAAAGAAATCAACTTTTAGGTTCTGCAATTAGTCATACAACCTGAAATCCAGGTGCATGAAGGGGAGTAGGGACTGCTTGCTTCTCTTGATATGCCCTTTCTAAAGTCCCAGTCAAGGGCAAGATAATTTAATCCTTGTTTATCAGGAGTATAGGACAGCTGCATACCGCCCAGTCTCGAGGGAGACAGGAGGGTGTCTGACTGCAGAGGGTTAGCGCCCTAGGCGATTCTCACATAGCAATTTTTATTTCAAAACCAATTTTGAAATTAGCCTTGTAGCAGATAAAGTGATCTGAATGAGAACTTATCGGGGAATAGTTTCCATAAAACTTTCTCCTTTTCTTTCCAGTTGTCCACCCATAATCAGTTTAACCTACCCTACAGTCGAGACAGTCACATACCAAAGAACTTCACACAACTCTGACAATGTGGACAATTTCATCCGATAGAAAAATAACAACTGTGTGCTACATCAATAACAAATGGGATACTTTTACCAAAATTACTTAGAAATACTAGTTAGTGACTTAGAAAAGATTTCTGATTGCTGACACACCAAAGAGAACAATACTTAATAAAGGCAAGGAAATCAGCTTCAGATTTTCTGAAAGATTGCACATAAGACAATACTGCAGCCTTTCCATTCAGTCTTTTCAAATTGCAGACTTCCAAAAGGGCTAGTCAGACCCATGGAAGGTAGCAAGTGTGACAGAAAAAAAGATCTAAGCTAGTTGCAGAGGCCACTGAAGGAAGCTGTAGTGCTATCTTTTCCGAAAGGAAAACATTTACCTGGCTGCGTGCGGTGGCCTCTCCAAACACTCTATGATCCAGCCACTGCTGAACACACAGGCGTGACACATTCACCCTGAACAAAGACATATTTTCTCCATATAGTGTTGGTGAAGAAGCATTTGCATCAGTACTGAGCCCTCAGAATTTGGAACATGTTTGTTGATGATGATTAAGAACAAAAGAAGAGCCTTGAGATTATTTTAGTTCAAGAAACTTACGCCATAAAGCCCTATTTTCTAGAGTCATGTTTTGTTGGCTTGTGAAGTAAAGGATTCCTAGTCTCACATAAGGTCTCTTCCTAAATATGAACTCTCATAGTCACTGGTTTAGGATTTCTTTAAAAAACTGAATGATAATGTTAAATCCAAAACAAAAAATTAACTTTGAAAGTGATTTTGGGTGAGTATAACAGCCCTCTGCTGATAATCTTTTCTCTCTGTAGCCACTACTAACATTGCTAGTTGGATAGTAAGATTATATGGGTATGTACAGGTTTATAACCTGATTTAGTTATACATTCAACACCTGTATTACCTTGTTTGTTATTTTCTGATTAAAGTTAATATGATCATGTGTTTTGTGTTTTTCCTTGTCAATGATGCCTGGGCATCAGAATAAAGGCAGGAAACGTGATCCATAGGAGAAGATCATCTGGGAATAAAGAATGGTCATCAAGTCTAGACCACAGAGAGAAAATATTCCCTTTTCAGTTTATACATTTTAATTAACATCAGGTCAGAAAAAAATGAACTATGAAACCAAAGACCTGGCTCCTCTGCCTGTTAGCTTCTTGATCTGAACAAGTTCCTTTTCTGGTTCCTGATTTTAATCTGTAAAATGGGTAAAATGTGGATAATATCTGTCCAATAAGCACAAAAGTTGTTTGAACAGTAAAATGGAAATGTTAAGCATTTTCACAAACTGAAACATACTAAAAAAAATAAGGTAATATAAAAGAAACAAGTCATAGACCTCAAATATAACATCTACTCGAACACTAATATAGACAAATCAAAATCTGTGATAATGCCAAGGAAGTTAACTTACAAAAGTACAATTTCCCAAGTTTATATGAAAATGGTTTAATAGTGAAACTTAGAAACTGGTAAAATTAACAAAGTATATTGGCTAAAGACTATTTTTTCCAACCATTGCAAATATTATGCAAACATTTATCAGTGCACAAAGCTTTTAATCCTTCTATTATATACTCTGAATCCTACTTACTATTCTATATAAAATATGATACAGTCAGAAGTTTCTTTGGCAGACATAATCACATGCATCAGAATGTCAAACTTAAAAGCATTTTCTCCCTTAAACTTACCTGACCAAAGGCATCTGGATCAAAAGACAAAAATGAACAATTTTAATAAGTAGTTCTATTTATCAGTAAGAGACTAGAAGGTAATCAAAAGAACAAAAATAAATCTTTTTGGAAATCAAGTTAAAACAAATAAATTTTACATTTTATTAAATCAGCAAATATTATTACCTGCATATGATTCTATGAGAAAAAAAATAAAAATAAAAATACTTATGATAAAGAAAAAGGAAAAAACAACAACAAAAAAATGCACCTCAGACCAGAATAACGTAACAAAAGTTTTGTGGAAGCTGCATTTTATTTGAAAATCCACCCATTTTTGCTAACATACATTTTAATATTGTAAACAAAAATAGAATCTGCAGAGACAATGCAACAAGTATGCTTTAACTCATGTACAGAATTGCTTTCCTACAACAAACTGTCCTTCTTAAGGCCCCTCTCAACCCAAATGTTAAGATGTATTTACACAAAGCACCGATCAACAGTGCAGTTTTCTTCGTTAACTAAACTCTTGGCTAGACATTAACTTTAAAGATATTATTTCCCATTATTTAAAAGATATATGGTCATAACATGGCATGTGCCAAATAAAAGGTTCAAGGATTTTGTTCCCTTCCCTCCCCCCATAACACCTCCTACAGTTTTACCAAAAAGAAGGAAAGTCTTGAAGTGAAAGCAATTCCTCACATTCATTTTTGAAAGGCCCTAATGTCACATGGAAATTAATGACATGCCAAGCACAAAGCAGTAAAGTTCCTTTCCAATGCACTAATGCTGAATTTAAAATGTAGTGCTTTTCCTAGTCAGTGAACTGTTCCCTTGCAAAATCCTAGGCACAGAATAGACTATAAGGATTAATGCATTTCTAATGCTTCCCTAAATCCCACAGAGGCTGAGAATTCTTAAGTGATTCAGACCTATGGACTTGCCTTATAATATTTAGTGCTCTGTATGTCAGCTGAAAAGCATTCTGAATCAGATTCATTCTTGTGGATAAAAATCAAACATACCGTGTACATCCATACTCATTTTCATAAGGAGGTTTGATACAATATTAATGTTATGTAAATCGATAATCATAAATAAATACAAATACTTAAGGAATGTCTACTGCAAACTGAATATATAATTTTTTAAAAAAGAAAAGTTAACTTTAGTTACTGTGTCTGTATCTGTGAGGACTGGAGTAAAGAAAGATACTGCATAATTAAGAGTTATGATTTTGATCCCCCCCAAAGAGTCCTGTTGCATTATAGTCAAGAACACAGTTCTTCTCTCCAGGCAGCTTTTCCAAATACAAATTTCACACTTCCCAAATAAGGGCTTTTCTTGGTAGCTTACTAATTATGGGTATTAATAGGAGTTGAAAGAACTGAAGGGTTAGTCACCAAAAAGACAGCTCTTAGTCTGAAATCCTGGCAATTCTTGGCTTTATAAACTGTATAGATACATTCTCCTACAGACTAGTCCCAACTTCCTTCATGGGCCTTCACTGGGTTACTGTAGCATTCTAATGGAAGAAGAGAATTTAAGAGACAGCAGTTTGGATTTTGCTGGAAGTAAGTATTTGCTGCTTGAGCACTTGTCTTTTTGGAAAAATTCCATTCTCTTCCATCTAGTTACATAAACTGTATCTGGAAAAAAAAAAAAAGTATAAATTAACTCACTGCATTGTAGGATGTCTTCTCATAAATAAAAATGTTTTGCGGCATTTACCATTCAACTGGCCCAGAAGTAACCCTGATTACAAAACAAAGTCAGTATTATCAGTTTATCAGGTAGGTGCCAGAACTCAATATTTGAAGCATACAGGGCCTTCCAAATACCTTTCTAATTACTAAATTGAAGGGTAGGAGAAGAAAGAAGACAAATTAACAAATTTTCCATGATAAATTCAGAAAACCTCTCCATGAACATAAATAGTTCACATAAAAATCTTTTAAGAAAGCAAAATTTGAAATATTATTTCCAAAAATCATAAAATTAGAGATAATTAGGAGAATGGTAATATTATGCTTGTTAAATCATTTCTTTACAACTATAAAATCTGGAAGATCTACAAAGGAATACTTTTCAACTGTTCAGATACTTCATTCATGATATCTCTTAAACTGCTCATCCAAAGACATCACTAAAGTAGAAGTGCTAATAAACTGGTCAGATCAGAAGAGTACAAAGTCAAGGTACATCTACACCAAGAACAACAAATTACACTGTCTTTCAGCAAAAAGATGCAGTGTGGAACAAATGCAGAATCCTTCTATCAAAAAGAGCACAAGGATTCTCTTGACTTTAAAAAATAGTAATAATATAACCTGTTTTTTTGGGGGAGAAAATATTACTATTTTTAGAGGAAAAGGAATACATAAAAATATAACCCTTTAAAGAACCTGTTAAAATGAATTCTCCACATTAACCCTGGCCAAAACATTAAAACTAAAGACGCTCCTAATGAAGCTCTAGGCCGATGTGTACAACTGTGCTATTCTCTATAAATCTTTTAAGGCTGACTGAAACACCCAGTTTTTAAGGGTAGTAATTTGATCTCATCCATCTGCTGTGAGCAGTGGATGCAAACATATAAACACAAGAGCCAGTCCTTTGATTTCACACCTAATAATTATGTTAAAGATATTTTGCAAAAGTTGTTTGTCCTTATGTCCTATCTTGATCTATTTTCATTGTTCATTTAGAGAATAAAGGAAAAGGAGAAAGAGGGAGAACCTAGAGTCCTTTAAAGAAACTAAGGAGAAGAATGAATAGTACGTAGGGTTTGATAAATTTTTAAATGTATTTAAGTCCCCAATTCCCCCAACAAGCAGCAATACCTAAAGTGATTTATAAGAAATCCTCCAAAGAGAGCTCTGCAAAAGGGTCCTTTCCTGAAGCTCTGTGAGGACTGTGACTGGAGGGGCTGGATGCTGCCGACAGCTGGGGGAAAAGAAGACAGAGAGAGGGAAAGAAAAAAAGAGCTCAGAATGACAGAACATGAAAGCAGAAAAATGTAATGAAAGAAGGAGTGGTTTTTGTTTGTCATCTTTAATAAATATAAAGGCAGCCTTTATAGAAAATGGATTAAAACAAAAATTTCAGTCACATGTCAATCTAAAGGGTATCCAATGGCATGGATTTTTCAGAAAACAAATTGTTTCTGAAATTCCAAAGAAATAAAGTCTTATACCCAAAAAGGTCGATATAAGCTGACCCATGGTAAAGACTTTTATTCTGTGTGTGTGTGGGAGAGGGGAAGAAGTGCATAATTGTGTTGTTTTTTTTTTTTAATTGAGGGAAGATGGTTTCCTATGTCTAGGCTGTCTATCAAAAGCTGTGCAAACTCTGACCTCAGTCTAGACCTAACACATCCAGCTAGCTGCAATATTCTTTCCTTCCTTCTTCAAAGGAGGTGGAAAGTCCTATCCTCAGTATTCACATCTTTTGCACACAGTTGGCTACGCCTGATTGTCTAGCCATGGTGCAGCTGATGCGGATACCATTAAGGTCACCTAGGTTAACTGCCCACATACTCTCCTGAATATACAGAATTAAACTGAAGATTTTTGCTTCTGCTTCCTGCCTGAATATGTCTGCTTACTTCTTGGAATTTTCTCCTATTGTTTAATCTGAATATACAGTAAGGCAAGTAGACCGTTGAACTTAAAAACATTATCATTAGTATTTCTTTAAAGAAAGGCAGCTCCTAAAGAATCAAGATGTTCATTTTTGTATATGTATCTCCTTTACTAAGCCTACTCTAAGAGTACTTCAAACTAAATGTGAACCATTTTAGTCTAGAACAAGCTTAATTTTTTTCCCTCTCATTGCAGAGTCATGCAAGAGCTATTATAAACTGAACTGTCCTTTTATGGGTGTTCAACTGAGTAGTCAAAGTTGACTAAGTGAAAATAGTTTCAAATCATACTTTAAACATTCAAATCCTATAAAGGATTTCAAGCCCCCAAATCTCTCTTTGCTGGTTCAAAGTAGTCTCATTTCTACCTTTTATTTTTTTAAGAAAAACAGAATAGAGAATGAATGAGTTGCAGTAAATATTATCACAAGTATAAGTAATTTGTTGTTTTGGACGCCAAGATCAATTTATAAGTTTAGAAATCATCTTCGGTTTTATTAGTGGTTGAATCTTATCTGTACCTTGTTCAAAGAAATAAATGTTTAAAGACAATGGGAAGGACGATGAATTACACAAGCAGCTAAGATGGAAGGATAGAGCAGCATATCCGGGTTTGGGCATTCAAATACCATCCATACAGAGACAGACTGAGGTGCAACTTAACTGGAAAGATGTCTCCTCCTCCCGCTTTGGAACAATCAAGGATAACCATTAAGAAGCAGCATGATTTTGAGTAAAGTGATTATCAGTCATTGAATTGGAGGGAGTCTAAAATTAACTGAGTTTCTCTCCAAAACAAATTTTCTCTTTCACTCAAATTTAAATAAAAACAAAAAACTTTGCTTATTACAGATAGACAGCATCCAAAATCACAAGTCTCCTATGAGAGCCCCAAACTAACATGTCTTCTTAAATCATACGTTTTCATGACAGCAGCAGTCTGAAGACCTGAAAGTCCTGGAAAAAAACGTTCCAGAAGAGTATGGTCAAAGGAAACACTTTGATTCATCTCAATATATGAGCATACTGCTAGGGAGAAGTCCTAAAGGCTCACAAATGATGTTGAAGATGATCAGTTTTCTTTGGCAGAAAGAGTACTAGTTCCTAACTATACTTCTACTATTCTCTTACATTACAAAATAATTATACATACATGTCTCACACCTATAAATATGTAGAAAACAAGACTTAATATTGCTGCAAGAAGTTTCGTATCATCAATTTCCATCTCAAACAGTTGAGGCTGTGGACTAGACTGGTTGGGCTGACTGCACTGCCAAGGACTCAGCCACACAGCAGTTCTTTAACATTCTGGTCCCGCCCCTTCTTGGCATCTGTACCAAAGCATAGGCATACCATGTACTGGTGAGAAAGGATTTGGCTCAGAGAGTAAATGAGTAAAGAGAAATACAGGAAATATGCTTCAATAGCCCAGTTAGTGTTCAAGGAAAGCAGGAAGAACAAAAGATCACGAAGGGGCAACAGGATCCTGGTGGTGAGAAGCAGCAGGATTTAAAGAGCCTGAGAAAGTCTCCTGAAACTACCAGGGCTGACTCTCTTTTACTTATTATTCTTGTGAGTAAACTGAAAGAATATGTAGGGCTTCTAACTGTTGAAGAATAAAAAAAATTTTTTAATCCAACTATTATTAATTGTAAAATCACCATATTTTACAAGCTAGCATAAAACCAACTGTACTTGACCATTCCAGGCAAATCCTACTATAAATGTCATTACAGAAACAAAAACTAAACAAATAGCCTTTTCCTGATTTATTTCAAATAATGTTCTCTATACCTAAATTCCTATATACCTAAAAAAATTAGTGCAGCTATCAGTTTATTCAAATTAAACTGACCTATACCACAACTGAATATGCCTTTCAAACAAAGTGGTTAGTCTTGCTATTCTAAATACAGACATACAGAGTCTTCCTTTCTCATTTTATAGAAGGGCAACATATAAATAACAATACTAAAATTACAAGTAATTGATAATGGTAACTCTTAGTCAAAATTCCTCCACTCCTACCCTTCACCCTAATCAACCTTTAAAAAAAATGGTAAAGTAAAAAAATAATTCTAACATTACTAAAACTCTTCGCTTTTATTTCCAGTGCAAATATATTTTGGTTATAGAGGGTGTTCAGTATAATAAAGACAGAGCACAAAAATCAATCGTAAGTTAACTTTAAATAAAGGCCAACATATCTACAATAAAGAAATTTAAAAAATCCTATTGCTGCATTAAACATCATAAAATAAGAATATTTATTCCTTCATTATATTCCTTTTCAACATCAAAGAAGAATTTCAGATTAAAATAAGAAAACAGCAGCAGTCTTAGGAGAGACTAGTGCAACTGAAAGCTTAAGGGAAAATAAAGGATTGGCTATTTAAGGGTAAGTTCTTATAGAAGCAGCAATTTGGCACATGTTTACATGTGAACTTCTCAGTTGCCCAAAAGCCTAGATAGCAAATAGCAATCCTGCAGAGGCTCATTTTGTCTTTGCTGGAGAAGCAGTCAACATCTTAAGAGGAAAATAAGTAAACTTCCTTTGCCTGGGAGCAGAGTTTTGTAAAAGATGGAACTGAATCTAATCCTGGCTCTTTTATAAAATGGGGTTTAGACTATCTAGGTCCAGTACTCATATCCTTTTTTAGGACTATCTTGAGAATGGAATGGAAAAAAACTTAAGGCACTCAGCACATTTTCTGGCATATATTAGTCACTCAAATAGTTCAACCTTCCCTATCACATACAATAAAATGCTCATCTATTCTTATACTATAAAGGGCCCAGCTCAAATATCATCAAGTCTGTGTTTCTCTTGCTCTTCCACTGTTGTTCTCAATACTCTGTTTTTCTCTTATAAAGGAATCGATTCTTATTCTACCATCAACCAGTCATTTCTGCATCCATATTACATTCACCTTTAGGCTCCTCAGATGTAGGAAACATATTTTACCTGCCTCTTGTTCATAAACTAGCACTGACATATATAGTAAGCATTCCATAATGTGTTAAAATGTCTTTTTGGTGACAAAATAAGGTCTGTATTAAAATGGTCTCCAAAGAGGAATATTAGAGGAAAATATCAGAAATTCTCTCTTAATTTTAACTCTTTTAAAATTTCTAATGTTTACATTTTTAATGTACCCAATATGTTGTTGTAAGAATACGTAAATATAAATATACATATACATACACTTAGGGTACATATTTAAAGAATATTTTCCTGATACTGCTGTGTAATAAAAACATTTAGAGGTAACAGCTCTACTTAATAGAATTCCACAGAGATATCAACTATAAAACTGAGTCATGGAATAGTAAATTGTTTTCTGATAATGTTTACAACACAGCCAGGCCACTAGTGATGCATCTGAATCCAATGCACAAGGATACAAATATACAGTGTGGCATTCCAATATTTCATATTAAAGATAATGCTAATCCTCAGCTGTCTCTATGAAGTGGGGCTGAAAGAGAAGACTACTGTATAAGGTAGAGGGCCTGCTGTGTAGGTTGAGTCTAGTGTCTCTGATCATTGTTTCTTGGGTTTGTGTTCAACATAACCCCATCTTGGGCTTCTGTAATGTTTAGAAACATTACAAAGTTATGCCAACATTACTCTTGTCACCCTCAAAGCACTACTCATCTTGTCTTAGGGTATGTTTCATCTAAACCTCTCTAAAACTGAAGACTATTGTTAAAGTCTACAATAACTTAAAATTGTTAACTAAGAAGAAATAAGTTATTCCAAAATGACACCTTATGTCACCTCAAAATTATGGCAACCTAAATTGACAAATGAGTTAAAGAAAACCAAACTATAGAGAGAGCTACAGATCAAAAGATTTTCTAAACTTATAGGAGGAAATATTAACTGACCTACATTAAAAATAAACATCTTCCTTATATCAGTCCAAAGGTAAGTCATTTTAAAGTTCCATTTGAGAGAGGGGAATCACGAAAACTGCCTTAGCTTATCTGAATAAAGTGTTCAATACTGATTCACATTAAATTTCAATTTCTTACCCTATGAAACCAAAGAAAATGAAAAGCTAAGGTTTATGTCAACTGATACTATAACAGAACAAAATAATAATTTAAATGTACCTATATCACTTACTTGCTATTTATTAGAAACATGGCATTTTTGTTTTCATTAAAAAAACGAACTGTGTTTCAATATGAGCTTGAGGCTATCTGCTTTTACCTGATTTACATATTGGGTTCCCACTAGAAATGTCAAAGGAAACAGTTCCTTAGATTTAAAACATTTCCAAAAAAGGTTTGTCCCTCCCCACAAAACAGATTAGATAGTTTATAAACTGTATAAAATTGAAACAAATAAAAATTTTAATTATTATAAAATAAAGCCTGGTATTTAAGGATATATAATACCATCTCTACAAATGTTGAGTCAATTTCAGATGCTGCTAATATAGTCCTAAAGAGTGATGTGTCTGGTTCCTGTGAACAGTGTCTACAGTCCAAGACCCAAGTAGATGATTCAGGCTCAACTGCAGGCCATGCTCAGCTGCCCTGTCCCCACTCTCCACTGACCCCTCACTTACCAATGTGTTAATCTAATACTGTCAGGTAACACTGAGTCACAATTAAGGATTCAAAATAATGAACTTTAAATTATTTATAATCAAGATAATTTGTAACTCATACAAAGAAATATAAACTGTATTATAATAAGTTAAAATTTGGGAATAGGGACAACTCAGGGACTATGAACCATTTCTGAAAATAGGGAACCCTTGTAGAATTTTCTTCTGAAAACAAGTTTCTCATAATGATTAATAATAATAAAAAAATACCACAAACCTCCACATTCCTAAGTTTACGTCAAATATTTTCATTTGATCATTATAGCAAACCTATAAAGTATACAGGGTAAAATCATCATTTTATAAAGAAACTAAGGCTCATCAAAGTTATATAGGCAATTTGCCCTGAAACACCAGGTTACTAAAGAGTCAGATTAAAACTACTGAATTGTGTTCCCCCGAAATACATCAAAGTCCTAACCCCCAGGTACCTATGAAAGTGACCTTATGTAGAAATAGGGTCTTTGCAGACGTAATCAAGTTAAGATGGGGTCATTAGGGTGGGCCTAATCCAATGACTGGTATCTTTATAAGAAGAGAGAAATGCCACAGGAAGACAGAGACAGAGGGAGAATGCCATGTGACAGAGGTGGAGAATAAAATGTTGCAGGAATGACTGAGGCTAACAGAAGCTGGAAGAGGCAAGAAAGGATTATCCTTGTTTTGGACCTCTTGCAGAACTGTGAGAGAACAAATTTCTGTTGTTTTAAGCCATCAAGTTTGTGGCACACTTTGTTACAACAGTCCCAGGACGCCAATAACAGACTCAAATGCAGATCTGCTGACTCCAAGGCTGGTGCTTTGTTTCCTCTCAAAACTCTGCTATCCTGATTAATTTCAATTCAGCTAGAATTATGGCTATATTTAACATACAAAAAAAAGTTAAAGTCTGAGTAGAGAAATAATTTTTTGAAAGTAGCTTCCTTAGTAAATATTGGACAATCAATATACTCTTGTTTTTTTCTATGTACACACTATATGGTTGCTGACATTCATCACGAAGATTTTGTAGAACTTCATAATCAATCAAGGATGAGGTTTCTAACTTTTAGAAAAAACGTCCTCAACAGCAAACAAGACAAACAAAAACAAAAACAAAACACCACCAAAAAAACTAAAATGGTCTTATTCTACAGGTTGTCTTATTAACAATGGTGGTCACCAGAAGGGACTTTAAAATCCCAAGTCCCAAAGTAAATTCCCTCATGGAATCTTCTACTAGGCAAAGATGAATGAGCACAAAACATGCTGACAAGGCAAAAGGCCTTCTTCACAGAAATCCAGCTGGATAGATCAGCTGACTGAAGAGGCACTGCCAACACCCACAATTAACACACCAAGAAACTACCCTGCCTCCCATAAAAAGAAAGCCCACAAAACTATGCCTAAAAGCAAATAGAGCCATTAGTTCTGACACACAAGAAAGTCATTAAAAAGGTCATTTTTTTTTTGGTAAGACTTGAATTATTCCAATATCTAAAGCCAACAGTACCCCTCTATTTAGAAGAGTAAAAAGCACTCACAACTAGCCATTGTTTCCTTTAGATACTTAACTGATGTAAGACTTACTTGAAATTGGCCTTTACAAACAAACAAAAACAGAACCACCATTCTGCATCTTTAGCCATATCCTCCATAAACAAAACTGTTAGCCATGAAATGAAAGTTAAGCATCCTTAAACAACTACATAAAAATATTTAAAAATGAGAGAAAGGCTTAATTTCAATACTAATGTGTTGTCTACTAAATTAAAGATATGATGAAGATAATTTCCTAAAAAACAGAAGATTGGCGCTAACAGCCATCTTGAAATTAGCTACTTGTTCCCTAGTAGGCACTAATGCAGCCCTTAGAGTAACCTAGATGTAACACAGAACACACAACACATTGTTTGAAATGCTTCACTAAATGGCAAGAAGATAAACGTATCTTGGAGGATGAGGTACTTTTGAAAATATTAACTTGATTTAACGGTAAGTAGGCAAGACACCAGGGACTACAAGTTATGTCCTTGGTTGGTAATGGCTTCCAAAACACTTTAAGGAGCAGGGAATGATTTCTGGCAACAGCTGTAGAACTGGGATTTGGCTAAAAGATTTTATTTTGATGGAATTTCATTTTACATTTGAACTATCATTTACTTTATAATATAGAAAGAGATGTCCTCTGCCTTAAAAATTTTGACTCCAAATTAAAAAAGAGAGCAAAATAATAAGAGATCAAAGGTAATTCATTAAGAAAAATTATTTTGGTTTTAGCAAGCACTGAATGGACAAAAATTAATCCAAGGGACTGTCTAAGAACCATTAAAACTGAAAGTATGAGAAAAATCTCACCTATTTCAAAGATAGTTCAACTTAAAATTATTAAAAATATTCTATTGTGAACTTAGGTATCTTCATTTCTCAAGTGACAGTCATCTCTCATATTTTAGATTACGGTAATTATTAGCCAACAAATTAAACCAATTTTGAACACTGCTATGGATTATTACAATGGTTATAAGTAAAAAGAGAGATCAATGAAGAACAGTAATTACACAACGGAAAAGTTAAAGTTTTTAACCAGATTCACTTGTTTGACAAATAATATTCAAAACTATAATGTGACAGATCCTGTTCTATGAACCAGGGGCACAAAAATAAACCAAACTGCTGCCTGCTTCTAAGAAGCTTACGATCTAATATAGTTATCCTCTGCTAGATGGATATATGGATGCATGAAAGACAGATGGACAGATGGTTATCAGGCAGTGATAAGTTCTATAAAGAAAAATAATGCAGGATAAGGAAAAGAACTTCAGATCTCGGAAGGTCTGGAAAGAAACTGGAGATGAATAAAGAATGAGTAAAGAGTAAATCCATTTTATCATAGATGAAGGACTCCTGGAAAAGACAAATATCAGCAGAACTTTGGATACTTATCGAGAATTGTAAAAGGCATGGAAACTAAAGAACCTGAATATTGTTTACTCGTTATTATCTTTAAAAACAGGGAAACTTTGTGAGGTAGTTTTTAAGACAAAACGAAAGCTGATCTTATGTCTCAAATGTTCAGTTATGTTTAGATTCAATTCATAAGATTTTTTAATATAGAAATAAGAAGTTACAAATACTGCCTATATAAGATCATTTCAGTATCTACAGAATGGACTAAATTAGAAAGGCAAGGAACACAGGGAGACTGTTGTAGAACAAACATACGATAAAGAGGTTCATATCTGATTGAAGGCTGTAGAACAGAGAAGGGTGGCTCTAAAGATGACAGAGAAATAATTAGTGAGACTCAGTGATCAGACATATGGAGAACAAAGGGGTAAAGGAATTAAAAGTAACATTAAAAGATTTAAGATTCTGACTTTCTACTGATTCAAATGGTAATGTGAGCAGACAAAAGCCTCTTTGAGCCACTTCACATGTTTTCTTTCTAGTTATCAGTGTGATTCCTTCATGTGCTTTTTTCAATCAGTAATATTTAGAGTTAAGCACTCACTTCAAATTTGACTTGTCAACTAGAAATTTTTTACCCTAACATTCTCATTCTCTTCTCATCTGGCACAAGGTAATTAGGAAAAGGCATTTCTGTCACAGTCTCTTTTCATGAACTTTTTGGTGTTTCAGTGAAAGATGTGGATTTTAGAAGGCAGCAAGATACAAAACCTGGGTTAAGCATAGATGCTAAAGGGTTAGATATGTTTTTTAAGGTAGAGTTTTACTGAGATTTTTTTAAAAACATATTAAAAAGAAAAAAACAAAACTAATATAAAACGTTTCAAGGTTGAAAGTTGTATTCAGAACTATAGAGGATGGCCTTAACAACTATAACAGTTATGTCCTGAATGTGTAAATATAGTTTATAATTCAGCAGGAAACCCAAGGAAGTTGCTGTGTTTCTGACAAAAAGGAGACAGTGCTACCATAGTGACCATATGAACTCAGTCCCATTAGTGGAGAGGTAGTATGGATGAGCACCGAGCCAGGATCAGGGATTCCTGGGGATAAGTTATATTTCACCAGTTATTTAGTTAAAGAACCATTCTGAGTCTCAGTTTTATCTATAAAGTGGGGTGGTGATACTAGGCTTATCTACCTTAAAGATGATTTTGAGAATAAGGTGAGATAATGTATGTGAAAGTTCTTGGAAACTGTCAAGGAAGTATCTAAGCTTAAGGTAACAATATACTCTGTTTCTTAGACAGGAGCTTGTAAGACACAGCCCAGGCTGGGTGCAGGGTTTAGTCACACATTGGAGGGAAAAAAATTTCTATAGTCAGCAGTTCCTTGTAAATTTATAGCTCTAGACTACAGCTTTTATTCTTAAAATACCTTTAAGTTCTTAGCACTTCAGTCTCTTAAAGCAAAAAAAAAAACATAACGAATTATTTTTAAAAAATAAATGATATAGGTTTGAAGTTAAAAGTATGGATAACAAAGAAAAAGCTAAAGGACATAAGGAAGTCATATAATCTCAAGAAAACATGTCTATCAATAGTTAGGAAAATCAACATTTTAAAACATTATCAAAATCTAGTATGTTTCTTATTTAAAACTACTACTGACAGAAGACAGAAGAGAAAGAAAACTATAAATACCCATAACCCATTTTGTAAAAACAAATGCATAAAAAGTAACTTATAAGAGTAATGACTGTGTCGATTACCCACACTCTCAGTTATCTTCATTTTAAATACTTAACTGATAAATGTCAGGAGGAAAAGGTCATTAACATGAATGAGGGGGGAAAAAAAGAGGCATCTGGGCAAATAGATAAATTGCAAAGAATATGGATTTTACTTCTTACTCTGAACTAAATTCACAATCTACTCAGTTACTGGTACTATCCAAAATGCCAATTTATTAAAAAGAGTTCAGTATTCAAAACGGCTGAAAAATGAGGATTTCCTGTGTTTCATTAATCTGTGAAATATAGAGAGAGTAGCTTCAAACTAGATCAACACAAATTAATTTTGGCAATGTAACACTATATGCATTGGCAGATTTAATACTACAATGCATTCAAGTGGTAAAGGAATAACAAGTCCATTACCAAATGCACTGGCACTCCAAATGCCAAGGCACTGGAGCTCTGAGTTTAAGGTTTCTAGGGTTCAAAAGGAGATCACACCAGAATCATGAACAAAGTAGATTCCTTAACCTCAGAAAAAACGTCCTGTGGATCCACCAGCTGTAAGTAATTAAGAATTTTCCATCTTTAATATTTGTATTCTGCTTGTCCTTTCCTCCCAAATAATCATTACTAAAAGCTTAGATGAGAAAGATATGAAGCAAATAACATCCACTATGAAGGGGGGAAATGCTGATAACTCATTTCTCAAGTTGTATAAAAGGATTTTTCTAGCAACTGTATTCCTTCGACATCAAGCACATTACAACAGTTATATGTGGCACATTAATACCTGTGCTCCTGATACAGGGCCAAAGGGGTTTGGTGGTCTCATGACAGGCTGGCTGTAAATTAAGGTTGGTTGTGTCATTACAGGTACACTTCCCATTTGAGGAGGCTAAAAAACAGAAAAATATCGAGTTAAAAAATGTCAACTCACTTTATACCTAAGTAAACAAGAAGGATGAAAGGGATGAAAACTACTATTACTTTTGCTTTAAGTCAAAGGGAAAATGCCTGTAAATGCAAATACATCTGACAGCTACTAATTTTTAAGAGTATTTATTTTGATATGGAAGGTCTTTAATGTGCTCATTTTTAAAGTCTGTATAAAAGCTTAACTTTTTCTATACAATGAGTTGCAAAATTTAAGCCTTACTACAGTACAGCAGACAAAATAATTTAGACCAAGAAATTTCAAATTTGGCAACTTTTGATATAGGGAAACTTAAAACTGTAAAATAACTAAGGCATTTCAAAGTAAACTGCCTCTGTATACCAAATCAAGTTCTTGTGCCATTATGCAAGTGATCACAAGTAATCACAAGTAAGCACTTGATTCTGAAGAGGTTTATTCTCTAGGGTTTGTTCTTTTTATTTCAGACACCACTTTAAAGGAGAACCAAGAAGAGGCTTAAATTTACACACAAAGAGGTAGTTCAAAGTTCAGTAATTGAAAATTGAATCTCAACTGATCATCTCTTGCTTTAAAAGTTACCACTTCATGATAATAAAATTAGCATAATCTGTGACAAAATAGAGCACATAAGGCCTGCTATATTATTCTGCTTAAAATGCAATATAAAATCTTATCTTTCTGTAAGTTCTATTTTTAACCTTTCAAATAGATTCATTTGCACGGAGAATTTCAGCTTAACTTTATGGTCTGAGTTTTTGTGCAGACTCCTTTCTTAGGCAAAAACCACCAACCCAAAAGCTATGAACTTCTTTATATGTAGGAAAAGAGCTACTTCCGTAAGATGTAAATAAAGAAGTAGCAGAGAAGCCATCACAGTAATACCATGGGATATAGTGCTGTCTCCTATCACAGCAACAGTTCCTCAAACGTACACGGGGTTGAATCCACTACCTCCGTTTCTTATCTAAGTGAATCTAATAAAGATAGTTGGGAGTATAAGGGCAGTTTAGCATGTGGATTGTGGGCAGCTTAAAGGTTAAAAGACTGTTTTTGTATTGTACCAATCATTGTCATAGGACATTTTCCATGGCCTTTACCAGACTAAATTTACCCCTATGTAATTTAAGAACTGTTAATTCCTCCCTTCCCCTACAGTATATCAAGGTTCTAAGAACTTACTTGTTATAATGTAGTGTCACCAAACAAAGACTTGGAGTTAACATTAATGTTTAAATAAGTTTGTAATAAAGTATAAAATGCTTAGCAAAGTTATGAGGGGAAAATAAGCCAAGCAGTACTGTGAACATTAATAAATATCTGTTACATAATGACTATTCTAGAAATATTTATAAAACCAATGCTATGTATGATACAAGGTTCTGTGCTAGACACTTAGGGTATGTGTGACACTTCTTTTTTCAGTTAAGTTTGTAAAAAAGACATATTAAAAATAAATCAACCTGGTTTCAAAAAGTTTTGTCTAGAAAAATACTTACGATTCCATATCCTATCATGCCCGTTGGTGTAGTAGCAGGATAGGCCATTACAGGGGGTGCCTGAAACAGTGAAAGAGAAAATAAACAAGGAAGTATGAATTCAAGAAATTTATAATTGTAGTCCCATTAAAGAATTGCTAAGACAGCTGTGATTAAATATGACACTTGTGATCATTAATAACTGTGTCAATCTGTCAACTATACTTTAAATTTAAAAAGTCAATTCTCGATAAAAAAGTATATTGCAATTACCAGAAAAGCAGAATGATTACAAAAAATAAATTCCATTTAAACTTATACCTAAACAGTGATCTAAAATTTCAACAGGCTTTCATAGCTTTAAAAAATCTCTGAATTTTAAAAAATATTCAAAGCTCTAAAATTTAAAGTCCATCACTATCATAAAAAAAAATGTTTGCCCAGAAAAAATAGTATTACTGAATGTTTTCCTAGGCACTTCATTTTTTGAGCAAAAAAAAAATTTAAAAATCCCAAATTAATAAATAATGTGATCTTCCAAAAAAATTAGTTTCTATGGACCTCATTCACTTTTTT
The DNA here is from genome assembly GCA_004027375.1 of Macroglossus sobrinus. Taxonomy (NCBI): domain Eukaryota; kingdom Metazoa; phylum Chordata; class Mammalia; order Chiroptera; family Pteropodidae; genus Macroglossus; species Macroglossus sobrinus. The sequence continues at coordinate 152,080 of PVKZ01000852.1, forward strand.
CAAAGAACCTCAAAGATTTCAAACCACTACTGAGTATGACTATATGACGCACACAGTTCTTACACAGAGTACGTATATTAGTTTCTTCTAATTTATTCCATAAATTATTTAAAGTTTTTTTCTGCAAAGCAGCAATTTGAAGAAGCAAAAAACCTTAAGTCTGTTTATGCTTTAATGCTTAAAAGAACCAGCCACCACTAAGTTAAGGTCCTCTCCTCTTTCTACTTTAACTTATGCTCTGTAAATACACAATCTAAGCACGGAATCATTTTAGGTATATTTGCTGTCTTAACAACATTCTCTGTGTGTTATCTTATAATGAAAACTGAAACTGAATACAGGTGAAAGACCAATAACACTGCTAAACATAAAAAAAAAAATAAATTATATGGTAGTTTGAACATATGCATGGGAAAGGTAAATGAAGCATAAAGTGAATAGTTAAAAGTTTAGTATTTGGGTGAGCATGTAGGACTTACTGGTCTCTCCCTACTTAAAAATCAAGAGCTGCAAGAGCAGTAGACAAACTGCCAAGTACAGCAGAAGCCTGTAAAGTTTCATGCAATTGTTATTTTCAACATTACCACAATCAACATTTCCCTTCATTCAGAAGTCATCAAGTGCATAGTGGCAGCACAGATACACACACAGACACCCAGCCATCTGGCAGCAAATGGCAGAATATTAAGCAAGAAAAAAAATTTATATTTCCCATGCCACCATCAGAATCAATTTTGCAACACACCCATGAAATCAGTAGATGCTAGGAAGAATTTTTGGCACACTGAAAATCTGAATATGAAAACAAGTAATAGCTGGAAGATTATGAGATTCTGCTAGAGCAGTGGTTAATAGCATGCCAATTTATTGCAAAAAAGGCTAGTTTTTGGTCACTTACGTATTGTGGAAAATGCATGCCATTCTGTTTTTCCCAGGGAGAACAATTACATAATGCAATAACACTGGATTAGAACAAGTACTTACACAACAGAAAATACACAGAGAGCATTTTAGTTCACATGTACATTCACTAACTACCTAAAATCCCTTGTATTTCCAGTATCTAATGGAAAAACATCTATACTGAAACACTATCAAGGTTGACAAGGAAAACTTAGTCTTTGGTATTATTCCTTTACATAAATAACAGTTTACTGATTACAAGTGTCATTAAAATATAAAATCCATCAGTAGTCTCAATAGTACAAAACTCAGTGCATCCCATGAAATCAAGGCAGCATCATATAATGTCTACCAAAGGAAAAAAGCAATCATAATTAAAATAATTTGTAGTATAACATCATTTATATTTTAAGAAAATATCGATGAATTATTTTAAATAAAAATATTTTAAAACCTTGACAGTGTTTAAGGATTAATAAAAAGGTTAGATATGTAAAGAAATGTCAAAAGCAGCATTTTACCTAAATTGTGAATCATGTGACCAGCCCTAACTGTTAGTTATTAAAAAGAAACTTTATGAAATATATACACATAAATATTTTAACAAAATCCTTAAGAAATTATATGCATTACCATATATAACACAATATCATGAGTATTGCTATCTTATCATCAACTTACATACAAATTCTAGATGGTTAGATGCCTTACATTCTAGTAGCCAATATTAAGTAAAGTGCTATCTATAAATATTTCATACAGATTAATACTAATTCAATACAATATTCATTGTACTTTCATATCAGTATCTGGATTTATATCATTCCTCATATATTTTCAATATATAATTCACACCAAAGGCTTTAAAATCCACTAACCTAACCTCCTACCATTTCCTAGTCAGTGAGGTGTGTTACAATGGGGAAAAACACTGGATTCAGAGTCAGAAGAGGTGGATTTCAATATAATTTTTTTTTAGTTGTTTAGCACTTGGAAAAAAAATCACACAACATCATCCATAGAATTGGGATGATACCTACTTAAGCTCCCTCAAGAGTGTACTATATACAGATTCAAGATAGTATATACATGTGTATGTTACCTAAACTATGTAAATGCAAGGTTTTATTATTAATGATAGTAGTGACCCCTATCAGTAGAAAATTACTGCCTTAAAAATGTAGTTAAATCATTATAATTTTCTATTTATGAAGACTGAAGCTAACAAAACTCTAGATACTGTCTCACAAAGTTTTATTAGCACACTATTTTTAGTTCAGCCTTACTAATTTTAATATATAATTAACCTAAGAAAAGTGTGGCAATGCTCTGGAAAGGATTTAATAACAAGAAAGGAGCTATAACAAAGATATTGGGAGGTCTCTAATAGCAGTAGGAAGGCTACAACATATAGCTTGTATAATCAAAATGCTGCTATTAGCACAGTTACAATAAAGCATGTTTTGAATTTTTCCACAAGAATAAACTGGTTTTCTCTGACCCAAGATGATTTATTGGGATGGTAAAACAGCAGCTGACCAAGACAGGAGTACAGCCATAAAGCTACTCTGGGATAATTATACCTAATATAATTAAAAACATTAAGAAAATTTCTTCATCATTAAATGCTAACTATTTAATTAGCATATACACTTACTCCTCATTATTCATGAATTCTGTATTTGCAAATTCACCTACTCCCTAAACTTTATTTGTAAGCTGAAAATCAATGCTTATAAGGCCTTTGAGGTCATTTACAAACATCATACATAGAGTGATGAACAATCTGCCTCCCTATGCATTCGTTCCCAGCTGAGGTCGAATAAGGTAAGGCTCTGCCTTGTTTCAGCTCTGATAGAAAGATTATCTGAGGATGGAGAAGGTAGAGAACAGTGCAGTAGTAAGAAGCAAGAAGCTCTGGCTCTGAGGCCAGCTGAATAGGGCTAGAATCTCCACTCTGGCATCAGTTACTGGGATGGCTTCAGACAAGTCACTTAATACTCCTGAACCTCATTTTCTCTTTTGTAAAATAAAAAAATATATAATCTACTGGATCTTTTCTTTAGGATTTAAGATTATTATCAATTTAAGATATTTATACATCTTACACGTTTATATATAAATTGTGTTTATACCCACACACAGTTGATTCTCCACTTGGAGCAGTTGTTTGCAGCACTTATGTTCTTACAGTCACCCTAACAATGAATTAGTAAACACTGAACCATTGTTGGGAGAAATATGTATGTCTGTGTGAATGAATGTAGCAATAATTCAGTGCTCCAGTGACTTTAAGGAAATAAGTACAGCAAATAAGGAGAATCAACTATATAAATTATATGACACTATTAATAAAAAGCCAAGCAAATATAGTATTTAAATTGTGAGATCAAAAAAAAAAATTAAAGACATTATATTCTAGACAAATTAATAAATTTGAGACCAACTGTAGAGAGCAGTAAGAAAGAACATATGCTCTGAGGTTAGGCCACCTGCGTTCTAAAAACCCACCCGATTACTTAATAACTGTGATCGTGGACATATTACTTAACAACTTTATGTCTCCATTTCCTCACCTGTAAAATGGGGACAATACTAGTCATTACCATTTAAGGCTAATTTGAGGATTATATAAAATAAAACCACATATTATTTATTAGAATAATGTCTGACACAACTAATCTTTAAAGAAATGTTAGCTACTAAAATGTAACTACAAATATAGTTAACCAAGCCTCCTTTAAAAAAATACAAATTACTTACATTGCTAAAACTTAGTAACAATAACAATCTTTCCATTTAAGCTATCACTTTAAAAACATTTTTATATTATACATTTACCTAAATTATTCAGGTTAGTATATTATGAGCTTTTCTGACTTACCATTGTTGCAGCATTCCAAGCAGTTGTTGGTGCAACCTTTGGTTGCCAGTTAGATCCTCCGGTTAGCTTCTTTTCACCTGGCTGACTCCAATTTACATCACTTTAAATAAACATAAATGAGAATATTAAATGTCTATAATTATGAAGTTTCTTTAGTATATATTTAGATTGTTAACATAGCATTAAAAATGCAGATGACATCTGTACAAATACTTTTGAGATGAAAGCCACATGAACCTATAAGTGTTGGGAAAGAATACAAATAAAATGCTCACTTTTTAGTGGTTCCATTTCCAATGCCAAGGTCTAGAACAAGAGAAAAAGAAAGCAGTTAAAAACTAAACTTCTTTTTTAAAAAGTTTATTTTAAAAAAGATTAAAGAATTCAAAGAATACTTACTGCCTACAAGGTTGGCTAAGGATGAATCCAAGTCATCAGATACTAACTTGTTAGGTGGAAGTTTGGCAACAGGAAGACTCTGGTTCTGAGAGGCCACTGTTGGTTTGAGAAGTCCACCTAGTTCATCAAAGCCTTAAAGTTACAAACAGACGAAATAGGATTTGTAAGGAATTTTATGGTGCTATAGCTAGAGGTGGTTTTTGCCTTTTTACTTTGTTTATCAAAAAAGTCCTCCAAAAAAAAAAAAAGGGCACTAACCATGCTCTTAAATGGAAAAAGGGGATATTCACTATTTCAAAGTGAATTGATTGAGAAGGCTATATTTGCTTTGACAGAAATCATCTGTCTTAATTTATGACAAAATTACATTAAGTTTAAAGGAAATAAAGAATTCAAGTAAATTATTCTTATTCCAAAGTTGTAAGAGAAGGGAATGACATGTAATTTTTCCCCTCATCCAACAAAATTTTCTTGACTCACTTATACCTAAAGCAATACAAGTAAAAAAAAAAAAAATACATCATTGTAACTTTGAAAGAAGTTTTTCAGTAAATATTTTATAGACCTCTTTATACTCTTCAAAATGGAGAATGTAAGGTATATGTAAAAAATTACATTAGAAACAAGTAAAAATGAACCATTTAATTACCACTTTTGTTCTGTCTAAAACCAGCTAAACTATACATAAGAAATTGCTAACCTACCCTCCAAATGCATGACACCATCTAGTTAACTAGAACACTGCTTGGAAATGAAAATTCTTAAGGTTCTCTACCAAAGAGTAGAAGAATCAAACTGACTCACTAAAGCAGTGGTCCCCAATCTTTTTGGTACCAGGGACTGGTGCTCCTATGAGAATCTAATGACTGATGATCTAAGGTGGATCTGAGGTGATGCTAGTGCTGGGGAGCAGCAGCAAATACAGATGAAGGTACCCTCACTCACCCGCTGCTCACCTCCTGCTGTGCAGCCTGGCTCCTAACTGGCCACAGGCCAGTACTGGTACCACTCTGTGGCCCAGGATTTGGGGAACCTTGCACTAAAAGACTAAATAGCATGATCTAGGAACGCCAGAGAATTTGAAAAAGTTATTAAAAATGGCAGTTCACAAAATATGAATGATTGGTCTCTATTTCCTTTATCCTTTTTCCCAGGAAGACAAACTCAAAAGGAAAAGCCAAATGCATCAAAAAATTTAATTATAAACCTACTAGTGCACAGAAAATAATAAATTCTTAGTCCATATATACTATTAGCTTGCTTCTTACTTTTGGCTAACAACTAATTGTATATTATAAAATTAGGAACACTTCAATGTATTTCCTTAAATGGCTTAAGCTTAATTACTAACCAAAGTCTCCATGGTAAGAATAGAATTGTCAATTTTACAAGAACTCTTAATCTTTACAAACTTCCAATTAACAAGATATTAAATGGAAACTCAAGTAGAAATCTGGCTCTACAGACTTATAAAGTACTTTTAAATGAACAAGCATATATAGGAATCATCCAGAAAATAATACAAAGCCCCTCTACCCAAAGCTCTCACACTTAGTAGATTCTAGCTGTGTGTACACACACGCACACGCGCACACGCGCACACACACACACACACACACACACAGACTCTCTCTCTCTCTCTCTCTCTCTCTCGAAAAGTCAAGGTACCACAAGTTTTATTTTCTTAGTTTCCGAAAAAAGCCAGTTTTCTTTTGGTAAAGGTAAATATTTATGATTAAAAAGCTCAACATTCTACACACAGTCACTAGTAACTTAGTCTAATCTAAACAAAATATCTTTTTTCCCTCTCTCTCTTCTTTGGCTCTGAGAGAAACAAAATCTTCCCAGAGCCAGAAATGGCACTGAGGAGGCATAATAGTTAATAGTCCCTTGAAGTTCTCATCTGGTGGTTGGGGGAGCAGGGACAACTCTTTGGCTACCCCAATTTAATCTGTTTATACATGTTAAGAAGAGCACAGAAACTAAATTAGAACATTATAGTTATGTTAACAAAACAATTTTTCTTACCCCCAGAATCTACGATAACATTGGCAGATTTATTCCCAAACACAGATTCAAAGTCAACATTAAGGCCAGCTGAAGGATGTGGCTGTGCAACTGGAGAAGGAGTGAATCCTAAGAAAAAAGCAAAATGGAAAAAAACCTCAAGTCTTTAATAAGTTTACATTTATAACTCATCAATAATGACAACAGAATGGAAAAAGCAATAAATTCCTACAACAAAACAAAGCCAACCCTTCAAGTAAAATGTTTCCCACACTACCACAATTTTGTGGTAATTACATCTTCCACAACAAAGTCATCCTACTGACAAAGAAAACAAAATAGTAATTGAAGTTGAACTACTAGTATGTTCTGATACAGAAAAAAAAAAACATTATGTTTTTATTTTATCTTAATGTATGTTGATGATCTTTAAAAAACTGAACACATCTAAAATATACACAATGTAAGAGAATCATATGGAATTGAAATAAGTAAGTCTATGGTGCTTTAAAAATATATGAGTCTACTTAGTATCCTAAGTCTTTCTCCTTCTACCTACTCACCTTCCATTTTCTCTCTTTCCTTCAATGGTTAATCAAAAGCTATATGGTTAAATTCATTTGAGAAGTGTCAGGGTTCTGAAAGTTACAATTCACTAATCCTTATTTCCTTCTTTTGTTAAGGTGCTTTTTGAATAGCAAAGATAAAAAACTATTTTCAACTCCCAACTACCCTCTAACTTCAATTTAACTACTTCCAACAGTGGGGTTGACAACTATACAATCATGCTAATTTACCTAACTCTAGTCTAAAATACTAGAACTTAAATAGGATACCTTATTCTTTCTTGTCCATGTAACACCAATGCTAGTATTAAGCCAACAAACATCTAGCTCATGTCTCTGAAACCACATTAGGCTTGAGATAACAAACGTAATGTTTTCAATTATGAAGTTGAATTTTTGTGATGTGAGGTTCTGAATTTCTAGGGCTGAAAAAATTTTAAATCGTCTAAAAATTTTAGTGCTGTCACATGACTTGGGCTCCTTTCAGATTACTGAGTATATATCCAAGTAGAGAACAATTTAGCAAAGATCATAAAGAAGAAATTTTTTCACTTTGTTGAAGGCTATTAATACATGGTTCCTAAATTCTCTTCATCTCTAAATCCTACCAACTTGGAATGTAAAAAAAAAGAAAAGAAAGAAAATCTGATATTAGAAGATTAACAACTATATCATTAGGGAGAAGTTAAACTTTTAAGTCTTAAACACAAGTTCTCTCTCTCAACTTTCTGCTAAAGGACTCTCAGTCTATTAGAATCTCACTTTGAATTCTTAACGTATACCACCAAAATACAAAGAAGTACAACATTGTTGTAATAAAAAGACAAGATTTGGTGAGAATTCCAAAAAGATCCTCAAAGATAGAGGCCAGAAAGCAATGACTTACTAACAATGACTGACGTTAATAAGTAAGCTAGTATATATCACTACAGTGTATGTAACACTACTTTAAAAATAGCATTTTTATATCACAGCATGCATATTTTGAAGAGCACAAATTTTTTTAAGGATGTATAGTTTGATCTTATTTTCATAAGTACTTAACTCTTATATATTCTCAACTCAAAGACACTGGTTATACAATGAAAGCACAAATACTATATCAAAATACAATATAATTTAGTATATAAATCTGACCATTTGTCAAAAGGTTCCTAGAATCAGACTTACCGATTTAACAGTATTTTAAAGTAAACAAGCTGTTTAATAATGATGTCATGGGTTTACCAGTTCTTCTAACTGCTCACAAAAGAACGAATGTATATATTTAAGAAAGACAAAATTTATCATGCTTAAGTATGTGTCCATCTACCATTACAGTATAAAAAGTAAGCATATTGTTCTTTGAATCCTTCTGGAAACAGTATCTTGGCTGATATCACTAAGCTTAAGAAAATACATGGAACAATAATTTAGAATTAGGACAGTATATCAAATTCCTATTTTTTCCTGTTATTTTGTCCCAGAATTCTAGAATCTGATTGCTATCAGAAATAAGCCTATCTTTTATAGTAATACAAAAATGCCACTAGTACTTTCTGTAAAAAGAGAAACCATCTTCTGAGGTTCCTAATCTGTAAAATTACAATATTATTACTTAAAAGTATAAAAGGTTTGAAAACATGTAATCCAAAGCTAGTTATCTTAAATTGTAAAAGTCTCTACATAGACACAGAAAATGGGGAAAATTTTAATAAACTTTAATAGTTGATTGGCTACCAGAGAAGCAAGCAGTATATTTTCAAAGTAACAATTTTTTAAGTAATTAATAAGTGCTGGTAACACACACACCTTCAAGGTAAGAGTTCTGCATTATCATTTCAATGCACATTATCAACTTAATGGCCTTTTGTCTCTGGGTCACTTTTTTGGAAACTGTGAAGGACTGTCATTTTAAAAGTCACTTAAAATGAAGGTACAAAACTAATATCACCATTTCAAAAGAAAATTTTAGGGACCAAAAAATAAAGATGAGCAGGCTCTTCAAGTTAAGGTTAACTTACTGAAATAATCACTACATTGACCTGCCTTCTCTTTCATTTCACCAAGGCCCAGTGAAAATTCTGTCACTGACCAGCACTGATTTATAGGTAAACATTTAGAAACCACTCCCCTGAAGGGCGAATATCAAGAGGACAATAATAAATCAACTGAAAGATACAAAATGAACATGCTTTGAGAACAAAAAGATATTCCTAACACTTTTAAGAAAAATTGGCTGAGTTGTTAATGGATTTTGTATAATAAATAAGGCCTCATATTTTTTTGATAACTGCTACTATTTATTAATGACTATTAAATACTATGCAAAGGCAATATCAACAGGGTAGGTATTATTTAAACCTCACAACCCTATGAGACAGTTATTATTATTTTCATTTTACAGATGAGGAAACTAAGAGATTAAACAATTTACCCAAGGTCAAAGTTTTAATAAGTGGTAGAATCAAGACTTAAACCCCAATTTGTTTTACTGTAGAATCTGTTAGAGGTTTTCAGTTTATTTAAGTATCTCATCTTATATAAACCAGTCAGTAGAAAAATAAATTTTTATTATCACAGCTATAATAAAATTATATCTATTCATCGGGACTATTCAAGTTTTATAAACTTGAACTTTTCACAGCAAATGCTGGTTAAAAAAGTGTACAACTCTTGGAAATTTTATAAAAGCAATACAAAAACAGTGTTCAAGACTGTACCTAATTAAATAATAATTCAGGTAAGAAATACATCCCAAGTATAAAATGTTCTACATGGTTTTTAATCGTTTTAATAGTAGTTTTAATGATAATTCTATGTGCTAAGAATAGTGCTAAATATTACAGTTATAGATGTAAATTTCATGGCAATCTTTCTAGACATTATTACCTCAATTTTTATAGGCTTAGAAAGGTTAAATACTTGCTTAAAGTCATACAGGTTAGGTAGTAGAACTGGAATTCAAACCCAAGTTCGCTGGATTCCAAACATAATCTTTCCATCAAATGCTCTCATAAATTCCAGTTTTAAATACTTTTAACAATGACCACTTCTTATTATCAGTTAAGAACCTCAATTCTTTGTGTCAAACCAATTTTTAATGTCAGCTTAACTGTGGTAAAGAACTTTTATGCACACATGAAAAAAAAAATCAGCTAGATTTTGAGGTTTTATTGCTAGTGCACTGGCCTCGAACATGTCTGGAAAGACACTGATGAATATCAAATAGGCCATGCCTCCCTGGAAACTGCTTCTCATTTCTACGGCCTTTTGCATAGTGCTGGAAAAGAGAGTTTTCTTTTGTGTTTTTTGTCCCCAGTAGAATCTCCCTAACACTTGTGCAACACTTCTTAAGTTAAAATTATCTATTGTTATATCTATAACACCTATAGGAAAAGCTTTAAATTCCATAAGCTTGTAATAGTAAAATGTTATAAACTTTTCTGAGAATTTGAAAGTTATGAGTATATATTAAAGTAACTGGAAGATGGCAGGGATCCATATATAAAACTATGTGTTTAATCAAAGAAGATGAAATTAGGCAAAAAAAATGATGCTTTCTAAAAAAGCAAATATGTATTTTCTTATAAATATTTTTAAAACTTTTAAAAATAAAATACAAAAAGAAATCTCTTTTGCATAAATTGATAAATTTTAGATACCATTACCTACCTCCAAATAAACCAGCTACAGTAGAAGGGTCATGGCACATAAAGGTAGTATTACGATAAGCTTGAGTACCACAAAAAGAATCTGACAAAGCATACAAAGAGGAAAAGAAAGCACAGAAAAAAAAGAGAGAAAAATGAGGAGGAACAGTTAAAAATGGAATGGAGTAATTAAAAACAAACAAAAAACCAAGGGAGTCCAAGCACTTGGTGTTCTTCAAATTACAATTTACTTAAAAAAAAAAAAAAAAAAGAAAGAAAGAAAAAACCACTGAAGGCTTCATTATAAATACTATATTTAAAATATATTCTAATTATAAAAACCACCAACACTGCATCTTTTTAGATTAAAAATATGTATATATGATACAGTTGGCTTTTTAGTTAATACTACCCTGTTTTCTAATGTATTCTTTTACAAATGAGAAAGCAGCCTAGACAAGATATGACATAGCTGAGACCACAACCCATTCCTCATAACTTACAATTCAATGTTCTTTTACCTTTAATGAGAACAAGCTACCCAGTACACCGAGCATCACGTAATCAGATCAATGCCCTCCTATACAAGGGCTGGAGGATATCTACATAGCTATTCTCTTGTTTTTCTGGGTCATTCATGAGAACTGTCTAATAACAGAAATGTTCTATAAGTCTGCCCTGTACAATATGGTAGCCACTACTCACATGTGTCACTGGGCAATGAAAAGGTGGCTAGTATAAAAGAGAAAGTAAAATTTTATTTAATATTTAATTTTAATTAATTAAAGTTTAAATAACAATATGTGATTTGTGGCTAATTAGACGGTGAAGCTGTCTATGGGAATGGCACACCCTGTGTAGTTCTTTCATGCTCTTATTCTGAGTAACAAAGTGTTGGAATTTTTATTCTACAACCTTACTTCGCAGAAACACTTAACTTGGCTGGAAAGGCTTCTTATCAGAAAGGCTCTTCTAAGACAGGCAGTGGCAAACTACAGTTGCATGTCTTTGTAAATAAAATTTTGGAACACAGCCAAATTCATGTTTACATATTTTCTATGACTACTTTTATGCTACATTGTCAAAGCTGAGTGGCTGCAACGTAAGCCAAAAATATTTAAGATCCGACCTTTTAAGTTTACTGACCCTTGTTCTAGACTAATGCTGCCTAATAGTTGACATCAGTGATTTTCAATTTCCCCTTCTGTATATATTTTCATTAAAAAAATTTGTATTCAACAATGTTTTTTTTTCTAATGGTAACTAGTATGCTTGTATTTCCATTTGTACTCTTTATTCTCAGAAAAAGAATATAAAAATTTAAATGAAAATCTGTATTTCCATAAGGGAAAGAGCACTGCAGAGCAAACCTGCAGGTCTCCTGCTTCAGGCTCTGCTCCCACTAACTGGGTTATCTTGGTGTATTTAACTTCTCTGAGACTCAGATGATCCATTCATAAGATGGTAAGAATATTCTCTTACCATTAGGAGAATTGAGAGCTAGACCAACCATTCTCTGGAGGTCTTTGCAACTCTGAATCATCAATTCTATGATTCTGATTTTCAAATGCACTTATTTGTCTTGGGGTATAACAGCCATCAACTTTACTAATCTGCTTTGCTTTCTGGTCTTCCTCAACCCATAAGCCTTAACTTAAAACACATTAGGAAAGTGACATTTCTAGTATATTCCTCTTGTTACAGACTTTACTTGAAACCCCCAAATAATAATTAACTCTTTCACAATGGCTTTCATATTTTTTTATTCTGCCTCTCTTTGAATGTGAAATAGCTATAACCTTTAGCTTAAAGTTACTGCCCTCCATTCTGTCCCTCTTCTGTGGATATAGATAAGACAGCCTGAAGCTCATGCCACTTCTCTGACCTAAAAAATGGAAATAACATATAGCGCCAAAGTAGTGACATATCTGTTTCATATCTCCAAATTTTTAAAAATGACCTAAAAAGACGTAAGCAGTCATATTTACTAAACATCTACTAGTTCATAATAGGTAAATATAAAGAAACTATAAACTTGTAAAATATAAAAAATAATAAAAAAGTATAACTCTAGTAACCTCTCATTACCAAACATTGCACTCTATTTGACCAATTTTCTAAAGCGTAACAAAATGTTAAATTTAGTTTCAACCACTTTTTATATAATTTCTTAATATATTACAATGTCATGAAGGAATTAAATGCAATCAATAACAATACTTTGGAGCTATTATAATAGTTATATAAAACTACAGCACCTGCCTCGGAATGTTCTCAAATCTACAACTACTGCTTTCTAGTCACCTCCCTTCCTCCCTCTCTCTGATAAATCTAACAATATCCAGAATGTGGCCATAGGAACTATATCTAGCCTACACAGATTACTTTCTGTATGCCACTTCAATCAAAGATTTAAATTTGCATCATCCTGAGCCATTTCTTTAAATCAAATTCAAGCAGTTTCATCATCTTTTAAGGGAGGTTTAACATCTTCATAGCAGGATTCAAAAATATTTTGGTTGTGTGTGTGTGTATTAATTACTCTTCCTTGTATAACTTTGGTGTGGAATTTTGCCTTTATGGATTTTTATACTGCAATTAAAGGCTATTCACAGTCAAGTTGCTTTCATTCTCTATTTTTATCTCTAGGCTAACAATGAAGTGAGACCCCCCCTTAAGACAGGAACAGAGGGTATGTACCGATTTTGGAAAATCTAAAATTGTACTATTCGCAGTTCAAAAAGAAAAAAAAAAAAAAGATTAAGATAGCTATTAATATAACCACCCTCTCTTCCAAATACTGAGGGGAAAATACAAGCACACATAAACATGTATGCAAGTTTAACCAACTCACCTAATAACCAACTCTCTGAACTAATAAACTGGATGCAGCATGTGATGCTATACAGCTTGAGTATTGTAACAATACGATACACAACAAAACACTACAAAAAGTCCAACTTGAAAGAAAATTTTCTTTCCTCAAAACTTGCATTAAATAAAATTAGGGATATTAGTGTCAATTTAAAAATCTCACTACATTATTGCTATTTAGTTTATTTTCAAATGTAATATTAGAATCCAAAGTAATTATTGCAATGCTTTAAAAAATAACTAATGGAAATGTAAAAAATACTTAAGCAGTATAAACATAATTGGAAAGAAAGGTTAAATGGTACTTTACCAACAAACATTTCATGAGTAGGTGTCCTAGTAGTAAAAGTAGATACATCTGAAGAAATAGGAAGGTGAACATCACCACTACTTTTTGTGAGGAAAGGATTTAAGCTTGAAATGGCATCATCAACAGCATCTACAGTAGCAGAGAAAGGATCTGTGTAGTCCAAGTGCATTACAGCAAAATGAAGAAAGGAAGTAAATTAATTAGTATTGTGATTAGTTGAAAGATGCAAAGTGAAAAGTAGTAGCTATATTACTGTTTATTAATCTTAAATGCCAAAATACCTAATCACCAAGATGGAAAAACTATATTCAATGCACTTTAAAATTAATTCTCAAAAAAAAAAACATTTATGTCTATTAACAGTAGCATACTAAGGGTAGATCTATTCTTCAACATTAGGAAGCCAGTAATAAGAAGCTAAAAAAGAGAATAATAACCAAAATGCTTTTGTAAAAGAACCACCAACCTTGAAATACATTCTCTTTGAGAATGTCTTGGCTTTTGGTGGCACAGTCATGTTTACTTAAATAATTGATATAAGCAATTGATATGTGTGTGGTGTAAGTAAAATTTCAGAAAACATCATGGAATTGAGGAGTAAAAGGCTGTTTCTAACATGTGCAGGTAACTCTTGTATAGGTTTCAAAGGCAAGAAATAAAAAATGAAGGTGAAGAAAAGGTATAAAGATGGGGAAAGAGATTTTAGAAATATTAAGAGGCAAAAGACTGACTATTTAGTAGACTGTGAAAAGCTTTGAAAGCCAAGCAAAGAGTTTTAAAGCCAAATCATTTAGGCTTTAAATGATTTGCTAAAGAAATAACAAAAGCATTATTTCCTACTAGAATGTTACTATATAATTACACACACACACACGTGTGTATATATATGTATATATATACTATTATCAAATTCTACACCTAAAGTTGTTTTAGAAACATTAATTTACTGTATCTATACCTCAATTCAAGATAATTGTCATTTTAATGATTGAAAGCCATTCACCCAAACTTAATAGAGTAGCAAAAATACAGTATCATAATTTACTCTCTTGTAACACAATAAAAAATGAAAAGACATTCCTATAGTTTCAACCAACAATCTGTTTTTGTCTATTCTAGTCCAGTTTGTGATCCTCACTGAAAAATACTGTGGTATCTTCACAGTATTAAGTACTGTATTTTACTTTAAGACTATATGATGAAACAGAAGGCAGCAATGGCCTAAAGACCAGTTCATTCACTACAATATAGTCATACTTTCCATTATGTCAATAAATTCAAGGCAAGTGTCCACACAAACTCTACAAATGTTTTTAAAAAAATATACATACATATATATATATATAAAATACTGAGGCACTTACTGGCTTAAATATAATAAATATTTTTTTAAACTTTAATTTTTGTATCATTTAAGGTCTTTTATAGGAATTAAGCATTACTATGCAACATCAATTCACACCCAAAAATAAAGTCCTACAATCGTATCAAAATTCACTGGTATACTAGTTCAACTCCTATGGATCGTGTTTTAACATATTTCCCACCTCTCTCCACTCCTCAATAAATGAAACAATGGGGGGAGGGGGAAGAATCAGAAATAAAAAGTAGAAAATAGATATAAGTGAATTTTTTTACATTAAAATAAAAATGTGATGGTGACCAATCTAACTCCCTCTAAGAAAGGAGCTGTATTAAGTTTAGAGTTGGTCAGTCTGGTTGAGAGTTCTATTTTTAAATATTCAGTAGTGGCATGGTGTTTTTAAAGTACATTCATTATACTTTGTTAGACAAGTAAGCAATACAGAACCTCTCTCTAATTTTCCATGGAAAAGAAGTCATGAGAGAAGACATTTGAAAAAAGAAAACACATTTTTGTAACAAATCCATTGGTTTATGAGAAAAAAACACATCACTGGTTATCTGCTGTTTTACTGATTGATACTATCTTACCTAAGCACGTAATATCAATCATTTCCTATTACATGAAACATTCTAGAGAAGAATATGCAGAAACATGTGCAAGTGCATCTGAATTTAGGTCAATCAGACAATAAAGAAAAAAAACAGGTCTTAATCTATTTGACAAAACACTACAAGCAATCTAGATGGTATAAATGTCCTAATGGACACTATGTTATAAACAATAAAGTCATTAAAACAAAAAAATAATGCTCTCACTATTCCAATTTAAACTATATACAATAGAGAGAATGGCAACTCTCCTCTAAATTCCTTAAACTTTAAAAAAATAGTTTTCCATTATTTTTATCGTTATTCATTTGTAAGTTTAATTGTGTTACACTAGAGACACATAAAAATTTTTTTAAAAGATTAAAATAGAACCAGTCTAGTCATATCATAGTCTTGAGATCCTAAATACTTTCTACATACAAAAAAAAACTTTTTTTCCATAAAATTTTGTTTCATGCTGAAAATAAAGCAAATTAAGCTTCAAAATAATCACTTTTTGTCTGAATTACATTTTGAAATCTTATTTAAAACATATAACAGTGTACTGAGTTGACAATATGGTATACTTTTAGATTTGATATAACTCAAACTTTTCAAAGTGATAAAAACTCAAATTTTCTCAGATATTATTATTCAATACCAACTGCTTGTTTAGATTCCAGACCATTTCTCAAAATATCAAAGGCTTATTAATAACACAATGAGAGGAACAGGAAAGCTTGTATTCTCTCTCCCTCAAGTTCATTTTTGTGTGGAATCTTAAATGCTTTTCATTTAAACACATAAATCTTACTTCCTTTTAGTTCTGTATCACTGCCTATCTGTGACTGGGAATATATACATTGTCTCTGTGGTGCTTATGATAATTAAATATCAAATCTGTTATTAACACCCATTTTTAGCAAATGAAAGAAGGGAAGCACAGAATACGATTTTAGAATCACTAAGTCATATATTTGTTTTGCCATGTTATAAAAGCAGCATGACGTTAAATGTTACATATTTCAAATATTCAGGTAAATGGTTAATTTCAAAAAACTGCTTAAAATGTTTTCATTATGAGCAAAGCCTTTTATATATGTAAGATTTATTTACTTACTTATCTCAGTCTAACTTCAATTTTAAAAATAATGTAAAAAATCTTAACCTGAGTATCATGGAAATGAACAATACATTGACTAAATTCGGAAGTAATCAAAGTTCTTAGCTTAAAACACTCTTCAGCTATCCAATATGCAAAAGTAAAGCTCTGAGATTATCACCAACTCAGAAGCCAAATATCTTTATATAAAAGTCAAAACAAGAATTAATTATTCTTAAATTGAGGAGTTCACAGTGAAGATCACCTTTCCTCATATGTAATGACAGGCTTTTGGAAAAACAATAGTAAATTGCTACTGCCTGTGCTCTCACTATACTTGATTTATATTTTTAACACTTGTAACAGTCTAACTTGTACAGAACAAGCCTAATGTTAAAATGTGGAGAAATTTTTGATAGAAATAGTACATAAAGCAAACCAACCAAAAAATACAAAACTAAAACATTACGTAAATGTATTATGTTATATTCACACAGAGACTGCTATAGAATATTTCTTATAACAGGACATAGAACAATTCTTAACAGGCTGAAATTACTTAAAATTGTCTGTCTTCATACATGTGCTCAATAATTCCAAGCAGAAATTTTAATTTGTCATTGTTAGAATTAATTGTACATGGAGTTTAGAAAAAACAATTTCAGGCTCACTTTTTAAAAAATGTTATATTAGTTCTCATGAAGGCTTCTGTAAAAAATTGCATCTATCTGAAAAAACAACTTTTCAGCCTTAATTTAGAAAAACAACTTTCGAACAAAAAAGAAAGCTGGAACTGCTTAAATGGTCATGTTAATTCTACTAACCTTTTCTAAAGCAATTTATAATAAGCATGTAAGTTTTGGCAGGTTAAAAATCCTAAAACTAGGACTTACCATTAGGGTATTAAGAAATGCCTCTTGATCTTAATTAGCTATCTACGAGTCATCCAGATAAATAATTTAAAAAATGTATTGACTATAAACCAGCTTATCATTTTTTAGAAATTACTCTCGATATTAAAATTTAGCTAAATTAAACTTGCCTTCAAAGTAAATTAGTTAATTAAGGTATGGCTCAAAAAATTAGTATAAAAATCTAGTTTTTTAGTTTCACTAATTCTATTCTCTGCCCTATTATGAACCAGAAATAACCAGTATAGAAAAAAATAAAAAGCAAAGGAAACATCCACTCCTTCAACAAGTGTTGTACAAAGTACCTATGATATATCTGTCACTGGGCATATAGCATTAAACACATCCTTCCTTCACAGAGATTACATTCTATTATATAAAACAGAGCCTTAAGAAATAACTATAAACAATAACAAAAGTTCTTAAAACTCAAATCATTAAAGATGAAAAAATTATTATTCATATACCATAGAAACTAACTAAAATAATTAATTAATCTTTGCTATGAGAGGTAAACCAATTGATTCAGGTTTTATGTATTTTAAATTTTAAGGTAGCTTGCCAGATAGTTCCCTAGACATTGTCCTTTCTCAGAATATCTTCTTTCCCTCCTAAATAATTTTTAAGTGTTCATAAAATAATACACGTATACAAACAAACACAAGCACCAAAACCAACCAGGGGAAATGATTTGAAAACATACTAAATGTCTAAGCAAAACTGCTTAAAAATTGACAAGACTTTGGCTTCAAAGATGCCACGGTCATGGTCATGATATGGGCACCTCAAGATCAAAGAACTACTCAAGGACACCAAACATTCCTGTTGGTAATGGGGAAAATTCTTTGAATACCAAACTCTCATAGGTCTGAATTAAATAAAAAATTTTAATATAAATAGCATAACTTTGTTGTGACATTCCTGGTCAGAACATAGTTCATTGTCTAGTAACACCAAGATGAGTTTTTTCTCTTATAAGTAATTATTTTTCTATCCCTAAAAGAAAATACCCATTATGTATTTTCTGATAATTGGATAGAAATAATTCAACATTAAATGAATGAATTCATATTTAAACATACATCTTCAATAAATTTCATTTCATAATTTAACTGAACATAATGAATTCCAAAATTTTATTTATAAAATAAATAAAAACGTTTTCAAAGGGCAAAATGACTTCATTGCCATTTTAATATATTTCAAGTTCTCATGTATCAAGCATTACCAAAAACTATAGAAATAAGCAAAATACCATAGAATTGGGAGGGGAGATGCCTATACAACATATAAAGCAGAATTCATTAATGCTTACCTCCCCATGTATTTGCTACCTGAGAAGCAGTTGACATTGGAAGTACAGATGGGTGAAAAGTTGGCTGTTGTAAATCAAGCAGATCATTTGGTAGCTTTGATGTGCTAGGAAGATGTTTTGAAAAGATGATTTATTTAGTAGGTACATTTTGCTACATTAGCCACTCCCCTTTTCTACCCCAGTAAATAAAAACATTAAAGTGAAAAGAGAAAGCTCCAATAATATAAATCTCAAAAGAAAGAACAGTTTCAGCAATGTACTAGTTACATATTCCTCATTTAACACCATATCCAAAGGAGGCCTGGAAAACTATTCAAGTCTGTATCTTAAATTTACATAGGATTCAAATAATAATGCCCCTTCTAGAAAGGATCAATAACTTTCCAAGTAAAATACTTACTTCTTTACTGAAAAGAACCTAAAAAACATGTTTCAGAAATGTGAAACATTACGGCAATTTTAATTTTTTAAAGAAAATTTGTTTTCTTACTTTTAAAGAACTACAATTGCAAAAATAATAATAATAATTAAAAAATAAAGAACTACATTAGCAATACCAATACCCTTAAAAGTAAAATATCTGTTAACCTCACTACTACTGCTTTACAATCCAAACATCATAATACAGGGGAAAAAATTGCATAATGCATATGGTATAAATTTATCACAGAGTCACCCCATTACACAACTCCAGGGGGACACTACTTACATGATTTTTTTCTTACCATAAGACTTTTATGTGATTAAGGAATAACAACTCAAAAAAAGAACCCAGAGTTTCCATGACTTGAAGCATTATGTGTACCACAGCACAGATCACTTCTAACTTACATTTAATCAATAACAAATTTTTGAAGACATGTCTCTTAGGTATAAAAGTTTTATAGGTAGGTAAATAAAATATAAATGTATTTAGTGTGTTGGAGGAAAATACAAAATATGCAATACACATCTATAATAGGCTGTAAGATCTGTCCACAATTACTATTAAAAAGGTGAAAATTTTTTAGTGTATTAAGTGAAATAAAAATCTAGTCAATTCGAATTAGTTCTTTATCTAGTATTTATTTCATCCTTAAACATTCAACATTCTTCTTCATTTATGTCCCTAAGATGAACTTCTTTTCAAGATCCCCAAGTGGAAAACTTGATATCTAATGGGTTCAATATTCTTTTACTGGGTTTAAGGAAAGCGGCGTACAAAAACGAAACAAACAAAAAATAAAGCTAAAAGAAAAATACATAAGTAAATTCAATAAACATCTAATAAGACTTTAGTGAGCAGGTAATAGTTTAGTAAAATTAATAGTGAACTATGATAAGAGTCAGTTGGTGGAAAAATAGACCTTTTAAGGATGAGTTAATAAACAACGATAACAATAAAATCTAAAAAAAGCAAACAAAAATCTCCATCACTATGGCATATTTACTATGTGCTAATAAGCACTGTGTGAAATCCTATACTAGTCATCTGGGAGTCTGTTGAAAATGAAAATTTTTGGTCTTCACCCCACACTTACTGAATCAGAAACTGGAGGTGGGGCTCAGAAATCCATGTTTTAATTAACCCTCCAGGTGATTCTAATGCTTGCTAAAGACTAAGGACCTCTGACCTATACCATGTATTACCTTATTTGGAAACTGAGGGTTAGTAAAAAATAAAATAAAAAAGATTAAGAAATAACAGAGCCAGGATTCAAACCAGAATCTGACTTCCAAAATTCTACTTTAAACTAGTGTGAGGCAAAAATTAGGACAAATTTGAAAAAGCCAATTATCCAAATTTACCTTGAAATGTTTCATTTCCAATGTTATGTAACTTAAATTAAGCAACAAGATTACTGAAGTTGGTCTGGTAGGTTTCAATACCACAGAAATCTGGCAAGCAAGTAAACTCTTACTGTGTTCTGCTGTGTTCCAGATTATTGAGTTTAGCACTAGGGAATAGACATGAAGGACATTTAATATCCAATGAAAGAATATTCTGAAATACATATACTGTGTGTGTGTGTGCGTGTGCATGTGTGTCTCCAAAAGTTATAAGGGGTCCTAAATGATAAGACACTTCATAAATGTGTTTAATTATAACTAATTTTTATGTAATGAAATGTTTGCCCAGATAACCCACTACATTACAATTAGCATAAATCTGTAATTTAGCCATCTCACATTTCCTCAATATGCAAAACACAAACTCTTATTATTTTATATTTAGTTATACCTCTACCTCCATTTATCCCCAGCTCCTTGTTTGAATTTATGATTACAAACGATAGATCAAACTAAACCTGAAAAGCTCTGCAAAACTTCTATTAGAAATCTTTAAACCTAAGTATTACAAGGGAATCTTTAAGTTCTCCACCTACCTGTTAGAAGAACTAGGGGTAGAAAATATATCAATGGCTGATGCAGTCATTATACCCACTGCTGAGGCAGACACAGGAGAGGCTGCAGTTGTTAAAGAGGTATGAGGTTTCTTCGCAAGTTCTTTTAGGCGCTGTTCCTGTTGAGAAAGGTAACTACCATAAGGAATCCATAAACCAGATTTGTTTGTATGGCCTCTAATAAAATGCATTTTCTAATTTTGTTTTAATAGCACAAAAGTGTTCTCTATCAGTCATTCATTGTTGGGGTGAAAAATTAGACAACGTATTGAGTTTCACCCCATTTAGATAACTATACAGTAAATACTGTTTGTTAGTCTCTATAGAGGTCCTAATTTAACTTTATAAAAACGTGTACTTGCTTTACCAAGTAAAGAGAATGCACACACCTACCTTTAAAGCTTTTAAACGAGCCTGTTCTTCCTCTAATGCTGCCTGCTTTTCCCTTTCATCCACTTTGGTAAGAGACAGGCCAGTACTTGCCAGGGAAGAGACTGCGTTGGAAAGTGTAGTCGCCCTAGAATAATAATTGGACAAAGGTAATTTGGATTTTTGCCAAACATTTCACCTTAGAACCTGGTTATGAAATGGTCTGGAAACCTTGGTATAAACAGGCAGTATAATTAAGAACTTATGAAGTCGAAACCAGTACTTCTTCTGAAATACTCTACCCAGTGACTTAGAGCAGCTGTCCTCAACCTTTCTGGCACCGGGAACTGGTGCTCCTATGAGAATCTAATGCCTGATGATCTGAGGTGGAGCTAAGCAGGTGATGTAGTGCTGGGGTACTGCTGCTAAAGCAGATGAAGTTTCGCTTGCCCTCAGCTCACCTCCTGCTGTGCGGCCTGGTTCCTAAGAGGCCACTTGGTCAGTCTGGTACCCAGCCAATCGGCAGTGTGGGGGTTGGGAGTTGGGGAACTCTGACTTAGAGTATTATCAGCAATTAGATGGTTTACAAATACATTCACTGCTTTTTAAATAAATGTAAGATTTTGGAAAGGGTTCACAATAAAGGTGAGAGACAGTGCTCCAAGAGAGGGGAACCGATGCAATTACGAAAGAGCTCACATACTCCCAAGAAAACCCTGATGGGTAAAAAATATTGAGATTCTCACAGAAAATAACTCTGCTAATTTTTAGCCTGGGTTTTGGCAGCACTACAGGAACACCAAAACGTTAGTACTAGTAATAAATAATGTGCCTAGGTATGTTTCCCTTTTAATAATACCCAAAGATTTCACTCCCAGAAGACCACAGTGGTTCCTTCAAAGGAAGAACAATTTCATTCCAGTCACTGATCCATCTGGTATTCCTTTTTATCTGCTACCCTTTTGCCAAGTTAGAATTTCCTTTTCAAATATATTATACATGTACAATGCATCATCTCTTACTGACAGGAATCACAGTAAGCCACCTCCTTTCTATCAAAACTTTGTCCATACTATAAGCCCCAACATTAAATTCTCAAGTGTTAAATATAGGCAAAATAAACACATCTGGTAAAGAATTGTAATCTGAAGAATATTCCTTAGTGACCTTTATTCATGCTCCTCATCATATACTAAATATCGTTACTTTCTACTCTAAGAACACAAGCAAAACTATTTAAATTGTATGTAAAATCAACTTTATAAATGAGCCAAAATAAAGATACAACTCAGAGGACAAGGAAAGAGTAATACAGTTGTGAGAGAAACACAAGAAACCCAATAGAGCTTGATAAAAAAAAAAAAAAGAGAGAGAGAGAAGGTAAATCATTGCTACCTTAACTACTTGACGATATGTTTCATCACTTACTCAAGTAACTTGGCGTTATAATTTTGGCTTATAGTTCTAAAAACCTACTAGAAAATTCAAAGAGCATATTTGTAATTAAAAACTACTAATATTCAGTAGCAACATTTTCCTTTACAAATTACTTGAATTTTGTTGCTTAAACAAGAATAGTTCTAAAATAATCAAAAAATCTAAAATGAAAGGTTCTCATTATACTTCAAATTTTTTCTTCATACTGTTAAATCTTCATTAAAAAATATGACAATTATTCAAGTCACAACCCAACACAAAAATCATGTTATAAGGTTGACGTGAGATGGTCTGTGTTACTTTCAATTTGCTAGGTTAATTGGTCTTTGTCTCGGAAATCAGGTCAAAGCCTGATAGACTGATTAAAACGTAAAATGTAAATAACCAACTCCGTGAAACTGCATTAGAGAATAATAGTGAAATTTGATGTCAGACATCCTAGGTTTGATGCCCAGTTACTACAGCATACTTCACAGGGCTATTGCAAGGGTTAATCAAATTTGTAAAAAGGCATAATTATAAAACGCCACAGGTATCAATGCACTGTCATCTTTAAGAGAAATATTCACACTATGAACACAATTCTAAACCAAGTAGTCCTTGTCATCACCTTAGCAGATGATAACATTTATTAAAGTTTAGAAACTATTCCAAGAATTTACATGTATTAACCCACATAATCCTTGACAGTAATTCAATGAGGTTGAAACTATCATTAAACCCATTTTATAAATGATTAAGTCAAGATAAAGAGAAGTGACTTGGAACTTGAGGTGGATTCAGAAACATCTCTCTCAGAAATGATACTCCTATTGTTTACCCTGAAAAGACTGATGTACCTGCTTGCAGCTGTAGAATCTTTGATTTTCTTCCCTTCCAAGGAAGCTAAATGTTGTTCCAAAGCATCAAGTAGACTGCTGGGGGCCTGAAATTGTATAAATATTAAGACTTCTATGATAATCAGGCCATTGGGCAAAAAACATCACGTATCAACTGACACAGGAGGGCAACAAAAATAAATAGGTATATTCCTCATGAACTAATTAACAGTGGAGTTTTAGCTACCCAAGAATGACATTATTTTTTTTATTAAATAAGCATGAACTGATAAGGGCTAAAACATAATCAAAAACATGAAAACTAAGACTATGTAAACATGATCCATTAAAAGGATCCTACAAGTAATTAATTTAAAAAAATTTTTAACTTATTTGAATTTTAAATAGAAACATATTCCTAAAAGCAAAACATACTGTTGAGCATATTCCTGGTACTTATTATCTTCTGAATAACTTAAAATGTCCAAACATTATTAATTATTGACAAATAAAACTGAAGACTAACATCAAGAAAATGAAAATTAAAATCACAGTGACATAACAACTTCTTACCAACTGAAATGGCCAGAGTTAAATAGACTAGAAATATCAGGTGTTAGTGAAGCTATGGAGCCACTGCAAGTCTCATACAATGCTGGTGGGAGTATATCCACCTTGAAAAAGGGCTTGGATGTTTTTTATAAAGTTAAAATATACACCTACCTTAATTACCCATTTCTAATTATTTACCCAAGAGACATAAAAGTGTGTCTCCACAAGAAAAGATTTGTTCAAGAATGTTTTAAGTAGCTTTATTTGTAATATTAAAAAACTGCAAATAATCCAAAAGTCTATCATCTGAAAAAATGGATAAACAAAACTGTGGTAAATTTACATAATAAAATACTATGCAGCAATAAAGAAGAATGGATTAATGGTACATCCAACAAGGACAGATCTCAAAATACTATGATGAGCAAAAGAAGCCAAATACAAAAATACTTAAGTGATTCCATTCATATCAATTTTAAAATATGAGAAAATCATGCTATTAGAAATCAAAATAGTGATTTGTATGAAACTAGGAAGTAACTGGAAAAAGACACAAGAATTGGGGTGATGGAATGATTTACATCTTGAATAGTATGTTGACTACATAAATGTTTATAGTTGTCAAACTTCACTGAAATAAGATATTTACCTCAATTTTTTTTAAAAAAAATAAAGACTAGCTTTTTTAAACTCTCGGTTACATGTCAAATTTCAACTTAATATGAAAAGTTAATTATTTTTAAAGCGACACCTTTTCAGAGATGTGAGGAAGAACTATTTATTAACTTTAAATGAAGCAAATCCATCAGTGGCATTTAATTACCCCAAATATTCTTTAGGATTTGGGATACAAAGTTTCTGAGTTACAGGGATCCAAGAACAGTTGGAAAGGCAATCCTAGTTAATTTCTTTAACAATTATGACTTGAACAATTTCTTTCATCCAACATGATAATGTTATGTTAACAGTTCACATTTAAAAAGTTCTTGTAAAAAAATAATTAAAAATTTCAAAAAATAAAAATAAAAGTTCTTGTAACAAGTACTATGCTACCTACTTTGTATATAATCACTGACTATGAGGAAGACACTACCAGTATATCTTATTCACAGATAAACAACCTCAGTAAAAATAAGTTACCTGTCCAAGATCACATATCTGACACACAGCAGAAGCCAACACAGGGTCTAAGATATGTTTGACCTTAGAAAAGAATAGATATAACCTACAACATTACAGAATCCTAAATTAAAATTGTGGTCAAACTATAGTTTATATTTTTCTGATGGGTTTAAGCTGAGGCTTACAAATATTAAACTTCTAAGTTATGATAATAACAAACTATTTCCAAAACTCTTTCTAAAATATATCTGGCTATTCTTTAAAAGTCAAACCCACATTATGAAGGATGAAGGAAATGTGATGCTTTACATCTTAAAAGAACAATTTATAACAAAGAATAAACATTCTCAAATTTCCACTCTTGTGTGTAACTGCCATCTTCCCTGAAATAAACAGCCTATTTTAGTTCACTTTTGAATCACTCAGAGATGATCAATGAAGAGGGAGGGAGGGTTGGAGGCTGGCCAACACTACCCAATTGCAATACCAAGAGTAAAGTACAGCCACATGACACTGTAGCCTGAAGCTGATGTTTCTGAAACAAAAGACAAGTGAAGGTGACATGACAAATAGGGGGAATCTGACATTGCCAAATCAGTGTATGCTACATATTGTTCTAGCAGTGAATCTTCTCACATTTAGCACAGAAAAATGTACTGGGTCTTAATGAGGTCAATGTACCTCAAATGCAGTGTTTCACTTACATATAACCCACAACCAAATCTATGGCACATTCCTGGTATGCAGATAAAAGGGATAAATCAGAACAAGTGAGTACAGAGAAACACAATAAAAACCATTATTTAAAAGATGTCCCTGAACCATTTAAAATAAGGTAAGAGATGTCAACTATTAAGGAGAGAAGCAATGTAAGTGTTATAGGGATAGTTTATGCCAGGTACTTTCATTCGTAATACTCAGTAAACAAAAGCCAGAAAAAGCCAGAAAAAACATGCAGGTTTAAAGTTTCTTTCTGAGATATTTTTTTGAAGATGAGGATGATAAAAACAATATAATAATAGCCAATATTAAGTGCTCAACACTGTGTCTTTTAGGTAGCAACTCAGTTAATTGCCACAACTACATTATGAGGTAAATACTATAATTTATCCATTTTACAGATGATAAAACTGAATCATAGAGAGTATCTTCCCCAAATCATAGGGCTCACTAGTGGGACAGCCAGGACTCAAAGAGATGAACAAAGCCTGCTTATGTTTTGAGATGTATCCCTATTTAATACTCCTACTTGAGCAAAAGTCAAAACAGAAAGTTTAAAAAAGGAAAAATAAGTCCTGTGTAAAATAATTCTCTACTAATAATATAGTGCAAATGTTGTTTTTAAAATACCATTCTCTAAGTTCAGTTCTTTTTTTAAATGACGATGATGGAAAAGAGTAAAAGGAATAAACTAAAGTAATAGTATAGCAGTGGCTAGCTCTACCATTACAAGAAGCGAGTAGATCATTCTATATGATCATGTTAGAACAATCATCAGTAATATATCGAAATGTTAAAAAATTGTCAAGAAAAATTACACTGATCTTGACAGCTGGGGCTATATATTATTCATCTTGTGCCCTTCACACCTAGCAATACATAGAGGACAGTGTTGACACCATAACAATACACTTACCTGTGAAAGGTCTGGTATATCACCTCTGTCAATTCCAACTTGCTGTAAGAAGCAGCAGCATTGTATTTAATAGATAAAATTATAATAAAGATGTTTTACAAATAAAAATTAGAAAATGACATTTTTAACTAGTACTATTAATAACAGTTTAGATCAACTTCTTTAAAAATCAGAAGAATAATCTCCAAAGATGTCATTCAATGTTTCCAAGATCATAGATGGTATTTGATAGCTCTAAAGTTGTAACAGGAGGGGAACTAAAGTTGAAAATTTAACAAGACTATCAAGTTACCATCCCCATATCTTCTAAGCACCTATGCTATGTCACAATCTAAAAAATCCATCACGTCTAGTTGTCGTATGAAAAAAACACTATGGCAAGGATGAGAAAGGCTGCCTGCTCGTTAACGAACAAATTCCCTGGGGCATAAAAAGACGTTGAAGAACAAACCCAATGACAATCACTTTGCCTTTCTCCATAAAGTATGCTTTCCCAGGCAATCGCCATAGATAACAATTTTTAAAATCTATGTTCACTCAAGTAGGCCAGGTTTTATAAAAATGCAAAGTGACATCTAACCAGAATATAAACTGTCTCCACAAAGCAATCTCAAATATACTTTCATTATCATCAGGCACAAGACAATTTCTAGCATAAAGGATAAAAACCATTCCTACTTACTATTCTAGTACCTACATTAAAAAACTGTTTTACCTCCCTGTGGCTGTTTCATTTTCTAATCATTCCAGCTTTCGTTTCTCAATCTTTCAACAGCCAGTCCCAGAATGACATCAGTAGAAAATTTGATAAAATAATTCAAACTGAGATCTTACTAATTATGTGTTCTCTTCAAACACATTTGAAAAGACTTTCAAGCCTTTTCTCCAATAACTAAGACCTATCTCATAATGAAACTGCAATCCCTAAGACAGCTTCATGAAATGATATTTTAGGATAGAGAGTCTTCCTATTTCTCAGATCATACGCAAAAGATGGTCTATTCCATCTCAGAGTAAGATCAGCAGATCTGGAGGTAACAAAGACTTAAAATTTAAGTTAGAAACTGTAACTATCATATACAAAGAACCTAAGAGGCTAAGGGAAAAATCAACAAATTAAAACTTATTTAAAGAATTTACTGGAATCATAGTATAAACCGTATTTTCTTCTGGTTTTACCATGTGACTGACTTAAAGAAATGGGGGGAAAAAAAACCAAACATTGATTTGCCTCGAGAGATACTTTAAATTCAACTGCAGCAGGCTTTAGAAAATAGCTGATTAACAAATCAAAGCTATTTTCTTCAAAGGTCTCATCATCTTGTTCTATTCATCTGCTACAGAATAAAATATCACTATAGTAACAGAGCTAGAATCACCAACTTGCTAGCTCCAGATTAACTACTTTGATATAACTGATCAATTATAGTCTTGTCATCTTCCAGAATTATCCTAGCAAGACATTTCTGGTGGTGATGGGTAAAGAGAAAACAAAAATACTTTAAGACCTACACCTCTGTGTGAGCAAGATAATACCTGCAAACATTAACACAAATGCCTTATGTGACAATTTCAGAAAATTATTTCTTAAACAGATTTGCAAAAGTAGATTATACTATAATCTATACTCATATTTTTCATAATCAATAATAAACAATACACTAAATTCACTTCTGTGAGGAAACAAAACATTCTGAATAACATGCCTCCAGCTGCAAGTCTCAATGGAGGAAAGAGACTACCATTAACACTGAATAATCTCTGCCATATTTAACAGAATAAATATTCTAATATACATGGCTAATTCCAAACCATCATGGGCCACCTATCTAATTTTATATAGAATGATTTAAAAATAAATTAGCTTTCAATATTTAATAGTGGATTAAATAATAGTGGATTAAATATACATGTTATGGCATGTTATTCATGCCATAACAGCCATAACAGAATTCAATACAGCTTATTTATATGATTGACTATATACTCCACTATATTTAAGATGTTTCATGTAGATAATGACTGAGTTCTTTAATATCTACACTTAAAGACAAAACAGCAGGTTAAGAGGTATAGTCACTTAAACATAGTTTACCTCTGCAACTTTGAGAAACTCTGAGATTCTTGTCATCCTGGTCAGGAACTTCTTATAGATGTCAAGACCTTCTTTGCACTGGTTCTTTTTCATATCAAAATATTTTTCTGCCAAAAGTAGATGCAAAAATACTTTTTTACTCACATCAAAATATAACTCAAAAAATAAATAAATAAATGAATGAATGAATGAATGAATGAATAAATAAATAAATAAATAAATAACAGCTCCAAAGAGATCATATAGGTTTCTCAGAGAACACACTTACCCTATAAGGAAAAATATCAGTGTTAAAATAGCTTAGATATTTAAAGCAAAGTAAAATAGAGATGCTATTATATTAAAAGCAGAAAAACGACTTGACTTTACTTATATTATCAAATTGTTCTACAATATTCCTCCCAATTCCCTAAATATGTATTTGAATGTTAATCATGTTACCCTTTACTCATTTTAAAACAGCACTAACTTATATTTCCAAATATTCTTACTAATGATGTATTTAACAAAGATGGCTTGGAAAGCTCATTTAAACTTAATATATAAACAGCAGTAAAGAGCTTCATTTATAATAAGCATAGACTGGAAGACTATGCATTCCCAATTTTTGTAGAAAACTCTCCATTTTTCAAATGAAAAAAAAATAAGCCAAATTTCCCTATCTCCAAGGATTACAGCATTCCTGATTAAGTTTGTTTTACTCCAAGCAAAGAAAAACAAATTAAAAGAAATTCAAAAAGAAATAAAAAGGAGTGGGGGTAGAATGAACACACTGGAGTAAACACAATTGATATATGACACTTGCACTTTGGCACACAATGCAAACTGTTACTATCTACTCCAAACAGATCCCACTGAAAAAAGTGAGCATTTCTAGGCAAAATTAACTGCACTCCATAAAGAGCTGACCCTTGAACAACATGGTGGTTAAGGGCAGGCACCTGTGCATAATCAAAATTCTGTGTATAAGTTTTACCTCTCTCAAAACTTAAAATACTATGCCTATCGTCAACCGGAAGTCACAGAGAAAACATAATTAACACATATTTTGTATGTTATATTTATTATACAGTATATTTTTACAATAAAGTAAGCTAGAGAAAAGAAAATGTTATTAAGAAAATCATAAGGAAAATATTTACTGTATTTATTGGAAAATCATATGCACATAAATGGACCCATGTAATTCAAACCTGCGTTGAGGGTCAACTACATATCTAAAACAAAGTATCACACATTCCTAAAATGTCTCAAAAATAAAGCACAAGACATTCCTAAAATGCCTCAGCCTTAAAAATAAATGTTTAATGCACTGAAAATAATTATCAATTTTTAAATTAAGTTTAGAAAAAAATATCAATTTTACAGTTAAAGTTCATTCTGGAGTAAATTATGAAGAAATAAGATTTTTCTGGAACAGAAAAATTTCAACTTAAATTTTAAGAGATTTTGTTTTTAAAAATTGTAAAACGATAGAAGAAAACACATATATATCTAAAAAAATAAAGTTCATCTAGTTAAATGTTCTAGTTATAAATATACACATTTAATCACCTAGTATGTGTAACTGGTATAAAATTGTTTTCTCCAAATATGTTACAAAAAATGACCTTAGCTCAATAAATTTTTAGGTAGCTTTAAGTAACAACTCAGACAATACTATTAATCCATATAATACTAGAAACAGAATGTCAGTAAGCTACAACAATATTTACCCAACAGGTTAATAATTCCTTCATTGTATGCTGCGAACAGTCTAATGGCATCTTTGAACAAAAGCATGAAGGCAGCATTTATTACCCCATTTGTAAGTTCATTACTATTAACCTGAGGAAAAATCAGAAAAAAAAACATTAGCTATTCTTATGTTTTAAATGACAGTGATTTTCTTCAAATTAAAATAGTTAATTTGAATATTTAGGTGTATTAGAGAAAAAAACATTTATTTCTTACAATCAGTTACAGCCAAATAAAGTAAAAATTTAGAGTTCAGATTTATGTTAAAGACTGAAGCAAACAAACATCCTATATCTATGACATTCAATTTAGTTTTGAAATAAGTCATTGAGAACAAAAGTACCGTTAACTCTTGAAATTCCTAGGCTATATCTCAAAAGTCTTTTAGTTATAACTTCATTTCAACATTAAATATGTCTAATTGTATGTAAAATAAAGCCCATTTCTAAGTGAAAGTTCAGTTTGAGTCATAAAAAAGTGGCTAAATATTTTTAAATAAAAAGTATTAAATGGCTATTATAATCGCCAAGACACTAAGCTAAGCTAGAAGGTAAGTTTTTAAAAAATACATATACCTTTTCTCAATATTACAAATAAACTCACTTTCAAAATGGTTAGGATGATAATATTTTTACTTCATTTGGTTACTGGAAGAATTAAATGGTATACTGAGTGTACAGAGCCTAGTGAAGTACCTTACACAGGAATAATCAACAATTATTTTTATTGTTGAATTATAACAAAAAATTGCACTTATTTGTCTATCAAGAATACTAGAAATAACTTTAGTTTTATCTCAAGGAATGAATCAAAAGGATAAATCTAATTAACTTTTTAGAAAACACTAATATCTAGTACATAAAAATGAACTTGTTGCTAGGAATAGAAGAGCCTAAGTACAAAGTTGAATAGTCAACAAAAAATTGGTAAATATTTGCAGAATACTAAGACGGCTGATTTCCATTATAAAAAAGGAACCCTAATTATAAAGCAAATGACAGACAATTCACAAAAATAAAAAATACAAATAATATGTGAAAAGAACCTCAACTTCACTTACCAGGTAAATTAAGATACAATAATCAAATTAAATTACTGCAATATCCATTCTTGAGCACTACACCAGAAGGTATCAAAATAATCAAAACCAAGGTATTATTCAGTGCTGATAAGGATAAAGAAAACAGGTTACCTGCTGAGGAGAGACTGGCTCAACCCCTCTGGATCATAAACTGGCAATATTTAAAAAATCTAAATGTTTATGTCCTTTAACCACTAAATTCTTTTTAAGACATTAACCCTACAGAACAGAGGTCCCCGCCCCAAGGCCGTGGACCAGTACTGTTCTGTGGCCTGTTAGGAACCAGGCCATACAACAGGAGGTAAGTAGCTGGGAGCCAGCAAAAGTTTCATCTGTATCTGCAGCCACTTCCCAGCACTAGCTGGGTTCACTGCCTCAGCTCCACCTCAGATCATCAGGCATTAGATTCTTATAGGAGCACCAGTTCCTGTTGCCAAAAAGGTTGGGGACCACTGCTATAGAAATATTAAGTTGGCTATTCCCACAGAAAATCTTCAGACATTTTTAAAATCTAAAAACCAATATGGAAAGAAAGTAGATTTTCAGATCAATTCCTTCACCTTCCCATCACATTTTTTAGCTTGTGCAGTCTCTGTATCCACCGCTTCTGTATCTGAGGACTCAACCAAGGATGGAAAATACATTGTTGCTGATGTATACTACATACTTAGGCCTAAAACAGTTGCGTCTGTACTGTTTTTTTCATGTCATTATTTTTTTCATGTCATTATTCCCTAAACAATATACTATAAAACTATCTACATAGTTTTTCATTGTGTTAGGTATTATAAGTAATCTAGAGATGATTTAAAGAATACGGGAGATGTACATAAGCTGTATGCAAATATTATGTATATGCCATTTTATATAAGGACTGAGCATCCATGAATTTTGGTGTCCGCTGGGGGTCTTGGAACTAAGACCCCCTGGATATTGAAAGGATACCATATAATTCAAGAGTCTGAAAATCTGAAAATAAAAACTCTGATCAATTATAAGAATATAATTTTTAAAATGTTAAAGTATAAAAGCATTTGTGCAATCAACTTACATTAAAATCAAGAAGGGCATCCATTTGATTCTGAATAATTGGTACAGTTTTTAGAAGTTTTTCTGTGTTCATTGTCCTCATAACTCCATCAGCCCTGTTTTTTTAAAAAAAAAGAAAAAGAAAAAAAGAAACAACTGAGTTTGTTATAAAATCTAGATTTTGAACTGCCATCTGGTTCTCTATATAAACAGAGAACGAGTTGCTATGAAACCACATATTTTTAAGCCATTATTGAACCTGAAACCTCAAGTATATATATCATAAAAAAAACAGACAGGAAATTTTATGTCTAATATCAAAGTGCTCATTTAAAATGAGGTGGGGAGAGGAAGGGAGGAAGGGAGGAAGGGAAGAAGGGAGGAAGGGAAGAAGGGAGGAAGGGAGGAAGGAAAGAAGGGAGGAAGGGAGGAAGGAAGGGAGGGAGGAAGGAAGGAAGGAAGGAAGGGCGGGAGGAAGGGAGGAAGGGAGGAAGGGAGGGAGGAAGGAAGGAAGGAAGGAAGGGCGGGAGGAAGGGAGGAAGGAAAAGGGACAGGACAGAAAAAGATATGAAACATGACACACAAAAATCAAAGCTTACATTATAGTACCAGGTTTACAGTATACTTTTCAGATGAGAGAATCATCTGATCCTCAAATTACTCCTGTATAAAGGACAATTTTACAAATTTTTTTTAAAAATTACAAGTTGAAAAAAAACATTTGCCTAACTTACATTACTAAGCAGTTAGGACTTGATGGAGCCAGCAGCTGACCTTAAGTCTTGGGAGCACTGCTTTATTTAAGGTATTTTATTCATTGCTCAAACAGTGATGGTTTGTAAACATTTCATTTAATTCTTACAACAATCTTAATAACTAAAATTATTTTATTATAAAATAAAGGACAATTTTACCAAATCATTCTAATCTAGCCATTAAAATAAATGATACTTAAGAGAAATATTTTTAATAAAAAAACTCCTTGGATTCAAAACCAGGTATATAGAAAGGCCAACTACATATTTATTTTTTTAAAAAAACCCCACATATAAGTGGACCTGCACAGTTCAAACCCATGTTGTTCAAGGGTCAATTGTACATATATGTAAAATGTTATTTAACTGAGTAATAATTCATTTTGATTTTTGAATAGTCTATCTTTTAATTAAAAATTATAGTTGGTCTCCACTTCACTATTTTTATACCAAGATATATTTCTAATGAATCAAATATTTAAATAAAAAATACTGAATCCATAAATATATCCAATGAAATTATTAACAGGTAATTCATCATTCTGGTGTAGAAAATCCCACTCTGACTTTGCTTAAAGGAGAAAACCATAAAAATAAAGACAATTTTGATCCTAAAATATTTTAAACTTTTAATAATGTTTAAAAAACAGGCAAAAATATTTGAAACCCATGATAATTTATTTTCCTAACACACAAAGCTTATTTGTGTTTGCCATGTGCTAGTATTACACACATTTCATTTAATTTTCACAACAATCTTAATAGATAAGTGCTATTTATGGCTTCCCAACTGTGCCAGAACATACTACTATGGTACAAATGGTCTGCATATGTGCCAACATATTCATCCCTAATCCTCCGGCCTCAAATAGTCTTCCATTTAACCCATTGTCCTGTACAAACAGTATCAGTTTGTGTGCCACAAGTGTAAAAAAAGTTAGTAAGCTGATGGACATGTAATAAAATATCCTAGTTCTTAAGAAATATGCACAGAAGTATTAAGGGTATAAACTATAAGCAACCATTAGTTACGTAATCCCCTCTCAACTGGTTCAGGAAAAAAATACACACACATGTATACAAAGACTGATTAGGCAAATGTGACAAAATGTTAAAAACTGGTAAATCTGAGTAAACTGTAAAGGAGTTATCTATATTATTCTCACAGCATTTCTGGAGTGAAATTACTTCAAAACAAGTTATTTTTAAAAAGCCAGAAAGCTGACTGAAATATCTTATTAAAGTCCCTCATCTAACTGGAGTGAAGTTAGAATTGAAATCCAGATTGACCTGACTAAACAGCCTGTGAGCTCTTAACACCATTCAACACATCAGAAAAGAATTTAAAAACCCAACAGAGAAGTGGGCAAAGGACATTGAAAGAGGCTCAATATCACCATTTATGCGTTATTCAAACAACCAGTATGAGATGAACACCTAATAAAATACAGTTTCATGAGAATGAAATAATACAGTAAAAGAGGTATTTATTACTGTATTTAAGTCAATAATGTGGTATAACTTTTATCAAGGACAATTTGGTTTTCCATTAAAATGTTAAATGTGTATATATATCCTTGACTTATCAATTCTAATTTATTCTACAAAAAACTTCACTTAAGAATGCAATCATACGCAAAAGGATAGTCAATGCATTCCTTTATAAGATAAAAAATAAGTTAAATGTACATCTAGAACATAGTTCTATAGCCATTCAAAAGTAGACAGATCGATATGTAAGATAGATCTATATGTACAGACATTGAAAATGTCAAAAATACATAGTAGGGGAGGAAAGCAGTCTTAAAATAATGTCTTAATATTAAATATTATATAATATTAATTTAACAATATTAGATAATTGTATACTATTTTTTATCTTTTAAAAAATTATTTTAATTAGTTTCAAGTATACAGTACATTGATTATACATCTACATAGTTCATAAAACAATCCCTATTGCTCCCTCCCTCCCCTGACCCTCCACTTAGCTAACGTATTAATGTTAACTGCATTCTCTATGCCATGCTCCCCATCCCCATTACCATCCATCTGCTACTAATTTGTACTTCTTTAAATCTTCACCCCATTCTCCTAGCCCTCCAAACTCCCCTCCCCTCTGCCTATCACTAAACTGTCCACTGTATTTGTGAATAACCATATACTATTAAATATTGTACCATATTAATCTAACATAAATATTAAATAAAAATGTATGTAATTTTCTATGTACCTCCATACATTCATTTCTATTTATGCATAGAAAAAAGATTAAATACACCAAAATGTTAACATTTCCTACAAGTTGCCTGAACTTTTAAAGTTTATTACTTTTGTAAGCATAAAAAATTATTACCCTAATAAATACTTTACTATTTGCTACACAAGTCTTCTCTAAAACTGAAATCGTCAACTGAGATTTTTGCCATGATATAATAAATTTTAATTGCTGTCATGCCCTCAACTTAAACCTTAAGTCCTATATTTTTATTTATACAATTTGATACACATATACATAGATATATATATCTGTGTTTATATAATGCCAATTTTGTGCTTTTTCTTGGTTCCACTCAATTATGGTTCCTCAAAGCTTTGATTTACTTTCTTTTTCCTTAGCATTAAATAAGAATAATTTCTTTTAAATCAATACTAATTATATTGTGCATAATCAAGGGCTGTTCTCATCCAAATAATGAAAATTTGCTCTATTAAATACATAAATGCAGCAACTCTCCTCAACCTCAAAACCAACCCTTCAGAAAAAAAAAACCCAAGCCATTAGAAAAAAAAAATAGAAATATAGTCAATATTACTGTAATGGCTATGTATCATGCCAGATAAGTACTACAGTAATCAGGGGATTATTTCATAAATTAATGGCTAACCTCTGCATTGTATACCTTAAACTATTATAAAATAAATAAAAAGGTTACCATTTTTGAAGTCTATTAACCTGAATCCTAAAAAATATTCTGAAGGTCAGTTTTACTGAATATATTTAACAGTGAAGTATAATATAAGCTCTACTGGAAAATGGTTTATTTGACAGGATACTGGGGTTAAGAATCAGACTTCTAATATGAACTCCTCAACCATAGTTTTCTAAAGTACTTAAATATATGTAACAAAATCTGTGAAACTTAATTTTAGTAAATTCCAAGCTAATCACTTCCTAATTTGGAAGAGTGGTCATGGAACATTTAAGTTCATCTTTAAAATTTCTTGAATAACTAAGAGGCTATGTCTACATTTATATTACATTGTCCATTTCATTTTAGTGATTTAACATTTAAAGAGAACAATTTAAAGAAATATTAATTGCTTACATCTTTGGGATCTTTGAGCAGCAGGGAAACTTAGAAAGGCATTCACCAGAATATTTCTGCAGAAGCCAGATTCCCCTCAGGGCAGGATTTCACAGCCACAAGGGTCATCAGTGCCCCTTTAGAATGTCTTTAGTGACTTTTTCCTGAAGTCTCATCATATATCCTAAGAAAAATCCATATACCAGGTGCTATCAGGTATAAAAGCACTAATTATATCATTTGTGTGATTAATTCATGTGCCAAGGAGACTATTATTTAGGGCACAGCAAAAAATAAATTCATCTTCTGAAGCCATTGTTAAAAAGAACTTTAAATACAAAATAGCACTGAAAGAAAGTAAAAATGAAAAACAGAAAGATATCTCATGTTTATGGAATACAAATAATGTGTTAAGATTACAATACTCTCCCAAAATGATCTACAGATTTAATGCAATCCCTCAGATACCTTTTCTGAAGAAATTCATAAGCTGATCCTAAAATACATATGGAAACACATGCAGGGGACCCAAAATAGCCAAAACAGTCTTAAAAAAATAACAGAGCTAGAAAACTTACATTCTCAATTTCAAAACTTACTACAAAGCAACGGCAATCAATACTGTGTGGCACTGGTATGGGGAAAGACATAGATCCAACAGAACAGAATTGAGAGAATAGAAATAAATCTTTACATTTATGATTAATTTCTTTCCAAAAAGAATGCCAAGACCATTCAATCAGGAAATAAGACTTTGAAACAAATGATGCTGGGACAACTGGATATCCACATACAAAAGAATGAATCTGAACCCATACCCCACATCATATACAAAAATTAATTCAAAACCTAAATGTTAACAGCTAAAACTACAAAACTCTTAGAAAAAATTTAGGAGTCAATTTTTATGACCTTAGATTAAGCAATGTTTCCTTAGACAAGATGACAAAAATGGTTTGGTAGTTCCTCAAGAAGCTAAACATGAGAGTTACCATATGACCCAGCAATTCCACTTCTAGGTATGTATCCCTGAGAACTGAAAAGAATCCACACAAAATTTGTATACTACTGCTCACAGCAGCACTAATCCTAATAGCCGAACAGCAGAAACCACTCAAATGTCCATCAGCTGATAAACAAAATATAATATAATCCATACAAGAGAATATTATTCAGCAATAAAAATAAAATATTAATAATGCTACAATAAGAATACTACAACTTGAATACATTATGCTAAGTGAAAAAAGCAAGACACAATAGGCCACATATTATTTGATTCCATTTATATGAAATATCCAGAATAGGTATACTCATAGAGACAGAAAGTAGATTAGCAGTTGCCAGGGTTTAGAAGATGAGGAAAATGGGAAGTAGCTGTTAACAAGTTTGGAGATGCTTTCTGGAGCGATGAAAAGTTGTAAGGTTTGATAGTAGTGATGTTATATAACTCTGTAAATGTCCTAAAAACCACTTTATACATTAAAAGGGTAAATTTTATGTTGTGTGAACTCTATCTTAATAAAGCTGTTATAAAATTAAAAAGAGCTTTAAAAAACCTAGTGCAAAAAGTATCTGATGTATTCCTTCAAAGAAAAATAAAGTTCAGTCTTTTAAAAGTGGTCTGAAATTCCAGATAATTCATAATCTAATAATTTATATGGTTTATATTTTAAAATATTCAAATCCACTATATAGCAAGAAAAAAAAGTTTAACTCACCCTCTTTTCACTTTTGTGAAATCAAATGCAACTTGTCTGTATGAAACTGCTTTTTCATTTAGATATCTACTATATCGCCTAATAAATGTAGACATATCATATCCTGTAAAAAAAAATATTAAAAGTTTTCATAAATTATTAAAATCCCAATTTGCTTAGAAAACCAACTCATTTCATCCAATGGACATAATATCTTGACATCCCAACGCAATTTAGTGATGTAAATTAAGTGACTAATGAATAATATATTCTAATATCTGTAAGACTTCGCATTTTTTAAGTCAAGTATGTCATATGTGGCTTTGAGAAATCTTCCTGAGTCTACGGCCACACCACCCTGAAAAAGGCTGATCCCGTCTGATCTCGGAAGCTAAGCAAGGTTGGGTCTGGTTAGTACTTGGATAGGAGACCACTTAGGAAGACCAGGTGCTGTAGGTGTAAAAAATAAAAAAATAAGGGATTGTAAACTAACAAGGTCCTTGCAATCTGTGAGGTCAACCAAGGGTTGCCTCACCTAAAAAAAAAAAAA
This sequence comes from Macroglossus sobrinus, assembly GCA_004027375.1. Lineage (NCBI taxonomy): Eukaryota > Metazoa > Chordata > Mammalia > Chiroptera > Pteropodidae > Macroglossus > Macroglossus sobrinus. The sequence continues at coordinate 191,509 of PVKZ01000852.1, forward strand.
GAAAAAGAAAAAAAAACCTTCCTGAGAATTTCATGACAATATATATATATATATATATATATTTTTGACTTCTGATCAACATTTGTCTTCTGTTAATCAAGAATTAGAAAAACATGTTCTCTTACACTACTTGATGATAACTCAAATTTAACATCCCATAGAACAATCCCACTCCACAAATCATTAAGCAATTTTATAATTTTCATACTTAAGAAATTTTTAGTTGATATTATTTAAAACAACACCAATTATGTGTACTGATCTTATAAAAAGTACAGAAAATTACTGCATAGTACAATAAAAGAAATGGCAATATACAAGTTTAAGGCATAACAATAAAACAATGTTTTCAATAAAACTTTCTAAGTAATTATGTAAATAATTCTAAGATTTTGTTTCATCAATCATGATATCTGGTGAGAAATCAGGGTAAAATGGGTCAAATTGGTGGTGACAGAAAGAAATCTAACCGTGGGAGTTGAACACACAATGCAATATAGATGCCGCCTATTATTAAATTGAACATGTGAAACTTACTGAATTTTGTTAACCAATGTCACCATTGAATTTTGTTAACCAATGTCACCAAAAAAAGTCATGAGATCTGTAAATGTTAGTAACATAAAATCTAATCAACATTATAAAAGGGAAAAAAACTTTTATTTTAGTTACTGCCTGGCTCGAGGACGTCTATAAGGTTTTGCTCCTCATTGAAAAGCCAGGTCCATTTTATTCTGACTTATCTTCATCTAACAAATTTAACTTTACTTAATGATTTCTGTTACTTCAAAAAGAGAACACCACAATAATCAAAAAAAAAAAAAAGTAAAGTAACTGGATTTAACATAATCACCAATTCATTTATTCAGCATATATTTCATCAGGGCCTACTAAGTGCCACTAGAGAAAAATCTATGAACAAAACAGAAAAAAAAATCACTGCCCCATATATTCTCATAGCCACTGATATATTCAATAAGGTGGTACAGATTCACATTCCTCAGCTCTTTAGTTCACACTGCTCCCTCTAATTGACTCTACTCTATCCTCTCTGATGAGATAAATACCTCATCCTTCAAAGCTCAATCTCTGAAACTTTCCCAGAACTCTTAATGCTCCCATATTATTCTTACTTTACTACAGCTCATCACTATTCAGTGTGCACACTATCTAACTCACTAAACCAGAAGCTTATTTATATTTATATATACCTAGTACAACACCCAGTACATATTTAATATAATACAGCAGACTCCACAGAACAAAAGACATCAGCAAACAAAATTACTTTACAAAAATACCATTGAATTATGCTTTTAATTATTGTTTCAGTCTTATCTTTATCACTGTAGAATGTGAACTTTAAATAAAGGGCCTAAGAACTGTTCTCTACATAAAAGAAATGAAAATCTTAAAACCTTACCGCTAAATGTGCTGAACTTCTATCTTAAGAAAGTGGAAAATGAGTAGCTAATAAAGAACCAAAAACTCACTTGGACATATGTATATACACTGCTCTAGAGAACAGTGGTTTGCATATTGTTTTCTACAGACCCTTAGTTCAAATGAACTGAATAAGAAAAGGAGAAAGGAACAGATGAGCAGGCAGTTTCTTCCATGTCCCTGAAAACAGAGCAGTTCCAGTTTTATCTGTTATATATCTAGAACCACAATTTGAAAAAGGATTTCACTGCTTAATTTTTTTCCTTACCTACTTAGAGTGCTTTATATCCTATTAAAGTAAAAACAATCTTAAAACAACTGGTCCTATGTACAGACTACTGTTCTTCCAAAATCTCTGGAAAATAGGGTATTTAATTCACTCTAATTAATACTTTCATTTGCCAAAAGTAAACAAATATTGAACTAGACAGTCCCTACCCCAAACATAGCTGGTCACTAAATTCAATTGATTTTATCTCCATAAGAACCATAATTCAGGCTCTCATTAACTCTCCACTAGATGACCGAATGATGACGAGAATAGTCTCAATGTCTTCGAGACTTTATCCACTCTAATCCAACCTGCACTAAGCTATGATGCTTTCTTTTTAACATACATTTTCAATCCCTTCCTCTCTCAATTCAAAAAACTATGATGGTTTCTCATTGCATTATAAAATCCCAACTCTATCAAATTCATCTGTGCCTGATTTTGACCCAAGCAGCTTCTCGGGGGCTATCTGTCATTATATGTTCTCCAGTACATCATCCATATATTCTATTCATACTTATTTGCTCTATAAATCCTAAATACCTCATATTCCTTCATATCTGTGTATATCTGTGTATATCTGTGTACCTCTGTTTAAGTCAACTCACATCCTCAGCACAAATCTTACACTCTCTAAAGATATTTCCCAAACTGAGCCTTATTGTTCAATATTCCCAAGTCATCTGGTATGTTCTTTATGAGGTTCCTCCTAGAGACGACATTCTATAATGCTAACAATCTAGTTCTGGAACTAAATACAACAGTTCTGATTAAGACAGAATGTTCATGGAGGGTTACAATGCCAGATTACAGCAATTTCAAGTTACTAAATTGAAAGTAAAATAAGACCAAAAAAAAGCAAGTGTGAGTATCAGTAAGCAATTCATCTAAATAAAAAACTACTTACCTTTGCTACTAAAATGTATAATATTCCCAACTACACTTCTTGGAATAAAGCATAAAATAACAACAACAACAACAATGAAAGCAGATACTTACATAGTGTTTCCTGTGTGCCAAGCATTGTTTTAAGCACTTTACATTTATTAACTAGATTAAGCCTCATGACAACCCTGTAGGGTAGGTGCTATCATTATTCCTGATTTTACAGATGCAGAGATAAAGTAACTTGCTCAACTTCATGCAGCTGGTTAGTGGTAGAGATGCGATTCAAACCCAGGCAGTCCAGTTTCTGAATCCAGGCCCTCAAACTACTACTATCCTTACACTGCTTTTTAAAGAGCTTTGGGCGTCAAGTAGAAAGTGGATCCCAATCATCACATTAGAAGAGTTTTTTCTTCCCTACAACTATCACGAAAATATGAGACTCCTTTCCACAGCATATGTTCTAAAAGACATAGTTCAATTTTGCTATAATCATTATAGGGTCACTCTTGATTTTCTATAATGAACAAATTGTCTTTACCTTGTAATCCACTTTTATCCAAAAAATTGCTCAAGTTAAACAACGTGTTTCTTGAAGCCAAATACTGAATAAAACGCTGGAAAAAAAAAAATTATGTCAAAGTAAGGTACCGTCATCTAACAAACTAATCTCAGAATTAGTGAGAAAAGTTGTGGTTAACACATTCCATTAAGCTTATCTAGTTTAAATTTCTCATCCTTGGTCTGCTTTACTAGTTCCCAAACCTAAAAATGTATTTTTCACTAGCCTATGAGAATTTATTAAAACCTAATGCCCACAGCTATAGTATTAAAGTCAAAATAAAAAGAAATATGCACTTTTAAACTGAACACAGTAATTCTGCCTATACTGCAGCATATTAGGACATACTAGTCATACTCAGGTGGCATCTAACTTAAAAAAAAAAATACTTATAATCATACACAAGAACAATATTACAGACATTCTTTTACCCACAGTCCAGATTAAACACATTACCATGTTTACTTTAGATCTTACAGAATTGAAACATACACTTTACTGAAAACAGAACACCTTCAATCTCCCTCCTTCCCTCTTCAGAGGCAATCACTTTTTTATAATTTTACCTCTATATAAGTATTTATAATTTTGTTTTCTATTTTAAATTTACAGAAATATCATGCTGTACTTATTCTTTTCCAATGTCCTTTTAAACAACTTTTCCCCAAGAATTATTTAATACATATAGATCTAGTTCATCCAATTAAAATAATGTTCTATCATTTCAATGAACTATAATACAATATATCAACTTCTTTATAGATATTTAAGTTCTTTCCAATTTCACTATTATTAATGTTTAATCAACATCTGTACTTTATCTCCATATACAAACACACAACAGTTTCTCATAATCTACACTTAGGATTGAGTTGTTGGGTCAAATGTATGTAAAAGTTTATCTTTTCAAAATATTGTCAAAATGCTCTCCGAAGTGCTTGCCTTAGAACACTATCTTTACTTCCCTTTACATGCAACCTCTAAAACAGAGAGCTGAAGAAACCCCTTTCAATTTCACTTTTTTTTCCAAGTATGCATAAGGTTATTACCAATTAGGATGTACACTATTACTCCCCTGACCAAATCTTGTTGATCTGAAATCACCCTAAACAAACCAGGATTTTTAAAAACTATCTGTAAATCAAAGACTCACCTTTCATTATTTATCCTAAAACAATCTGTTCAAAAAGACAATATTAGACTTTGATTTTCCTAGTTTTGATAATTCTTTGGTGTGGGGGCCTGTCCTGTACATTGTAACATGTTTAGAAGCATCCCTGGCCTCTTCCTACTAGGTGCCAGTAGCATTCTCTCCAATTGTGACAAATGTCCCCTGGAGTGTGTATGTATAGTGTGTATGGAGGGATCACTTTCCTCCCCTGCCCCATTTGAGAACAATTATTCCATGGTATTGCCATTGCCACAGCACAGTGAAATCTTATGCATACTTTCTCATAGACTATTAACAACTGTCAATGCAAAAACCTGAGAGTTGCATAAACTGGCAGAATGAGCAGAGCGCTGGATTTGTTTTAAGCTGCTTAAGGGAAACCAAACACGAATTTATCTAAAAATTACTCTGAAATTCTATCTTTCTTCTCCTGTCAAGGAATGGCCGTAAACTTTCCGTTTCCTTGCCTTTATCAAGGTTTTGTTTCTATTATCATTAACTTATTTACAGCCTCTGAAAGCCACCATTTTTGCCTCTTCATCTGGCAATGTAGTGCATTATATCTGTGGCTTTTTCTTTTTAAATAAACTACAGTTGATCCTTGAACAACATGAGGTTTGGGGTGCCATCCTCACTAACAGTCAAAAGTCCACATATAACTTTTGGCTACATCAAAACTTAAATACTAATAGCCTACTGTTGACTGGAAGCCTTACCAATAACATTAACAGTCATATAACACTATTTTGTATGTTATATGTATCAGACACTGATTCTTAAAGTAAAATAGAGAAACTTAATGTTATTTTAAAAAATCATAAGCAAAATGTTTACAGTATTTATTTTAAAAACCATGTATGAGTGGACTCACGAAGTACAAGCCCATTTTGTTCAATGATCAACTATATTTTTTTAAAAATGTGAAAAATACATATATAAGCCTGATAAATGATCATGATCTTAAATAAACACATTTCTGATAAAAGTAGAAACACTTATCCTAGTTAAGATGAAAATATTTCAAGTTATATTGAAACTAGTATATCCAAACATTTCTGTTGGCTCTGTATACTGATTATAATGAATTAGCAACCAACTGTGTAAAATATGTCCTAAATATGATCCTGCCTTTTGCTTATATGTGATCAGAAAGAACTCTGGTTGGTCTATAGTAAAAACTGGATATAGACAAACATATACTCCATATATGAAACCTACAAAACCCAGTGTTGCTTACAGAATCCACCTCTAGGCATTAATCTTTGCTTCTCAATCCCATTATCGAAGCCTCTGTGCTCTACCCCATTTTCTGTCTTCTGGTTTACAGGCCATCTTTACTCAAATTCTGAAGTCTACAATTATATTTCTTCCAAGGCACCTTGCCCTTTTTAACTATATGACTCAACTGCTGATGCCATTCCTGAAGTCTCAGGGTAAGAAGCAAGCTAGGATAATCAGTTAACCCACCAGTCAAAAACACACTTGTTAACCAAAATTTCTGCTTACCTCATTTCCATACACCATCAAATGATGAGTTGTAATGAGAGATTTGAAGACCACCACCCAACTACTGTTAGTAGTTCTTTCAAATAAACTGTCTGCCAACTGTGGGATGTTCACGTTCATCTCATTTGTGCACTGAATTAAGTCTGCAATAAAGAAAAAGATTAAATTACTCTCTGGCTTTAATTCATTCTTAATCCCAGATTTGTATACTAATAGATGAAAGATCTAACAGAGTGGAACAATAGGTAGTATGAGAAGTTGTTTAAAATCTCTCATAACAACCACTGAGACTACTACAACCTACCTGAGAACAAAGTGTTGATTAGGATCACATAAATGATCAATAACACCAGAAAGTAAATAGAACTCCCTCAGCAAATAACTGATCCTCAAGTAATTTTTTTACTTCAAAAGGAATTGTTTTAAGGTCTTGAAGAACTTTCAGTTCTCTTACTACTCTAAGCCTTCAGAATTACAATTCGTATTATCCATTCCTTTTAAAAAACTTTTTTAAAAATCATACCTATAGAAGCATGAACAAGCTGAAGGTCAAACGAACTTTATTAACATCCCTTCTGTGTTTGCACTAATAGAAAGATAAAATATATATGATATATGAAAGAGAGAGATCTCAGTTTGTTTATATAAAATAATTCTCATTCTTTCCTCCCTTTAGTTCTACTGAGTTATCTTGAATATCAGTTGATAGCGACTGACACTGAAAAACAAAACTGAAAGTGGACAGGTTTCTTACTGCAATAAATTTTCAAATAAGAAATGATCGAGAAACTACTCAATAACACCCTGAAAAAGTTAAAACAATATAAGTTCCGATTTTATATTTCAGTCTGGAAAGAATTACAATAAAATAGTCTAATATACAATTGTTTTAGCACCAAAACTAAAAAAAAAGCTCTTAAATAGACCACAAAGTTTCACCTCCAATCTGCTTAAGAGATTATTATTGGCAAATTCAAAGAAAATACAAAATATGGTCCAATTAGAGAACAGCGAAGAAAATCAAGAAATGAGTTGTTTTATTTTCAAAATACATATAAAACAAGTACAAATATCTTAGTTGTAACTACCATAAAAGAAAAAATATTAAAGTTATTCATGACTCATTAACAGTCCAGTTTTAATCTTTAGTGCATAATGATTAAATATGAATTCAAATGACCTAACTTGGCCTTGATTGCTACCAAGAAACATTAATGTAACTATGACCATTTACCTGCCAATTATTATGCAAAGTAGTAGTTCATAAGTGAATGTATTTTAGATAAGTAGTTACCCTTGCCAACAATGCTTAAAGAACAAAGCACAATAGTGCCTATGGACAGAAGAATGACACAAGGCTTTCACAATTCAGACTACTTGAATAAAAATTAAATAGTACATTCAACTTACTGTGTATAGTCAGCTTCTGATAGTAAAAAGTAGAATTTGACCTCTGCTGTCTCTGAATTTTCTTGAATGCTATTTTACACCTGTCCTATGGAACTGAATATATTCTTCTTGTCTTATTCCCAAAGCTAAGCCTTCTCTGACTCTGAAAAATACACTGAAGCAAGGCCTCTCTTTTGCTTATTTTGACTACTTTATAACTTCAAGCACAGTAGTCAAGTTCTGAATTTAAGTTATATTCCTAGCTTTTTCTGTCTTTATTTTTATGTATTTAATTTTTATATATCCTTCCAGAAACTGTCTTGATAAGCTATTTAATTCTTAGTTACTTCCTAACAATGGCATCAATATTCATTTTACTCCTCAGAATCTTATTTTAGTTTTCAAAATTGAACCTGTCACAAAATTTCTTGTCACAACACTGCCCCAAAGGTACTCCTACCTCTGCATATTTACAAGTCTCTCAAACCTCCAACAATCCTACTTTCTCCTCTCCATTCCATTATCACTGCCAATGACAGAGTTCAGACCCTATTTATTTCTTAACTAAGGAGTACCACCATGCCTGAGAACATTCGAAAATTGGGAAGGGAGGTTATGACAACTCTCTGAGGGGTTTTATCTGCATTTAATATCAAGGATGACGGAGAGTAACTGCCCTGCAAAGCAGTCAGCACTCCACAATTAAAAAACTACCCCGTCTCAAAGTATTCCCACTGAGAAATGTTGGGATGACTGACCTCTTCATTTTTTAAGGATACCTGATTTGGGGTCTCACCATCCCTATACCCCTAAACTTTCTCTAAACTAGCCACAGAATGATGTGCAACACAATCATTGCCTAACTTCAATCACATCCCCACTGCTTAAAGGATGGTATATATTTTGTCCTTGACAACATCCTCCTTCTTGAATCTTAGTTTCTAACACAAAATCACTACAGTTTTGTAATGTACCATGCTGTTTTACATCAGAATATTTCCATTCTTGCTCATTCTTCAAAATGAATGAAATCTTTCCCTTCACAGAAGGTAACCTCCACACAGTTACTACGCTGGCACATACTTCTACATTACAGAATTTTTTTAGACTATATTTACTTCGAAATCATTCTTTTCTACTAGATTAAGAGACCTTAAAAAGAGCCTGCAAACATTTTTGTTAGCATCATGAAGGTTAAGTAAATGGCTTGATTAGGCAGATAAAGCCTAATTTTAACTGAAGACAGAGGTATAGATTTCATTTTCAACTATAGTACCTTATATATTAGAATATATAAAACCTATGCAATATTTTATTTGTGATAAGCCCTCCCGCTACATCCCTTTGCTCGTTACACTGACGTATCCTTTGCAATGCCTCCTATTATCCAAGTACTCTCACCTCAGATGCGCAGCACTTGCTGTTCCTTCTGACTAGAGTTCTCTTCTCCCTGACATCTATATTTCTTGCTCCTTCGCTTTACTCCTATATCATTGTTTAAATATCATCTTATCAGATGAATGTCTCTGAATTTTTATCAAAAATACCAATGCCTTAGGACACTCTTCTACCTCCAAACCCTTACTACCTCCCAAACCCCTCTTACTGGCCTTACTTTCTCTCTCTCCAAAGCACTTATCACCTAACACATTTTGTTTAAAGTCTTTTCTCTCCCAATTAAAATATAAGTTCTATGTGGGTGGGTCTCTGTTGTTTTCTGCTGTATCCCCAAAGGCCTAGACTGGTGCCTTGCATATAGTGGTCACTCTTACTTTTGAATACATTCTTTTCAGTGTGCATACAGTCCTAGCATGCTTTTTTAAAAAGCATCCAAAATAGTAATTGTTACATAGACCAAATCAACAATCTACAACTATCTGCACAACCTGCTCTTCCCAAAAGGTTGAAAAACAAACCTGAGCCCACTACATGTGAAAATTTTCAAATTTCAAGTTAAAGGAGATCTAACAAATATTTTTATTTTAATACTTATGAAAATTCTAGTATGCTTTAGAAATGACTAGATAAAAACTGAAGAATAACTCCAGAAGCTAAAATATAACACTTCAGACTTAACAGGAAAAATGAAATAAGAGTTCATGATCAGATTATGAATCCAAAGTAGACCAAATACGAAACCAGTTATACAAATACTACTGGAAGAAAAAAAAATACCAAATCCTTACACAAACTCTGCAGAATATACTTCCCCACAGTATTTTTAACTTAACCAGTCATCTTCTCCATGCAGTAATTTGTTCTCCACACAATGTTTCTACTATAGCAGTACTTGAAAAGGCTTCCAAGTCCAAGCTCCAACAACACAGGAAGGAAATGTTTTCCTCACCTCTGACTAACCAAAAGCGAATAATTCCAAACAAAAGTCAATCTTGATAGCTACTGTTTTTTCCATTCACAATCCAGGAGATTTCATTTCTTAAAAAGTACAAACTTGGTATTACATTTCCCTTACCAATCAAAAGGGTTCCAAGGTAGAAACATATATTTTTACTTATTTACCTTAAGAATAAAAAAACCTCCTTAAATATTACAATAACAATTCCTGAATTCCTCAAAAAAAAAAAAAAAGCTACTACATGGCATGTAGGTTCTTTGCTTTAGGTATAGGTGAGAATTCTAGTATTTAAGAGCAGGAAGAAAATAGGCTTACCATGGAAATGAAGAGCATTGTTCCAGAGATGGTAAGAGGAACCAACTGCTACTATACAAAATGCTATCAATTTTATTTTTTATATGCCAAGCCAACAATGTTTAGGTTTGATAAAATAAATGTTAATTGTATTAACACAGGCTAAGGAACTTGACCCACAGGTAGAGTCACAGGTGCTCACTATTAAGTGACAGATAATTAGATTTTTGCAAAAGATAAGGGTGACTGGAAACATATCTACAAACTGAATACCCAATTAGCCAATGTAATGCAGTCCTAAATTTCTTTTCATGGAAATCCTAAATTTCTAACTTAAAACAAAAACCATATGAAAAGTAGTAAAATGTAAAACAGTATTTTTATATTCAGGGAAAAATGTTCAGCAAAGTACAGAAAATTTAGAAGTAACCAGTTACTAGACCATTTCCTTAATTTTTACAGCCATACTCTTTGTGTAGCCCAAAAGCCTATATAGACCTCCCCAGGCAGAGTTTACCAATCTTAGAAACTTAGGATACTTAGGGTTGGTTTATTTCCACAGAAAATCAGGCAACTCAGCCAGTGGCATGTACCACTAGCAAAATGTAGAGGTCTATTACTATTCTAATAACCAAGTAAATTTTTCTAATAAATAAGGTTGGCTAAAAATACTAGTTTTTTTTTTAAGTATAATAATAATGTAGCCAAATTACTATTGTCTCTTTCAAAGGAGTCACTTTAGATACTCTTTGCAACTGCCTTCAGAATCAATTTTGAAAACATAAGACTGATTTCTTCAGTCATCTAGAAAATTGGAGATACATTCACTTTGGAAGGCAATTTAAGTGGTTCATTAAATGTTGTTTCACTGATCAGATCTTTGAAATTTCTCCTGGGTAGGAGTACAAATAAAAGGAACAAGTATTTACCAAGAAACAGTAACAGTAACTGGAGAATAAGAAAATCATTTCTGAACTTTTCATATAAAGGATCAGCAACATTATTTTCATTAACAAAAATTTTAAAGTATTTAGAAAACATGCTAGTTGAAGTCAGACTTAAGACAAAAGAAATTAAACACGCGCAGGCATATCTGCCCTTGTCAGAAATGTCAAATGTTGGAGAACTAGAATAACTCATATATCTCACTCCATTAAATTTTTTTTCTATGTGTAGAAGGGTCACAAAGTATGGTCCAAATTTAGATGTAACTATTATAATATTATCTTTAAAGTTTGTTAGGTCCTCTGTGAGAAAGACAATATTATACTTTAATATACTTTCCATTAGAATTAACTAAAAAAATAGTTAATTTATTCCTAAGAAATAAATCTAACCAACATTTTAATTGGCTATTAAGATAAAAACTGGGGAAAGATTCACAGAGTATAGAATGCTCAGTACAAGTAACAGAATTGAGTTAATTCAAAAAGAGAGAAGAAAGCATTCAGAGTATTAAGAAGACAAAGATATCCAAATGGCTTTGATAAAAGTACTATGAAGCTAAGGGACCTAAGTCACAAAGTAAGTGGACATGTCTAATAATGGTGGGATAGTTTATTAAATGACAGTAGTCTGGCAATGAAATACTATCAGGCCAACGAACACATGGGGGGAGAAAAAGCCAACGGGGAAAATGCCTGCAGTATATTAAATGAAAATCATATCAAGATAACAATAAAAATTCCATTTAAAAAACTATATATTTTCTGATTTATACTGTATTTACTCAAATACAGGGTGATGCAAAAGGAACACTTACAATATTCACAACTAAATTATATATGAACAAGTATTCAAAACCAATATGTAAAGGAACTATATCACTATCTTTTCCCCTAACTTTACAAATCTCAGTAAACACTTCTCAGGTCACCAACAAACACCAATCATGTATTGTAATTCATTCTAGACCCTTTGGAGTGTATGATGATCGACGGCCAAATGAAGAGCTATGACATGTTCCTTTATTTCCTCATGGATGTGAAGAAAAAGAGTTACAAGCAAAAGAGTTGCATGGTATTTCAGCTTGAAATTTTGTAGCCACTGTCACAGAGGTAGGCCAATATTTTGAACAGATTTCAAGCTCTCACCATGATAAGTAATGAGGAACCTCCAGAACTCACACACACAAAAAAGGGAGGCAAAGTCTTATATTACTAAAAAACAAGTTGCAGATGTAGGAAAAATGAATTTGCTAGCACAACTAGATATGCTATCTCTATTACTGTGTTCTCTACAAAATGAATGGACTAAAATTTCATACATGTAAAAACAAAGAAATATAAAGATAGCTACAATTTGATAAATGTACATGTTATATTAACCTGGTTTTTGAGCAATAAGTTTTTCTTTCAACTGATTATTTAAAAAATTACCATGTGAAACAAGAGGCATTTTTACTCCTTCAAAACTATTCAACAGAAAAACTGCAGTAAGTCTTCACAGTAGTCTCATTATCTGGCTATGTTTGTTTAAAATAAATTTTGAAGAAGACATATTAATCTGAAAAGACCTCTATCAATGCTAATTTCAGGTGATTATGGAGGCCACCTAAAGATATCAATTAAAAAAAAAAAAAAGAATGAAAAGTATAACACAGACTTAGGAAGCATTCCTGGGGATATACCATACATCTGTCAAGTGCTGCGTGTCTTCAGAACACTTTAAAAAGCAACAAAAGAGAAAGGACTGACCTCCTTTATATCTGTAGCAGAGAAAAAAAGTGGAACTAAATAAGGAATGCCTAAAATAAAGAACTCAGATAGAGGTAGGTACCTAAGCCAACTCTAAGGTATTCTACATTAACGTCTGGCTAAAATTAGCCTCTTGAGTCATTGCTGAAAACAAGCCAAGTTTGATGAATTGACCATACTTTAATTTTCAAGGTGCAAAATAAATTGTTTTAGTTAATCGAATCATTACGTAATTGCCCTAAAATTTAATCATATACAAAGCATCCTTTCAAATCAGCACAACCATCCCTTAAAATTATCTATTTATGCATTTGCTGTTCACCCACAAATCTGTTATAAATAACATAAAATCCTATACCAAGAAAGTGTTTAAATCATGAAAATGCTCAAGAAAAACATGTATTTTTGGATAACTTCCAAGTAATTCATTACTACTGACTTAGTTTTCAAGAGAAAGGGTCGTTCCCCTTGCCCTATTAGCAAAAGGTTCTAGTTTAGGTTGTAGTCTACTATGTAAGCATTTTTAAATTAAAAGTCTGAAAACTTAAGTTTTTCCTAGGAGTTCTCGTATATTCTGCATTCCTACCACTAGATGGAAGATGATACAGAGAAACAACAACAGGACTCTGGCAAGAATATAAATGGGCTCAGGCTTATCTATTAAAAAACTTCTTAATTTTGAGATTGTTTAGAATTCCACCCTAGTATTCCAAAGTGGTGATTTCCAAATCTAGACACTCTACTCTCACCTCAGATTCCAAACAAAGATATCAGCAGTGAGAACCATATTTTAGTAAGCACTACCTTAAATGTAACTATTATTTGTTTTTAATTTACCAGAAAATATAAGATCGTAATAAAAATATTACTTAATAAAATAAAAACTCATCACATAATATAAGAATTAAAATATTTATTTAATCTGAATAGGAAAACAAAATGAAAGCATTATAGTTCTCCAACATTAAAAAATAACATGTTCAGTTGTATAAACAAAGGTGTTCTTCCTTTCTTTGAAATCTGAAGTTTAGAAGTACAATCTCACCTGTAGGAAAGAAAACATATTAAATATTAAGTAATTTAAGAATAAATGTCAAAATTACACATTTTCTTTTGTTGTATTACATTCTAAGAACTTCTAATAGTTCAAATCAGTTAAGGAGCTATAATCAAAATTCTCAAAAACAATCTAATACTAGATCAGAAGCAAACAAAACATGTTTTCCTAAAAAAACTAACAATACATTATGAGTACTGTACTCACCTCCACATGCTGTAAATCAGAACAGTCCCAGGAGAGCATAAAAAATGGAAAGAATAATTTCATTCCAAAAAGAGCAGGAAACATGAACCCAAGCATGAGAGGCTCTGCGAGTACAAATCAGAGTACTCTAAAGGAAAAAAAATATCTGGAGACGTTCAAGGAACTGTGACTAAGTCTGGAGAAAAGTATGTTATTAGTAGGGAGTGACCAAATGTCCTGGTTTTCCTGGAACGGTCCAGGTTTACACCTGTTATCCCAGTGTCCCATTCAGATAGTATATCCCTTTTACTCTCAAAAATGACCCAGTTTGAAATAAATTATATGTCACCCTAGTTTTAAGTGACCTAATAAAGTCTACATCTAGCTAAGGAAATAATACATTGCCAACATCTTGAAACAAAAGCTCATTTCTCTACTCATAAGGTTCAGGAGAGAAAAGAAAAAATAACAGGCAAAAAGTACTCCTCATAGCTAGGCTAATGTTTTCTGAAACGGCCAGGCCCAAGTCTAACAAGTAGAAATCCCAAAGAACTTAAATTCTGCCTAGTCAGAGAGAAAAATGAATTGCAGTTAGCCTCTCTGCCAAAGTCTACTTCATCCAGAAAACATAAATTTCATGTCCCCAGACAATCAGAACAGAATCTTTATGCTCCATCTTCCCACATCTTTGCAAACCTCCGTAAGAACAAAGAGAAATCCTTTTTATCCAGAAATATTCATTGCAAACTCTATTATGCCAAATAGTTTTAGGTGTAAGAAAATACAATACTGAACATAGTTTCTGCCATCATGAAGCTTATATACTAATGAGGAGAGACAATCTGTAAACAAATGAACAAATACATGTCAGATGGTGTTAAGTACTAAGGATTTCTTAGCATTTAAGAAAGATAGGACATGTGTTTGGGGGAGGTTGCAATTTATACATGATAATCAGGAGTCTAAGATAAAGGAGACTTTTGAAAATTATAGTAACAATAGTCGTGTGTCATCAGTGGCCTGGAGGCCTACGAAACTGACCAGCATGATCAACTGCTATCTTCCACATAGTGGGAAAGTATGGAGGCATCCCATTCATTCTACATTACACAGGTCTGCTTCACCCTTGCCAAATCAAAGTCATGTTGAACAAGAATCTTAGTAATTCTGAAAAGTCTCCGGTGTTATGTAGATATAAGTAGAGACAATGGGAATCATTGTCATTCAGATACTTTACAATCTGTTCACCTTAAGTGAGTCCAAATTACATTGGCCACTTACTACAGTTCATTAATTGCTATACCTGTGGCAAAAAGGCATCGAGCAATCCCACTAAGCCCCTGGGTAACATGTAAAAGCCATTTCAAAAAGAATATTTTTTTCAAACTGCTATAAATAGTAATAATAGCTATAGCTAAAACCAATAAGCATCAAATAATAACCTATCTACATAGCTTTAAGTTTTGAAATAATGCTCTATAAATAGAAAAATGTGAGCCATTATTATTACACAATTAATAAATCACCATAAAATAAACCCAAAGTACTTTTCCCTAGTTTAAATTTAAGCTTTTAAGTTTCTACAAATAGAAATATTCACTAGGAGTATTTCAACAACAAAAATCTGCATCCTCACATATCCGTAACTATACAACTGTTCTTATAAAATTCCATATGACCCATGTTTACCTGTTTCTTAGCATTAAAAAAAAAAATGTTAATTTTATCCTGACAAATGCCTTTCTTAAAGGCATATCTTCTTAAATGTTTTAAAAACTGCTTTATTGAGCTGCCAAAATTAAAGTGAAGACTTTTTTAAACTTAAAAATTCCATGTATCTTATACAGATGTATGACAATTAAAAAACATAATTTTTATTTTTTAAAATTCCATGTAAATTATGCCTCAATAATGTTAACTAAAAGGAAAAAAAAACTATCAGTTTGAATCTCAAAATCTAAGCTTTGGCTATCAAAAAATGTTGATCTGAAAAAAAGACAAAAAGGAAAAACCCTATTTCAAAACTATGCCCAAGCATAGAAAATTTGGTATACTTTATTTAAATTCCAAAATAAAGTTATTATTTGATTCACTGTGTTTAAAAGCTATATTACAGAAAAAAGTTAAGAACACTGGATATTTTGAACTTTGAATATTTTGAAAATTCTCTCTTCTATTAAGTTGACATAATCACAACTTATTTTGTGCACTGCACAGTTAATTATAGATTTATTTCCCCTATATATATAGGCTTTAAGTATTTCTCAGTACTAGGCATTTTGATAAACAGGCCCCTGCTGCTAGAGAATTCAGAAACCATGAATTAACACTTAACGCATATAGTATAAAACATTTATAGTGTTTTTTTATTTAGTAGTTATGTTTCCCTGTACTAATTAAAATAACACTAATAATAAAAGATTAAGAATAAAAAGTTGATTCTTTCATGCAAGTATCTATATTTAGGTAGACAGATAATATCACATATATATTCAAAATCCATATTCTATCTGTTCATAGATATATAGAGTCACTCAAATTTCTGAGAGCATTTACCTTTCTCGTTTATGAAAATGTAATATAAATCTTAAATGGCCTAGACAAGTAGCAAGGAAAAAGTTTAACTACCTTTCTCCCTTCGTTCCACAAGGCCAGCCTTTCACTAAATTTTCTTTTTGCTATGGCTCTCCAAATAAGCCTTCTACTCACCTAAAATGCTACTACTTTGAATACTACTACTGTTCAAGTAAGATACCTCCTGAAACTTGACCAATAGAGAACATTAACTAGCTTTTGCTTTCACTGGATACCTCCTTTTGCTTATACTGGATACCTCCTAGAATAACCGGGATGGGGGGATGGGGGGATGGGGGGGGTCTGGTTCTTATTCTATTCTTTTAAAGTTCATGTCTCCCTAACCTCTTATCTGACTCACACTAATTTGATAGTCAATCCTGTGTTACTCATTTCCAATCTCTGCTTCAAACTAATGATGATGATGCTAATTTCATCATCACAAAAGTTCTACTCTAGTCTCTCCTATCACCACTTCCACGCATAGCCCCATTTATTTCCATGCGCTAAGACTGTATTATAACAGGATAAACTGACATCAGAATGAGTGAAGGACCTAAATCAAATTCCAGACTTGCTATTTACTTTCATGACTTTGGGCATGCAAAACTGGCCACTCTGTTTCAACTTCTCCATTTCAGAAAGAAAAATATTAGTATTATCACAACAATATACTGTAAGACAACATATTTAGAGTACTTTGTAAGCTTTAAAGCACCATTACAAATATTGGGTATTGTTAGTTTTGCTTAATATTATATTTTATTGGTAAGTTTTGCCCTTATTTTAGACTATTCCTTCATAACTTTTCTAATACAGTATTATAAAACCATGTCAAACGCAATGACTTCTACAAACCTCTTGAGAAGGTTTATAAACCCTAATTTCTTCAACTGGGAAATATTACCACTGTTACTTGCACTTTATCTTAAGAGTGGCAAAACCTTTATACATGCAGATTTTTTTATATTTCACAAAGTTCTTTAATATCCTTCATCTTCTGATTATTACAACAACTGTGTGACAAGCAAGGGATGCTCTGTTAACTCCATTGTAAAAATTTTAATGCCTAACTAAAGTAACACAAACTAGTAGCTGTGCTGGAACTAGATTCTTTAAAACAGCAATCTTTCCTCTAGAGGGATAAATAAAGATATGTACATAGTCTCTCAATTCTGTCCTTTGTCTGAGTCTTGTCATCACCTCTAATTATTCTAAAATTCACACATTCTCTCTTTTTTGTCTTCACAAATCTAATTCCTAATATAGATGGTAACAACTTCTTGTCTGGTATACTGTACTCTGTTCATTAGCATCATCTTCATTCTGGCTACAAAAAACCAAAGTCAACTGGAATTAAGGAAGACACCACATTATTCAACCTAAGTTCACAAGGAACAGGTCAAGAATTTTGGGCATCCACATCTCCAAGTGCCTCAGAAACTACAAGACTTAATTAAAGTTTAAAAAGTCAAGAATGTTCCAAAACTAAGTCAACTCACCAGTTTTTAAATGAGTAGGGCTTACATAATTTTATAGAAGAGTAGTACATAAAGCAGTTTTCCAGTTGTCTGTCCCAGAGATGAAATCATTCTAAGTAATAGCAGAAGAGGAAAACTATATTTAAAAGGGCCTCAAAAGCTACACTACCTTTTTGGTTCGCCACTAGCTAAATTAGGAAAACACAACTCATAAACAGGGTCAAAGAAAAAGCACTTCTAGGTTAAATCCACAGGCCCAAAGATAGGAAGCAACTCAAACTTTTCTCTTCCTTGTTTTTTTTTTTTAGCTTTCACTTTTTTTTTTAAATTAAATTTACTGGGGTGACATTAATTAATAAAAGGTTTCCATCTCCTGATAGAAATAGCTTTCTCCCTTCAGTTAGTCAGCCTCCTGAGCAACTTTATAAATAGCTTTCTAACTCGGCTTCTAGCTGCAGCTCTATAAATTTTAAGGCAGTACCTGCGGTTGTTCTTTACTACCATTCCGCTATGTTATGTGGTGTCAGGGATGTGCTACAGAAATCACCTAAAAATAATGCTTTGGTCCACTCTAGGTTACTAATTCAAAACAATATTTTGTGAGAATATGAAGAACAAAAATAAATGAGTATTTATACTCTACCAAGTCTAAAGTCTTTTTTTTTTTTTTATTAAATTGATTGGGGTGACATTGGTTAATAAAATTATATAGGTTTCAAGTGTACAATTTTATATTACATCTTATGTATATTACATTGCATGTTTACCACTCAAAATCAAATCTCCTTTCATCACCATATATTTGACCCCCTTTACCCTTATTTGCCTCCCCTATCCACTCTTTCCCTCTGGTAACCACTAAACTGTTGTCTGTGAGTTTTTGTTTGTCATTTGTTTGGTACTTTCAGTTTAACATCCCACATATAAGTAAAATCATATGGTTGTCATATGGTTTTTCTGACTTATTTCACTTAGCATGATAATCTCAAGAATCTAAAATCTTATACTGAATTAAAACCTAACACGAATCCCAAACCTGGTAACTGATAAACAATTACAAATTTCTGTAAAGTTACAAAAGCTAATGTTGAGAAAAGAAAAATAAAGGAGGAAATACTACCTGCCAAACCTCAACTTCTTAGTCATTAAACTTTTAGAAGGGTTTCCCTCAAAAAGTAAATGTACAAATGAGAATAAAGATAACGTAGTTATATCTTCCAGATCTTAAAGCAGAAGACAAGTGATTATATAAAGAACAAACCATTTTTCCCCCTCCAGTTTCATACTAAAAGATCAAATGCAGCTGTCCTATAACTCTCTTGGATATGCAGTTTTTAAAAACATATTCATTGCAGAGCAATCCACTGAATTTTTATTTACCAACAAATCTTAACATTGGTCTTATCAATCAAAACCAGACCGATTTTCCCATGACAGCTCACCTGAAGGCTAGTAACTGCAAGTATGAATACAGTTTTGTTTTCTGCTCACCTAATATAAATGCCACATCCTTCCAAAATCTTGCCTATCCTATCCCTTTCCAAAGATTCTGTCTGTAAGAGAGACAAACAAACTTAGCAATTACAAAAGGTACCAACTATTAAAATAATATTCCTAGGTAAAATTATATATTGAATACAACTAAAGATTATTCTAACCTCTACCAATAAGTTGCTTATTTAATTTCAAGTCACAAAAGATCAAAAGATGGCCAAAGAGAGATATTTCATACTGTATTTAACAAGTCAATTCAAAACTAGCTAAATGTACTGCAAGTAAAAAGCAAACCTTTTTTCTGCTCTTCTCTTAATTAGTATACAACAGTTGCAGGCCAAAAATGAGTAAGCAGTGATAGAAAAACTGATGCAGCCTTGGCCTATTACAGAATTCTAGCTTTCATAAGTAGATATATATATAACTTCATCCACACTATATATCCACTGTATACATATACTTCAAGAAATATTGACCTTACAACAATCACACAAATTAAGAATCCTTGAAACAATACTTAGATTTCTATGGTTCTATGAAATTAAGGAATAAAAATGAGGCTTGAGACAATAATTCAAATTCATCACAACCAAATAATTTTACTATGATGTACTTACAATGCATATGAGTTCATGCTGGATTAGCAATGCTCTATTATATAACCTCAACTGATCTCTCATTATGATCAAAAATCAACAACTGCAAGACAATTAGCTAATGTAGATCATTTAGTCTATGGCAATAGATAAAAGACCACCACCATCATTCTTTTTCAGGTATATTCGTATTTCTGACATAAACACCATGAACTTTTCAAGTGAACCAACTAAGAACCAAGATCATATCTGAGTACTCTCAATATAAAGAGTAATTCTATATAAGAACTTCATACTTATAAAACAATAAGACTGTTGACAAAATAGTCACTAGCTCAGTATATTAAGTCCATTATCTTCATCAAAGATTTATTAAACATTTCCTAAGATACTATTATGCACCAGGCACTGGTGCCTGGGTACTGGAGATACCAAGATGAATAAAGCAGAGTCCCTATTTTTAGGAGAGCTAAACATGCACAGGATGTTATGAAACTAGGGGAGAAGAAAGAGAATGCCACTGCAGAGGGATAGGGGAGTAATTTAATTTCAAATGCTACTCACAGCTTGCCAGGTGTGGTTCATTTGGCCAATGGGGGAGTGGTGTTTGGCGGGGAGGGGTGGAGTGAAGGGTGCCATCCTCCCTTACCAAGCAAGGGCATCTAACACAAGCATACATGCCCAAAGGGAAAAAATGTGAAAGGAAGATAAACATCCTCTGGTCAACCTGGCTGACTAAAAAATTCAGAAAAGCAAGCATCTGAGACATGGCTGGAAAAGCTAGTAGAAAGTCTTTTATTTTCAAGTATTTTTATATTTTGTATTATTCACATATTTTTAATGAAAGTAGAAGAAAACTCACACTTTTGTTAGGCATTTCCTCCTAAAACAAAATCATTAAAAAAAAATGCTTCCCCTTACTCCAATGACAGTAGCATGTTGTTTTTCAAGTAATGATGACACACTGGTAGATGGGACACTCTAATGAAGAATGAAGCAAAAGCTCATAAAGAAGCTGTCTCTAATCTCAGTTTCCAAAGCACCGAGCCAAGAACAAATAAGTTTAAGAGACACAAATATAGCATTACAAAATAGCAGAGAGGAGGCAATTTAAGCAAGTCAGGGATTTTCTCGAGCTCATATGAAGCTGGGGCCAGCTCCCCATAGTCCAGCTGAGGGCTTATTCCTCTGAAAGTATATTAAAAATGTACTCTAAGAAACACAGGAAGTTGCTCTTTCCAAATGTAATCTTACATATTTACAGAAGTTATATTTCTCAAAGAAATGCTTTCTCCTAACTGTATCTCATTCCCTAAAAGTTCTCTACAAGCTAAGAGACTCTCCAACAAATTGCCTGACTTCCTTCCCCTCAAGGTTCTTCACTGACATACAAATGTTAAATTTAGTCTCTATTTCCTTTTACTAGTAGTGTCTCAATTTATGTATCCATACAAAAGAGCTAATAAGACTACTTTTTCAATAGATTTTTATAAGGATTAATTGTATTAATGCATGTCAACTGCTCAAGACAAAAAGGCTTCCTTAAATTTTAGCTATTATTCCCACTATGCAGGTTATGTCTTAACTAAAGTGATTTTATCAAATTTTGTTTTAACACCAAAGATTAAAAAGTTTCCTTTAATGTTTATAAAATCTATCTTTAGATCAAAATGAGGTATATATTATTGCTTTTTAGAAGACTTTCAATGAATCCTGTGTAACAAACTCAGAAATCCCCAAACCTCAGATACTCCCACTATTAATGCAGTCTATAATAATCAAGTTAATATAAAAAGCTTGAAAAGCAAAGTCTATTCTCAGCTTCAAGATCAAAAAACTCCTTGCCTTCTTTATTTTAACACTAGCAGCAGAAAATAAACATGTAATACAATTTTGAAAATCAGCTCTAACTATGGTCTAACTTCAACAGTAGCCAAAAGCTACCTGAAAAAGATATCTAAAAGTCAGATGATTAAAATCCATACTCTCTTTACAATCTAGCCTCAGACAACTGCTCCAATTGTACTTCTCCTTACACCCTGTCCTTCCCCCAGCTCCAAAGCATCCTTTTTACCCTCTACAATTAAACAGATTCCTTTGTTTCCCACAGTTCCAGGTTTCCTATCTGCAAATGTTTGCTCATGCTCTTTCCTCTACCTGAAATGCCTAATGCTCTTCAATGCTTATTATTTAAGGCTCAATTCTCCCCCTAATCAAAAACAGTATTTCTCTCTCCTATGATTTTCAGTGAACTTATCTCACTAAGGCCATGACCAGTGATCTCCTATTTAGAAGTCTTAATATTCTCAACTCACTTGGTTATATGACAGACTCTTAACAAGTAATTGCTAATGAGTATATTAATTACCTCAAGAATAACATCTTCTGTGGAGATTCAGCTTTAAATAACTAAGAATGACTGATATTTAAGATAGTTTGCAGATAAATAGGTGTCAATAGCTAAATCACATTCATCAAACATATCCAAGAATCCTATTGACTTTAATTGCTTTATCAAATTTTTTTCCAGTCATACTGACCATCACAAGATAGTTTGTCTTTAAGATCATTTGTAAATTTGGAACTCAAAAAAGTTCGCTTTCCAGACAAGCTCATAAAAGCCATGAGAACAGTGTACTGATTTTATTTACTTAGCAATCCAAATCACCATGTATAAAATAGTCAGAGGTCCAATTTCAGGTGCCAAAGTTTACCTAGTAATTGCAACAAGATTTGCAATTACTTCCTTTCCATCCGTTTCAATAACCCTATCACAAATTACCTGAAAAAAAAAAAAAAGAGTACTTTCCCAGTTCCATAATAGTGGCATCTAAAACTGGGATAGCAGCTAATAACAGGATAAAAGGGGATTCTAAAATGAGGATTTACGAAAAAGGTGAAGAGACCAGAATCAATCAAGAATAACTCCTATTGCCACAAGACATTTATGGGCTCCCTCTCCAGCCTCATCACCTTTTATTCCTATTAGCACTTGGTTAATCTGTTTAAGAGAAACACTTTTGCCCATCTGGCAAATCACTATTCATCTTTAAAATTCCTGTTACCTCCTCTATGAAGCCATCACTAACCTACTTCAAAATTAATTACTCCAGCCCTTACTTTGATACTTTATGTAAAAAACCTCATACGTTTATCTCAACACATCACAATTATTTGTTTAAACATTTTCACTATTAGATCTCATGTTCCTTTTAAGGTAAGGATCAAGTGTCCTTCATTGTTTACATTCTTTTCTTGACCTTGATCACTCTCTTAGCACTCCACTTACTGCTTCTAATCAGCATTTTTGCCAGTACTGCTCAATGTAGGATAAAACTCAATCTCAGAACTTTCCCCTCATATTCCTGCTCATAGATCAACCTAAAGATTTTAATACCACTTCCCAGAGAATTTTATAAAAATAACATGAAATAAAAATTTATTTGCTTTATAACTGTTTTTCCATTCAGGCCTTCTCCAAGTAAATTGTGAAACAAGATGATAGACTATTAGGTCTTTAGGTACACAAATGAATTAAGTTACCTACAGGTTATTTTCAAAAGAAAATTTACTTGGATTTTCCTATCAATTCACCAGAGTCAATGAATCCTTAAGAGCAGGAAAGAAAAGGCTAAAGTAGATATTAGGAAGAAATCAATCAGAGTCAATGTCCAGCTTATTTCATATAGACTATTACAATCAGGTACTTCATTTGTGATTATCATTATCTGCACTTTAAATGTTTTGCCAATGTCTTTTAAAAAAACATATAAGTATTTAGCAAGCAAGGCCTTATACAGCAATCCGCTTTCAGATGTGGACTATCACAGATAACACAAAGTCTAAAATCCAGGACTCTTTGGAATTCACTTTTAACAACCGCATGCAAGTAAATGACAATCATAAGAGAAAGAAAACCAGAAAACAACCCAAGATCTAACTAGCTTAAACTCATTTGTTTAAGGTCAAATATACTAATAATAGGCAGATACTGAAATAATTAATATTTAATGTGTCAAACTGCCCTAATTTTACATAATAAAACTCTGGAAGTTTATTGCCCAACTTCCATAATCCCTCTCATTTTCAACCAATAAAGAATAAAAATTCACTTGATCATGGAAACAAAAGAAGTTTAAACCACCACTGCTCACAGCAAAGACTATTATATTAGTCTTAAAGCAATCTTCCTTTTTATGTATAAAAATCCTAAAACATTGTTTGATAACACATTAGAAACCACCCATGAAAACATCAGCCTCCTTCTTTTGTTCAGCATCTTTTTATTGCATACTTGCTAAATACTGTAATAAGCATAGTTAAGAAAACACACAAGGGCTCTCTATAAACAATTATAAAAGCTATAAAGAATTATAACATATGAAAAGTATCATTATGAGAAAGTACAAGATACTATGGAAACACACACTATTCTATGTGGACAAAAATAACTGCTTATTTGATATTCAAGCAACTATGTATTTATTATCTTTCCACACATTTAAAAAATTATATTGAGAACATACAAAATAAAAAAAGTACTTTGAATTAGATTAAGTGGTCCATCCAGTTCAAAGAATGTTTGACTCAAAATATTTCCATTAACCAGTCAATGAACTATATGCAAAGTGTAGTGTGACAAGGAAATTTTTTCTCTCATTCATTAATCTCTATTTCCATGGTACACAGAAGTAGCACAGTTGTACTCCATGTCAACTTCAAAAGAAGGGGAATAACTCAAATATCCTCAATTTTCCTTATACCCACACCTCAGTTCCTCCTTACACTACATACAAAAATTAACTCAAAATTGACCAAACCTAAAAGAGCTAAAAACTATAAAACTCTTAAGAGTAGTTTAGCTGTAAATCTGTGTATCTGTGGATTAGTTAATGGTTACTTAAATATCATACCAAAACACAAAGAAAAAAATAGAAAAATCAAACTTCAAAATTAACTTTTGTTTATCAAAGGGCATTATTAAATAAGTGGAAAGAGAATCCTCAGGATGAGAAAAATATGTAAATCATATAAGGCTCTAGTATCTGAAATGCGTAAAAAACTTTTCCAGCATTCCAAACATATAAAGAAGCCAATTTAAAAATGGGCAAAGAATCTGAATAGACATTTTTTTCAGAGATATGCAAATGGTCAATAACCACAAATGGTCAATAACCGCATTAAGAAAAGACAAACCAAAAACACAAGATATCACTTAACATCCGCAAGGATGACTACAATAAAATTTTTTTTTCAATTAAATGTTTTAAAAAAACTGAAAATAAGTGTTAGCAAAAACATGGAGTAATTAGAACCTTCATATATTGTTGGGAATGTAAAATGGTGCAGCCACTGTGGAAATCAGTCTGGTAAGTCCTCAAACATACAATAACCGTTTGACCCAGCAATTCTTCTCCTAGGTATATGCCCAAGAAAATCGAAAACCCAATTCCCACAAACGCTTATACATAGATAGTTACAGCAGTATTATTCTTAGAGGGTTTGATGGAGTAAACAATCCAAATGTTCATCAATGGATGAAGGGATATACAAAATATGGTACATCTACACAAAGGAATATTAGGTTATAAAAAAGAATGAAGTATTGTTACATGCTACAATATAAACTTGAAAATATTATGCTATGTGAAAGAAGTCAGACATAAAAAGCCACATATTGTATTGAGCTCATTTGTTGAAATGTCCAGGATAGAAAAATCCATGTTATGTGAATTACATCTCAATTTAAAAATTGCAAAAGAAATAACCACTTTGCCTCACTATTCCCTTTTCCACATTAGCTTTGGTTTCGTTAAATGATTAATATTTCAAATCATTCAATATCATGCATGAATTAAATTTCGGCAACCGTTTCAAGTACATCAAACAAGTCTGCCAATTCTCTACAGTGTAAATACCACCTGCTATTTACTCTTTGGTATATACTTGAATTACAGTAAGATTTTTGCATATTAGATATATTTAAAATACAGTATATTTGTATTTCTTAAGTATCCACAAGATAACTAACTCTATTGCCAGCCCAAAGTTTTTAAACATACACACACCATGACCCTTGTTCTCAGAGCTTATAGTCACAGAAGACCACCTATATAATCAACAGAACCACGTACATTAAAATAATAGCAACAGAATATACCCTATGAAGTCTCTTGTAAAGTATACCTGCAATCTTTAGTGAGGGAAGAAGTTTGAAAAGCATTTCTAGCTTCCTCAATCACTACTTAGAAGAAGTGTCCCTTGAGTAAAATTACAGCCTCTTGGGTGGTTTCAAGTAGTAAGTTGGTGACTTAAATATCAGCTTGATTTCAGAAATCACTGCAGGAATTCCAGTGACCAGAGAGAACTTTCAGCAATTTCCACTAGCCCCTAGAATCAATTTATAGTATAGATTTAGTGTTCCTACTATCATGCCCATCACTACTACCACTCCAACCCTTGGCTCATACCTTATAAGACTTCATTCTAAAAGCCATTTCTTTTTCTTTACATTTTGACTAACTACAAAGTGTACTTTGTCCCTCCTTACCTTTAAAGCAAGTCTGCCATACAGTTTGAGCACGCTGCACATAGACTACAAGGTGATCACCAACTCCTGAAGTTGTACAAGGAAGCAGGTCTGACAAACATTTCACATCTACTTCTGGTCCCGTTTGATTCTTAAAATGAATTTCTACTTTAAAGAACATATCCTTAAAACATGCATTTAATATAGTCTTCAAACTGAGCAGCTACAACAACAAAAAAAATCTTCTTCTGTAATACTTTGGAAAACACCATATAATATCTAAAACAAAACTAGACCTCTTAATGCCCTGGATAAAAGGAATAGCTTAGGTGTTTAAAAAAAAAAAAGTGAGGAAAAATGCATCAAAAGTCCCAATTAATGACAAACTTCATTAAGGCCTTTTAGAAAAAAAATTTAAATATTACTGTTAGTCTTTTTGCCTCCAGCAGTCCCCTTTCCAAGTCACACAGCACATTCCTTCCAATTTACTTAATATATGACATTATCAAAGGATTATGCCACATCTCTTGCTCAAAGTCCTCCAATAGTTGGGCCACTTGCTGCCCACCAAATCAAATCTAAAATTACTCTGAGAGTTTAAAGGACCTCTTAAATTTAGTTCCTTTCTGAGGAATCCTTTTCTCCCCTAATACACACTCTTCCTTGAAGTTGCATTTTTTAGTCTCAAAACCTTCCCAATGTTAAAAACTGAGGACCTCAAAGAGCTTTTGGTTCTGTGGTTTTTCTCCATCAATATTTACTGTCAGAAATTAAAGTTGAGAAAATTTAAAATATTAATTTATTTTTTAAAAAGTTAATATTTTCCATAAAAAATAACTGTATTTTCCAGAACTGAAATTTAGAAAAGTGGCATTGTTTTACATTTTTGCATAACTCTTTACTATCTGGCCTAATAGAAAACAGATTCTCATATCTGCTACTGCATTCTATCTGTTACTATATCATACATCACACAGCCTCCAGAAAACTCCACTGCACACTCATAGAAGAATAAAAATGGAAAAGGCAAATAATGTCTTAGTATACAAATGTAGTATTGACCTCACAAATATGCAGAAGGATGAAAGTCTTGGGGACTCCCAGGACCATTCATACTTTAAGAACCACTGCTTTGAATAAATGAATATGGTTTATTATTTCCTGGAATAGAAATGTATTATGTAAAAAGTCACACTGAGATGAAAGCACAAACCTGATGCTAGACTACCTCAGTTCAAATTCTAGTTCTTTACTTCCTGGCTGTGCTGTGTGACACCTTGGGCAAATTACTGAACTTTTCAGTACCTTAGTTTCTTCTTCAGTAAAATGGTGATAATAAAATCTCTTTAAGTTGTTGAAAGAAATTAATTAATAATTGCAAAGTGTTTAGTATGGTGAGTGCCTAGTACAAAATAAGCATAAATAGATGTTTGTTAAATATAAAATTAATCTAGGCATTAGCACAAAGAACATGTTTAGCTGTGAGTATTGCCACTACATTCTAGTATAACTTAAGAAATCCTTAATATTCTGATAACCTGGCAAATTACAACTCTGAACATAATATCTAATACAAAGCTTTAGCTTCATCAAAGTTCTCTTTTAAAAGAATATCATTAGTAACCTAATTGCCCGGGAACTATTTTCCATGAAAAGAACCATATACACGATGAAAAGATAAAATTCTAAAGGTCAAATCCAAAAATTTCAATTCTCTAGAGAAATGTATAAAGCAGTTTGGGAACATACTGAGACAGAACACAAAGTAACGGAAGTGCCACTTTAGCCACCAAAAAGAACAGGAAGAGCAAATACTAGCCTTTACTTCTTCTTGGTAGGCTTATAACCTCTCGCCAAGAAGCCTTTAAATTTACTTTTCTTCTTTGAGGGAGAAATCATGGAACTAAGCACAACTGAAGAAAACAATAGAAGCGACTTTCCATGCATTATGATGGACTTTAAATATCTTTAAATATTTAAAAACTTTAAGTATTAAATATATTACATATTTAAATGATACTCAGGGTCGAAATAAACAATTTTTAAAGAAATTCTGATTAAAATAAATTATTTTTTTTAAGTTACTATATTTCTGAAACATCTAATTAAATATTTCAGACAAATGATTCACAAATCAAATGAGATAAAGCCAAGTCTTTCACATGAAGTTTCACTTATCAACTGTCACTCTAAATTCAAAGGCATCTTTAAAAGTTATTCAGATATATACTATCTATAGGAATCATTAAAAACATTGATATAAGGATAAAAATTAAATGTGTAAAGTCTAATAGTAGTCCTTAAAACAAGTCCACCAGCAAAACCTAATTACAAAGATATTTTAGAATTCATTTGCTAATTACAAATAAGGTGGCTACCAAAATGGCTATATGTCAAGTTCTCTTCATATCAAGGAGGAAAAATCCTTACATTTATGGAGTTCTACTATATATCTGAGGCATTCGACATGTCTTTTGACATAGTCAAATTTCTCTATTACCACCTTAATGACTCCATTACCATTTTCTGTATTTCAGAACTATTAAAGACTAAATGACAGAATAGATCAAATAATAAAAAATAAAAATGTATATCATATTTATATTTCATAATCATAATTCTAAAGGGAAAAAACAGTAAGTCTAAATGTTAACTACATAATAACTGTTTCTATAAAACAAAATCCATTTGGAAAACCTCAGTTACTTTTTTTCTAAACAAGAGACATCATATCTTGGGGCAGATCTTCCACTTAATTTTCCTCACGTGCATCTGCTTGTAAATCAAATACCAATTATCAAATATGTTCTTGACAATAGCAAACAAAGCACTGGATGTCCTTAAGACATTAAAAATCAATACATTTTCTTACAAAGGTAATTATTTCAAGTATATTTCAATATCTGATACACATTTTCAATGGTTAGACAAACCACTAGCCCAAATACAAATTCCACCTTCTACATATTCAAAATGTTTCTTAAAAAATTTGTTTCCACAATTAAAATTAGGCAGGTCTAGATCCAGTACACAACACACAAATGCCCATATTGTATCTAGCATAGAGTTATGCTTATAATAGATGCTTCATAAGAACATGATCTTGATTTTGTTGTAGAAGATGTAAGGCAGATGGTGGATGGAATGAAGTGTCCCTGGAAATTAAGTGGGAAAAAATGGATATAAAAGTGAAGCCATTATAGCCATTAATAGAAATGTTAGTTATGTAAATGCCAAGAACAGTAAATTAAATAAGTATAAAGAAAATTATTCAATTCAACAAACAGACTAAAGGTTGTGAAATCAAATAAGAATATTTTAAATAAGAACTTATAAAAATTGGATTGTCTATACTTAAATCATTATGGATGTTTTAAGCATTCGATACTTTCTTTAGTTAGAGACTATCTTCTATATGTATCTGGTTTGCGCTCTCATATCTGTGAAAAAGGATTAAATTAGATAATGGTTAATAAGTGCCTAGCAAATGTGTATTTGAACCTTTATGGGCTGCTATTTTTCTACCTTGATTATGGCAAAGAGAGGCTTGGAATTAAATGCAAATTGAGTTCATCTATACAAATATGTTTCAAGTATGACAACTCTTTTTACACTAGGGACACTAGTTAACACTGTTATCCACCAATACCTATAAGCAAAACAAAAGATCTTTAAGCATACAATGTAGCATGAATTAAGCCATAATTCATGGATTATAATAATCACTTCCTAATATGGAAAAGACCTTGGGGAAGTACACAGAAACCACATCCACACTCTAAAGGCTTATAGGAAAAAAAAATAAAAGTCCTAAGCCTATTTTTGTTAAGTACTAACATTTAAAAAATGAAATCGTTTCATTAGATTCAATAAAGCAGGCAAGAGTTTTTTGGGCTATTAAAAGGTCCAACAGAACTAAGCTCTCACTAGGAAAAAACTTTCTAAAAGAGTAAAAATTAACTCTATATTAAAGCCTAAAATTTGGTGTCAAGACACAGAACTGTCTGTGAAAGCCTTTTCAATTTCTTCAAAGTATGTACGGAAGGTCTTTATAAAAACCACTCACTGGTCAGACTGTAAAATTTACTTCATTAGTGAAAACTGATTACAAGTGCATTTGAAACATTATAGGGAAAATCATATCACTGTATTTAAACAATCTCATTGAAAAGAAATATAGTGGCTACTTGTTTACAGATTTCTTTAAAAAAAATCAAACATTACCAGGAATAGTCAAGTTCTAAATAAATTGTTTATAAACACAGCAATGGTAGTAGAAAAGAAACTACAAATGTGAGGGAGTACTTCCAAATCGAATTCCAGTTAACATCTGCAGTAGCTTCTATTACAAAAGAAAAGGTTAACATTTATAAAATCCCAAGTATCACCATCCTAACCTTACCTAGCCTTTTTTCTGGCTATGCTGGCAATGTGTTAAAAGTACTGCTACATTTGAAATAAGACAAAAACCTTAAAAGCTGTATCTATTCTTGAGGTAATTTAGCATTTTCAAATGAGGGAAGAGGACAACAGTTCACAGTCACAAGTACTTTCTTCACCCACCCCCATCACCAGAAAGAAAAGAAAAAAAAAAAAAAAGAATTAACAGTATTGGGGCAAACAGCAAGACTGGGTAGAGCAATACAAGTTGTCATTTAAAGAAAAATGAACAGTAGAAATGTCTACTCTAAATATCAGATAATCAAAAAAATCATTTATAGGTTCACAATGCATTTTAAAGAATGTCCTGTTTATAAAAATATCACCATTTAAATATATTCTGCATTCTCTATACAGGTGAGGACTGACAGTTAAAAGGCACCCTGTGAATGACTTGTGCATCAGAAGAGAAGAACCAAGCTGTAATGATATATATTTAACTTTTCCACAGAGAAGGAACCAGTCACAATGAATAATGGGTTTCTCTATAGCAATAACTTGTTCTAACAGCATTTCATGAGCAAAGTATCTTGGAAGAATTCACATTTTGTACATTTTTTTTAAAAAAAAGATCAAGAGCCTTAAGGCCAAAGTCCAAAAGAGAAATCAAAACAGAGCTCCTGTCAGTGAATTCCCTGTCAAGCATGCTCACTCTTGTTTAGATCAGTAAAGCAAAGTAACTTTCATGTAGGATAAAGACAGGCTTATGTGTCCAGTAGCCATTTAAAAATAAATAAATAAATTATTGTGCCTATTTCCCTATTTTTTTCTGAAAAGTTTTAGGCCGAAGAGCCATTGAGTCAAAGCTTGAGTAATCCACTGAGCTTTGTACCCTGAGGTGAAGGTGTGGAAAGTAAAAGGAGATTACAGGTGGCTTCCAGGTTTGGAAAAAGTTGGCAGGAGTTAGTTCTAGTGATTGTACATAGGTTAGTGAATGGAGCAATATTACTCCGTATCAGAAAAGGTAGTCCTCCGAAAGATCGCCAGTATAAAATTCAAAGTCAAAACTCAAGCATCATCAAACTTCTTTTCACCAGTTTTTAGAGAGATGTATGTTATTTTTAAGTTTGATCATTAATCCACTTTGAATTCCAATAGTCTACGCTTCACACTCAAGCTTCTAAATTCAAACCGCCAAGGTTGTTAACAAACAGTTCCAGGAAACGACACCAGTATCAGTAAACTCTTTCCCTTATCCCTATTAGAACTAAAAATAAAATAAATAAATAAAAATAAATAAAAAGGCGAGGGGCGAGGGAAATGCCTGACATTCACAACTTGCCCTAGTCAAAAGCATGAAAATGATAAAATGCCACCAGAGGCAATTAAAAATCCCAACTTTCCATAAGCTTTCCCTATACCAAACGGAATCCACTTCCACTCACACGAAGAAAGAAAGTAGTCTGGGACAAAAGTCGGGTATTGAGTATGATATTCAAAATAAAAGGAGACGAAGGCATTTAACTGAAGGTATAGAGGCGAAGAAAAGTAACCCAAATGGGAGTTAGGTGGAAGGGAAACCGGGAAAAGGAAGGGACAAGAGAAGAAGCTAGTGGAGCAAAGGAAGTGGTAATCAAATCACTTCAAGGGAGGCAGTTCTCAGGCTTGCGGTAAAAAAGGGATCCTGGTCCACGCCACCAGGCGTTTACGGAAAGCCGAAGGCTAACGGGAAACAATGGGGCGGTGAGGCCGGGAGCAAGCGGAGAGACGCTCAGTAAAGAGCGACTAGGCAGCACGGGACGGGAGGGATGAAATAGCAGAGGCTGCAAGTAGACGGAGGAGGAAGGGAGGTGAGGCTAGGTTGGGAGACAAGTTGGTCAGGTGTGATGGGGTGTCGTGGCGCCCCGGTCAGGGAAGCGAGGGTCCCCTAGGATCCCAGAGGGGAGGGATTTGTCAGGGATTTTTAGACAGGGAACGGAAGCCGTGAAGGCAGGTGTGATGGAAGCAAAAGAACACAGCTTGGACGAGCTCAGGACCCGCCGTGCCAGACAAGACGCAGAAAGGGAACTGGCAGCTAAAGGGGGATAAGAAAAGAGATGGGGAGAAAAACAGGGGTCGCGGGGTTGCGGGCAGCGGTCAGCTTCACTCACAGTCCAGGTGCTTTTTCTTGGGCCCCATGATCTCGTGGGTCGTGGCCTTGCATACTGTCTTGGATACGGCGGAGCCGGTGACACTGTGCTGAGCGGCGGTGATTCGGTCCGTCAAGCTCTGGCCGGACATCTCTGCGGCTCCGCCACCTCTCCCGTTCCGCAGCCGGCGGGGACTGGGACCCCCAAAAGCCGGAGGACCCCCGCCCCCCACCGTACCCCCTACCCCCACCGGCTCCTTCTCCGCCTGCCGGCCTGGGGCGGGGCTCAGGGCCGCGCGCTGCCACCCAGCCCGGAAAGAACCGGCTTGTGTCACCCGCGGGGTCAGGCACGGTGTCGGGCGCTCCTCTGCCCCCGCCTCAGCTTAGCCCACCCCTTCCCTGGTCAGCTGGAGCGGGGTAGGGTAAGAGGGACAGGCAGCTGCAGGAAAATGGCGGCGCCAGGCTCCTCCTCGGAGCTTTCCGGGCTGCCCCGGGTCACGTGACTCGAGCACCGCCTCTCCTCCTTCTCCCTCCCCTTTTCCCTTCCCTTTTCTTTCGACGCCCGCCCTCCCTCGCTCCGCGAGGGAAGAGCGGGGCGGTGCCCGCGCGTTACGTGATGGAACCCGCCCGGCGGGCGCAACAGGCGGCCGGCCCAAGGCGGGGCAGTGCGAGGCAGGCCGCGTCACGTGACGCTGCTTGCCAACAGGTCGCCCGAGGCTGAGCCCGCGGGGGAGGGTCACAGAACGTGGGCGGGGCGGAGAGTCTGGCGCTCTGGGGGCGGGGCGTCCGGCTTCTTCCTCTCTCCCACCCCACTCCAAGGTTGTCCTAGCGCCTACGGTTGAAACCTATCTCTTAACAAAGAGGTGCAGATGCCTTCAGAACTCCCCTTGAGAAAGGAGGTGTCAAAGCTCTGGCTCCCCGGACTTTCCTACCAGAATCAAAAATGTGCTTCAGTGTGCCCCAAAGGCCACCCTGGCTTTAAAGAAAAGGAAAAGGCTTCAGTCGGCGCATTTTCTGAGCCTGCCAGCAGGCCTCTCCCTATTGTGGCACTCTAGAAGCTCTCCCTGCTTACTTACCCCAGAAGAGTTGAGTTTTTTCACCCTGTTTTCTCGAGATGCTTGGAAATGTCACCTGTTTTTGTTTCTCTCTTTGAAAACTGGACACATTGCTGCCAGTCTAAATTTAGCTATTAACCAACCAGTGTTCTTTCTCTAGAGTGTCGAACAGAACAGGAAACACATAGTTTCACTGGAATTTGAAAAGGGAAGTATTAGAATGATGTCAACCAGAGATTAGCTTGAACTCTGCAAGGCTGGCTGATGTGATTAAAGGTCCAGACCATAGAAGGAAGTGAGCAGAGTGGTAAATTAAGAAGTCTCATTCAAAAAATTGGAACATCACTACCTGCCATCTGCCCTGGTTTAGTCTTTCTTCCCTATACTCTTGTGTAAACCAGATTTTCAGGGAAAGACATTGACACTAGTCTGTAGGCATTTTTGAAGAATTAATATGTCCTGTGAATCTGTTCTATGAAATCCAGATCTATTAACAAAGACTTTTAAAATATTAGGGCCCCACATTTAACCCAGGTTTTGAGATGTTTTAAAACCTCTATGAAGTTAAATTACCATGAGAGTCCTATGTAATCTTGCTAGTTTCAAATGAAATAATAGCATACTCAGAAAGTCTGTGTACACCATCTGCCAGGCAAATCTAAAATACTGTGCTTCAATCTGGTGACTCAAAAGATGCAAAGCTAATAGTTAACATTTTGTGTATCATATCATGGATTTTGTGGTCTCCTCCCATTCTCACCTCCTCCCTTTTTTTCCACTATAGCTGGTGAAATTCTGCAACACCACGCTTTTGCCAATAACACAGTTCTTAAACCAGCAGACTTCATCTTTGTCAAGCAGTCCCAAATTTCACAAAACTGTAATGACTTCCTTCAGTGCATCTGCAGTCCATCTGAGGTTTAGTGTCCATTTTGCTGCACCATTTCCATCAGCAGTGGAATTACCCAATTCTAAAGACATGTCAGCCATCCTTGTTACTCTTCTATGGACCACTGAATAAATCACAATTGGTCTGAGTTGTACTGGTAAACCCCCTGAAGAGGTCCACATGAGCATGGTGTTTGGCTATCAATAGCTGAATATTTCATTCTTAAGGAAAATGCTGGTTGAATGAATAAGTGAAAACATTTTGAAGTCACCCATTTGGAAACACCACTCCAAACCTCTCATTTGATATAAAATCTGCTCATTTTTTCACACTTATATCATGTCCATCCCATAATTATCTGTCTGGAGCATCATCTTTATTTCAGTACTTTATTAATTAATTCACTATTTCAAAAAAGATGTATTGAACACCTACTATATATCAGGCACTGATCTAGGTGCTGACTACTGTTCTAAAGGTGAACCTGTCAGTGCTTTGGGAACTAATCAGCTCTTAACTTTGATCACGAACTTAAAGCCTATTTGTTTTAATTACAAATGAACAGAACCAAAAACAGAAGTAAGGAAAAACTTGAATAGCACATGATATTTTCTAGGTTCCTCAAATTAAAATAGGTGTAGGGTTTAGGGGGAGGGTGCAACAGTTCTTTGAATGCCTTCTATGTGCTGGGAACACTACATACATAAAGTTTTTAATTCGTATTGCTGTAACTCTAAAAGTATTATACCTCTTTAATATAATAGGAAAAAATAAGTCTTAGAAATTAAGCTTTAGAAAGCCCAGAATCCCACAGTTATTAAAATAGCAGAAGCAAGATTTAAAAACTCATTGTCTTCCTGTTACTTTATCTAGACCAAAGGTCCCCAACTCAAGCTTCACAGCAGGAGGTGAGCGGTGGGCAAGTGAGCAAAGCTTTATCTGTATTTGCAGTGGCTCCCCAGTGTTAGCATCACTGCCTCAGCTCCACCTCATATCATCACACAGTAGATTCTCATAGGAGCACCTATCCCTGGTACCAAAAAGGTTGAGGACTACTGACCTAGACCCTTTAGGCAAGACTTTAAGCAACTGCCAATGTAGGTTAGATTCATTCAAGAAATAACTTCTTGCCTACATACTCTCTTCTTGGCACATAATAATATGTGGGACAAACATGGTCTCTGTTCTCTGAGTCTTACAGTATTTAATTGACAGCAGAGGACAAGGAAGTATGCTGCACCTGAAGAACCATGATGATGTCTATGACTTAAAAGAAAATAAGAGAGAAAAAAAATATGAAAGAAAGGATTGACCAGAACTTTTACTCCTTATTACTTAAGCCCTTTCCGAGGCCAATGAACCTACAGTTTCCTGTTCCCACTCTTCTTAAATATTAGGGTTATCTAAATTATAATCTTTTGTCATTCTGTTAGCTAAGCTAATATGAACACCTGGCAACCTTTTTCTCCCTCACCTTTCTATGTTTATACTTATTGATGCTGCCAAATCAGTTAAAGATCATAATCTTATATAACCTTGCAAAAAGGTAATAATATTTCTTTGAATGTGGCCGAGTTCTCTTTCTGGAAGCTCAAAGCAAGTACTTCACTTCCAACTATAGGTTCCTTATTCAGGCCCTCAGCATACATACTTATAATAATAACATGTAACTTTGTTGATTACTTATCCTGTGGTAAACACATTACATGCATTACCTCAGTTAAACCCTAATACTATTGCATGATGTTAAGTAACAGAGACACCTTTGTGCTCACCTAACTCTGTTTCCTTTTCTCCCAAGTATACAAACTGAATTTCCCAGCCCCTTTGTAATTAATTTGGGTTATGTGACTAATTTCTGTCCAACACAATGTGGACAGAAATGATAAGCCATTTAAAGCTTGACCCACAAAAATCTCTAAAAACTCTACATACTCTCCACATTCTCTTTTTTCTCTACCTACCCACGGAATGAAGATTCCAAAGAATTTAGAGGAGGTCAGAATTACAAAATGGAAGAATCTGGGACCCCCAAATTAATCCTTGGAGGAAAGCTGCCCAGGAGAGCTGCTTGACCAGGAAGAACCTGTGTTGGATTTGGCTTGTTTTATTAAATTATGCCTCTGAAATTAGCTATCCTGCCTCATATGCTTCTTCTCTCTCCATTTTACTGGTGAAGAAATTGAGGCTTAGGAAAAGTTAAGCGACCTGCTTCGATTTGCTCAGCTATTAGGTGAGGGAGCTAGGATTAGATCTCAAGTCTATCTGACTTTAGAGTCTAGACTCTCGCTGCTTGAATGTCTCATGATACTAGTTTATGTATGTCTGAATTTTTACAAACTTCCCTATGGCATTTAATAAACACTGCTTCACCTAGCATGCTGAAAAGACATTAATCAGGATAACCTCCAGGTTCTCTCACATACACAAGGCTCTCTTACTATCTTTAACTCATTCCTGTCACACTTTCCTGTCTTTGAGGTATATTAATTTTACAATTTCAGTATGACTTACAGTTTATTTGGAACTTCTATACCTGTTGAAAGATGATGTGTAGACTAGTTGTTAAATAAAAATCCTTCCCTTAAAAGAGAAGATTAACCAGATCTTGACCCTGAATCATCATCAGAAACTCTCTAATTATGAAGCAGAATAAAAGGATACCTGCCTGAGTCATTAAGATGTCTGAGATCTGTTCTTTTCTGTAACCTATAGAGGCTGAATCACTTAAATCAAGTATTAGACTATGCAACATTGAACAAAAATAGCGTCAGAGTTTTAATGTTAATGGCAAAATTAGGATATTGAATTTTGACAGCTAAGCATCAGTAAAATGAAGGAGATTTATTCATTCATTTGAGGCAATGAGAGAAGTTCTGGATTTAGAGCCAGACACAGTTAGGTTCAAAACTCTGCATAATTTACTCAGTTTATCATATATAAAACAAGAATAATATCTCACATATTTACTGTCAGAATTAAAATAATGTACATAAAAAACTAGTACACAATTTTCACTCAATAAATGAAACCAGTCAACAAATATTTTTACTCAGAATTTACTATGGGCAGAGCACTCTGATAGATTCCCAAGATACAGAGATCAGTTAGACAAAATATTAACACAATATATTAAGTGATACGATCAATGTATGCATAGAGTACTATAAGAACAGAGAAAAAGGATACCTGGTTTTTCCTAGAGGAATCAATGAAGGCTTCTCAGGGGCAGTAACAGTAAGCTGAGTGTTGAATGATGATTAGGAACTGTGAGTGAATCAGTAAGAATTTTTTCCCTGCAGTGGAAAACCACACATGCAAAAGAAAGTGCTATTTGAGGACTGCAGATAAATTTATATGGCTCACACATATTGTGTATGAGGTTTTCATTTATTCATTCAATCAGCAAGTCGTTTTGAGCATTTACATTTGCTGGATAGTGTTCTAGGTCCTGAAAACATATCAGTGAATAAAATGGAAAGTTTTCTGCCTTCCTGACTATGTGCATATATTCAAGTGAGGCATATGATAAATAAAAAATAAATAAATCTGAAACACATATAGGGAGTCCTATGAATAAAAATTAAGCAGGGCAAAAGAATCAAGAATGACAGGGGAAGAGGATTTTAAATTGGATGAAAATGGAAAACCTTTCTAGGGAGGTGACATGGGACCTGAGTGGATTGTAGGAGTCAGCAATGTAAATATGGTAATAAGACCATTTTGCATAATGGAAACAATAAGAACAATGGCTCTCAGATTGGCATAAGATTAACTTGTTTGCAAAACAGCAAGACCAGTGTGGCCAGAGAAATGAGTGAGGAGGAGAAAGAGAATTAGAAGATGATCTCAGAGATATGGCCAGATCATGTAGGGTTTTATAAGGCATGTTGAATAGTCTAGATAATATCCAGAGGTTCATGTCCTATGAAAATAGACAGCTAGTTCTAGATCCTTAGAACAATCTGATGACTGCACGAAGTAGACCACTGGAACAAGACCCCACTGATCGTCATCTTCTTTTATGTGTGTATCCCCTTGGCTTTGCATCTTTATCCTCTTGGCTATTTTTTCCCCCTTCTTCTGGATTAAGGTCTTAGATTGTTAATGGACATCCTTGTCCTCTACTTAGGGTATTCCCAAGACCTGTATCCTTGACAATTACCAGATATAGGATTAATTCTTCATACTCTGGTAAGTTTGAACAAACCCTACCCAAATTGAAGGGAAAAAAAACAAAACTTGATTATACAAGGAAGATCCAAGTAGATTATGTCAAATGCTTTCATTGTCCAGTTTTTAGTATCTAGGAATATAGCTTTGTAATGTCTTGCAAACTCTAATAATTTTGTTTTAGTGTCTGTCTGTACTGCAGTTACCAGATATATGATCTTCAG
This sequence comes from Macroglossus sobrinus, assembly GCA_004027375.1. NCBI lineage: Eukaryota > Metazoa > Chordata > Mammalia > Chiroptera > Pteropodidae > Macroglossus > Macroglossus sobrinus. The sequence goes on from PVKZ01000852.1 coordinate 230,848, forward strand.
AGTCTTAAATGCTGCTGCACAGCTACGTCTATACTAGAAGATTTACAAATGATCATCCAACAGAACAAGAAGGCCTAATAATTATAGAGGTCAATATGACTACCATAAAAAACTCAGTGCATAATTGTGACTTATTAAATAGCAATGTAGATCTGAATTGATCACATCCCCAGAAAAATAATGGTCTTTTTTTCCACTTAGGCTAAAGATTGACCAAAAGAAGAGGCACTGAGAACTGAAGCAAAAACTATAATGATTTGCAAAATGGAACGAAGCAAAAACTAAAATGATCAATGCATTCTATGATATGGCGACACAAACTATTTAAGCTCTTTTTGTTTTAACATCAGTTTGTTTATACCCATATAGTACAAAATAAGGCCACAAATAAACTGATTTAACTGTAACTCTGTACAGACTCATGTGTTCTAGTAATTCACTTCATTTATAAATTCTAACCAATCCTTGTCCAGGCTACTAACATCCATCATAAAGGCCCCTTCCCTTCTGGAGGTTCCAAGTCTAAACAATAAATTTCCATCAAATCGGTCATTATATTTATGATAATTTTGTTGCAGCTACAATAGGAAACTTATACAGAGAGATTTGGCAGGAATTTGAATTTTATTCTAATGAGGTGAAAAGTCATCAGATGTTTTGAACAGGGTATGACATGATCTCAAAAAATAGAATTTTATGTACATTCTTGTTGTGTGAAGAATGGAATTTAAAGCAAGAATGGAAGCAGGGAAACCAGTTAGGAAGGAATTGCTTTAGACCAGAAGAACAGTCAGTGACACTGACTTGGATTAAAATTAAAGGCATGGACATAAAAAGAAGTAGATAGTTTTAGACATGTTTTAACGCAGAATCAAAAAAATTTTCTGGTGGACTGAATAGTAGCAAGTAGAATCTGAAGACAGTGATTCAAGGGAAAGAGATACAAGGATGACTCCTAGGATTTCTGACCTTAATAACTGGGTGAATGTGGAAGTTGGAAGGAAGATAGTGGCTAGGCCATGAAGAACCTTGTATGCCATGTGAAAGAGTCTGGGTATTGTTCTGAAGACAATAGGAATTCATTAACAGATTCCATACAGGAATGTCATGAAGAACTACTGGCCTTGATGTTCCTTTTATTTTCTAAATTAAATTATGTATTAAAAATGTCCCACAGCCATAAACTATTATTTTGTCTCTTTCTTCATTCCTCTACCCATGTAATGCTTTGGTTTTTAATTTAATTAAAGCATTATTATAAGATAAATTTTCAAGAAAGTTCTGAACAGCTAAGTTTTACTTTTTACGATCTGCATTAGGCCTGATTTACATTTGTCTGAGAAAATGTTAGAAAACAAAAAGTTGTACTTGTTAATAAAACTTAGCTCGAGGGCAGATCAAGGAAAAACTGGCTGATGGATAGAAGGTATTGTGGCAGTGGCATTAGAATCTATATCCTAATATAGAATCCTATAGAGTCTAGAGATAGAGAGGTAAAAATGCATAGGACTTAATAAAGGGATTACATGAAATAGATGAAGAAGAATACCAAGTCTAGCTTGATTCCTAGATTTCTGACTGTGGTTATCTGGATATATGATTCTATTCCCTGAAAAGGAGGATACTGGAGGGAGAAGAAATTGGGAAGGTGGCAGGGAGAGAATGATACATTCAGCTTGGACACATTAATTTCTCCAGATTAATACAATTTATATTTTAATAGCATTTTTAGGTTCACAGCAAAATTAAGTGGAAAGTTCCTATGTTCCCTGTCCCTACATGTGCACAACCTTCCCCACTACTCCATCTGCAATGGCACATTTGTTACAATCGATGACCTTATATGGACACCCAAAGTCCATTGTTGACATAAGGGTTCACTTCAGGTATTGCACATTCTATGGGTCCAGACAAACGTAGAATGACATATCATCACTGTTGTAGTATCACTCAGAATAGTTTCACTGCCCTAAAAATCCTCTGTGCTCTGCCTGTTTATCTATGCCTCCCCCTCAGTCTTTGCATCTTTTGCTCTTTTTAACATCTCCATAGTTTACCCTTTCCAGAATGTCATGTAGTTGAAATCATACACTATGTAGCCTTTTTAGACTGGCTTCTTTCACTTAGTAATATGTATTTAAGTTTTCTTCATGTCTTTTCATGGCTTGATAGCTCATTTCGTTTTAGCACTGAATAGTATTCCATTGTCTGGATGTACCACCATGTATTTATTCATTCACTTACTGAAAGACATCTTGGTTGCTTCCACTTTTTGGCAATTATGAATAAAGCAACTATAAACATCTATGTACAGATTTGTATGTAGACTTCAGTTTTGAATTCATTTGGGTAAATACTAAGGAGCAAGAGTGTTGGGTTGCATAGTAAGAGTATGTTTATTTTTGTAAGAAACTGAAAATTATCTTCCAAAGTGGCTGTGCCAGTTTTCATTCCACCCAGCAATAAATGAGAGTTCCTGTTATTCCACATCATCACCAGCACTTGATGTTTTCAGCGTTCCATATTTGCACTGTTACAATAGGTCTGTAAAGGTATCTCATTATCGCTTAAATTTACAATTCCCTAATGACATATGATGTTGAAAATATTTTTATATGCTTACTTACCATTTGTCTATCTTGTTTGATGAGGTGTCTGTTCAGGTCTTTTGCTCATTTTAAAAACTGGGTTATTTGTTTTCTTATTGTTAAGTTTTAAGAGTTCTCCATATACTTTGGGTAAGTCCTGTGTCAGATGTATCTTTTGCAATCCCCCACACCCAATCTATGGCTTGTCTTCTTTTTCTCTTGACATTATCTTTTGCTGAGAAGAAGTTTTTTTTATTTTAACTTAGTTCAGCTTTTCAATTTTTTGGATCATGCCTTTGGTGTTGTATCAAAAAAAAAATCATTGCCATACCGAGTCATCTAGGTTTTCTCCCAGGTTTTTCTATATTATCTACAATAATTTTATATTTTGCATTTTACATTTAGGTGTAAGATCCATTTTGAATTCATTTTTGTGAAGCGTATAAGGTGTCTGTCTAGATTCTCTTTGTTTTTACACATGGATGTCCAGTTTTCCAGCACCATTTGTACAGAAGATTATCTTTGCTCCATTGTATTACTTTTGCTCCTCTGTCAAAGATCAGTTGACTATTTTTATGTGGCTCTATTTCAGGTCTCTCTACTCTATTCCATTTATCCATGTATTCTTTTGCCAATGCCACACCATCTTGATTACTGAAGCTTCATAATGTCTCGAAGTTGGGTAGTGTCAGTCTCCAACTTTGTTCTTCTCCTTTAATATTGAGTAGATTCTTCTGGGTTTTTGCCTCTTTACACAAACTTTAGAATCGGTTTGTTGATGTCCATAAAATAATTTGCTGGGCTTTTGACTGGGACTGTACTGAATATATGTATCAGATAGGAAGAACTGAAATCTTGATAATATTGAGTCTTTCTATCCGTGCACATGGAATATGTCTCCATTTATTTGTTTTGATTATATCCATCATCATAGTTTTGCAGTTTTCCTCATATAGATCTTATATTTTATTAGACTTATACTTAAGCATTTCACTTTTTTATGTGTTAATATAAATGATAATGTTTTTAATTTTAAATTCCATTTGTTGTTGCTGAAATATAGAAAAGTAGTTGACTTTTGTATATTGACCTTGTATTCTACAGACTTGCTATAATTATTTATTAATTCCAGGAGAGTTCCCCGCATCCCCACCCCACAATTCTTTCAGATTTTCTTCATAGACAATTGTGTCACCTGTGAACAGAGATAGTTTGATTTTTTTTCCTTCCTAGTCTATATGACTTTTCTTGTCTTATTTCACTAGCTAAGTTAGTAATTTTTCTCTCTACACTTTAAAAATTTTGCTCCACTCTCTTCTTGCTTGCATGGTTTCTGAGAAGTCAGATGTAATTCTTATCTTTGCTTCTCTATCGGTAAGGTATTTTCCCCTCTCTGTCTCTTTCAAGAGTTTTTCTTTATATTTTATTTTCTGAAGTTTGAATATGATATGCCTTGGTGTAATTTTTTAAAGTCATATATCTTGCTTGGTATTCTCTGAGCTTCCTGGATCTATAGTTTGCTGTCTGACATTAATTTGGGGGAAATTCTCTGTTATTACTACTTCAAATATTGCTTCTGTTTTCTTTTCTTTTCTTCTGGTGTTTTCATTACACATATATTATACCTTTTATAGTCTTCCCACAGTTCTTGGACATTCTATTTTGTTCCTTTAGCTTTTTTATCTTTGCTTTTTCAGTTTAGAAGTTTCTATTATCATATCCTCATACTCAGAGTCTAGTCATGGATTTTCCTCCGCTATGTCCAGTCTATTAATGAGCCTATCAAAAGCATTTTTCATTTCTGTTACAGTATTTTTTATCTCTAGCATTTTTAAAATTATTTTTTAGAACTTACATTTTTCTACTTATGTTATCTATCTGTTCTTGCATATTGTCTACTTTTTCCATTAGACCCCTTAACATATTAATCATAGTTGTTTAAATTCCCAGTCTGATAATTTCAGCATTCCTGCCATATCTGACTCTGGTCTGATGCTGGTTCACATTCTTCAAACTGTGTTTTTGCCTTTTAGTATTTCTTGTAATTTTTTTGTTAAAATTCAAATATGATGTACTGGATAAAAGGAACTACAGTAAATAGGTCTTTCATGGGGTGGTGATAAGATGTCAGGGAAAAAGTGTCCTATAGTCCAATGATAGAGTCTCAGTCTTTTGGTGAGCCTATGCCCATGGACTGTGAATTTTAGCAGTGCTTCTTAGTTTCCCCCCACATCTTAGGTGGGACAGGATGGCCAGAGGGGGCTATATTTGTATATATCGGGTTAGGCTCTGATATAACCCCAGCAGATTAGCCTCTGGTAAAATGGTTTCTCCTGAGGGTAAGCCTTATTAAAAACAGAAGGTTCTGGTATGTTTCAAAATGGTTTCTTTTCTCCTTCTCCTGATGGAAACACCAGGAGAATTTTCTCTAGTGTGTTCACTGTGAGGGCCTGGTAGAGCTCCTGGAGATAAAACTCACAAAAGGGGTGTCTGTGGTGGAGGGAATGCTTGAGATCCTCTAGAGTTTTCAGCTCTCAGGCTTGTCCACACAAGTGCTTTAACCTCCAGAAATCTGTTAATTACATTTTAAGTTTTCTTGTTCCTTACTTGTTCCTGTGGTGATTTCTGCTTTGGTAAATTGTTATTCTCTGTGTTCACCTGTCTGTCTTTAACTTGGGACGGGGGCAGCAGCTTGCCCTGTGATATCACCTCTCTGACAGATCTAAGAAGAATTGCTTTTTCATTTTGTTCAGCTTTTTACTTGTTATTGTGACAGAGTATTAACTTCTAAGCATTTACAGACAAATCAGAAACTGGAAGACTGGACATATTAATTTTGAGGTGCTTATGAGACACACAATTAGGAGTGTCTGGTATACTAAAGGGTAGTAACGTGGCTTTCAGTAAGTTGGAGCTATAGATCTAAACAATATGAGTGTACCAGTAGTTAGTAAAATCATGAAGTGTGTAAAGTTAACCTGGGAGTGAGCTCCTAGGAGTGAGACAGTTTTGGGGAATTCCAACAGTGAAGAGGAAGCATACAATTTTGAAGGAGCACTAAAGATATAGTCACTCACTGATAAAATTGAATTTTCCCTGGTACCTTGTTATTGCTCGTATAAATTTATCAAAGTTCATTACCTTTTATTCCTTTACACCTACACCTCCCACACCCCAATTAACTAAAGCAATTATATTACATAATCTGCTCATCCTGGGGCAATTTTTAACATGGAGACTTTTAAAAGCAGAATAAAATATTTCAGACTATATTTTAAATAAGGTTCTAAATATAGTTGTGTAAATCATTTGTTTAAAAATATCACTTTAAAGCAAAGATATTTTATTCCAATTGGCAGTCCAGAGAAAGTTTTGAGTACCAAATTCTAAACCTCCAAAGTAGGATTAAATTTTTAGCTACTGAAAAATGCCAGGAAACAGTAGCATTTCTGCATGCTACAGTAAAATGAAGGCAGAAGAGACACATCTGCCAAACTTTTTATTATAATTAAATCATTTTGTACTGACATAGCTTTACTTTAGAGGGGAATGTTTGTGGAGGTTTTAATCAGATGAAAATAAGACTGCTGTTTTCTCTATACCAATTAACATAGTTGACATTTAGCCAGATCTGCCCTGGACACAGCAGGGGATGGACAGTTGGTCCTGATTTTGTGGGAAATGAAAAATGCCATACTTGGCACAGAAAGAAATATGTGAACCAAAAAAATGTTGTCAAATATAGCAAGTCAAATTAAGAAAATTGACTTACTGAAGGGCAATCTATGCTTTCTAGAGAACAAGGGAGGAAGGAAGACTCCCTGGGCTACTAAAAATCATTAGGAACCTTGAGTTTAAATATTAATTTATATATTAATGAATAAACATACTTAGTTAAATACATTTTCTTCTACAACTCAGATATGCAGTTTTTTTCCCTGTGAGCTTAAGAAAGAAATTGATAATGGCTCATACTCAGCATATAAAAACATATTAAAATTTTTCACACAGAAAGTCTGCTTCGATGTCGTCTAGTCCAATTCCTTTATTTAAAGATGAGGAAAATTAGTCCCCGGAAAATAACTTTTATAAAGTCACACTGATACATTGCCCTCACAGTTTCTTTGGCTCATGAACTGAAAATTTTATGGGAACATCAAAGCTGTAGTAACATTTCAAATAACTAGAGTGCTTGAAGAGTAGTTTATTCTAGTTCATTTAAAATTATGGTTAACTAATGGTTTGAAGGAAAAGTGTTTTTATATGTATAACATCATAGAAATTGATCTAAGGTGTCTTAGCTTATAGTCTCACCTTTATAAGTAGCAGGTTGAAAACATGAAATTGCTGACATTAGATAGTTATTCACCCACAAAAATAGCAAGTCTCATATGGTTCAACCTAAAATATGAAAGTAAACTGAACTGAAGATTTAAATAACTTGAAAACACTCAAGTTCATAACTCCGAAGAGTATTTTATGTAGTTTAGCATTATGGCTCCAAATATGTGGTTCAGATGACTATGTGGAAAATAATCTGGCTCCATAAATGCCCTGAAGAATTTAGGACCTGTGCTAGCCAGCCTCCAAGATGGATTTCAGTGATCCTCATGCTCTGCTATTCAAGACCTTGTATAGTCCCCTCTCACAATAAAAAGGAACGACCTGTATAACCAATAAAATATTGAGGAAATAACGGTGTATGATTTCTCAGGCTAAGTCATGAAAAATATTGCAGCTTCCACTTTGCTCTCTCTTGGTTTACTCACTCTGGCAGAAGTCAGCCACTGTGTTATGAGAACACTGAAACAGTCCAATGGAAAGGTTCATGTGACAACTCAGGCCTCCTGCCACCAGCCTGCATTAACTTGCCAGCTTTGTAAGTGGGCCATCTTGGAAGCAAATCATGAGGCACCATGACCAAGTCATCAAAAGCCCTGACCGATATCTTGATTGCAACCTCAGAAAAGACCCTGAGTCAGAACTAGCCAGCTAAACTGTTCCCAAATTCGTGACCCACGGAAATTGTGTGAGATGTTATTTTAAGCCACTAAGTTTTGTTATAATAGATAAGTAATAGATGGCAACATATATACATCCTACGTATTTGTTTCCTAGGACTGCTGTCACAAATTACCACTAATTTGGTGGCTTGAAACAATAGAAATTGATTCTTTGAGAGTCCAATATCAAGCTGTTGGCAGGGATCTGGGGAAGAATCCTTCCTTGCCTCTTTTAGTGTCTGCTGGCTCTAGGTGTTCTTTGGCTTGTGGCTGCATATTCCATTCTCTGCCTTTATTTTCACTAGGCTTTCTCCTCTTCTCCATGTGTCTCTTATAAAAACATTTATCTTTGACTTAGAGTTTACCCAGATAATCAAGAATGATCTCATGTCTATATCCTTAATTTAATCATGCCTATAAAGACCTGTTTTCCAAATAAAATCACAAGATGTAGACATCTTTTGGGGGATCATTGTTCAACCTACTATATGTCATATATAATTTAATATAAAAGATGGTATCATGACCACCTCCTTAATTTAATTATACCTGTAAAGACCTGTTTTCCAAATAAGGTCACAAGATATTGACACATCTTTTTGGGTACCACTGTTCAACGTACTACATGCCATATATAATTTAATATACAATTTACTTAAGTTATGTAGAAAGCAAAATAATATTAATAATAATAGAGGGCCTGGTTAATTTAATGCTCTAGTGAATGGGTTTAATTACTCAAAGCTCTATCATATCATCTTTTTTTTAAGAACAGAAATCAGGAGTCCTATGGTATAGCCGTCACTGTTTGTAAAGCTTGGCAAGAAATTTCACTTCTATGACTCTTTTTAGGGGGAATATCCTTTCCCCCGGTCTCTTTCCATGTGCAGAAACATCCACTAGAGTGACACCCCTGGCCTCTCTTTGCCTCCATGCTCACTCTCCCTACGGAAGAAGGAGAGATTTACCTGATTGATGAGTTTAGGAAAAAGAAATGGACATGTTTGGCCAGGGCTAGGAGTAGGAGGCACCTGGAGCACAAAAATAAAAAATCTCCTCACTTTCAGGCTTATGAGTCTGACACATTTATGGGCCTGAGAGTGAGGGTCCTCTTGAATTTTGCACCCTAGATGCCTCATTCACCTCACCCTAGCTCTAGCCCTCATAGCTTTTACCTGGTTGGTCACCTGACTGCAGACATTTTATCTGGTCTGTTCTACTCTGCTAAGTGGTACAGGGCCTCCACCTGCTTAGGGAGGCCTGAGGGTGTCTCCTGGACCCATGTCTAGATGAATAAGTCTATCCAATTTTTGGGTGAAATGTCACCACGTAACAAAGCTGTATTTTTCAATTTAGAGTTTTACTAATAAAGCTGTTATTTTAACCTCCCATAGACAAAAAGAGTGCTATTTAATAACATTCACACATTCACACACACACACACACACACACACACACACACACACACACACACACCATAGACATACACATAATGGTTCTCTCATTGATTAATAAAAAGGACTAGATAATGCTAGGGAACTTTATAGCACTACTATGAGAGAGAGAGGAGACAGAGGGATAGCATTTTGTTTGTTTTAAAATATAGTTTACAACTCATGTGATTTCTCTGGACTTAAACAGCCCTAACTCCATCTTAGGGGTTCTATAATGGGTCTCACCCCAATGCTTCTCTATGAAGTCTGCCTTGCAGGTTGATTCAAGATCAAACCAATCTTTCTCTACTTTTATCCTCCATGACACTTGTTTGAACCTCACTGTTTACAATTTCTTTAGTGTCTCTTCTCTAATTGTTCAAAGTATATATCGCTTATCTCTTCAATTAGATTGTAAACTTCCCCCTGTCCAATGTTCTCTATCAGTGTTGGAGCACATTACATGAGCAACATTATACATTTATTGATTGGCCAAATTAATAGCAACACCTCTTTAGGAAAAACCTACAACATGTTTTTCTTCCTTGAATATCATTTTGTCCCAGAAGTTATTCTTTATTTCAGAACATAGTACAGAGATTTTTCACATTGACTGTTTTCTCCAAGAAAACCGTGTTACTTAAAATGCCTAAATCTATCATGCGATCCTCTTCAAATTATTCATATTTCAGATATGTGCCAATTTTTTTTTTTTTGCTATTAATTTACTTTTCCAGTTTTTTAATTTGTGACTTGTCTCTCTTTGTGTGGCTACGGATCTAATTATATTATTTTAAGTAAGCTAAAATACCAGTTAGGCCAAAAAGAGCTTGCTTTGGCAACTGTGTATGGACTCTGTCTGAAAGGCCCACCCCTAACTTAATGTGGAGGAGGGACCACACAGTACATAGAGACCCACATATCATATGTCTAAATATTTAAAAGTTATAATATTATCAATAAATGGGATCTCAAACTCAGAAAAAACGATGTCCTATCTTTCTACTTTGAAAAATTCTCTTTTTTCACTTCTTAATTTCAATTTATTATTTTCTATTTCTATATTGGCCTTATTTGTGCTCATTCTGTATGCTCTAAAAGATTAAAAAACAAAACATAATTGTATTTAAAGTGTTCAAATTTTGAATATATTTTGCATCAAAAATGTAAAGGAAATGTAAAAAATTGAAAAATTATAATTATTTTATATAGTTAAAATGACTTTTCTAAAGAATGCAAAATTCTCTCTTAAAATTGAAAAGGAAAAAACAAATTTTAATTATTGAACATCAAAATTATTAATCAAAATTATCAAGGCAATTTTTAAACATTATTCATCTATTTAAATATTTTAATAAAAATAAAACAATTCTCAATTTTTGTATTGGCCCTCTCACAGCCAATGTGGTGAACTGCCCTCATGCATCATGTATGTTATGTCTACCTATATACCCATTTATAAGTAAGATGAATTGTTTTATATTGCAGTCCCTCAGTCATCACGTTCATTTATTGCAAATAATGTAATAATTTAATGCTTCTGGAAACATAAATTAAAGCATGAAGAAAAGCAAGAAAATTAATGCTTGGTACACTGGAAAGTGATACTGCGAAAATCTCTGGCAGTCATGCTATCTGAGAGAAAGAATCTGAAAAGTTAGTCTTTTTCCCTACTCAGATGCTTCTACTATTCAAATTCACCCAAACTGTCAGTGTTCATCTCCAAATCTGGTGGTGATACGAGCCACAAGACTTCACAGCATTTACACATAGCTGCCTTTTATTCAGGGGCATAAGGACAAGAGATGTAAAGAAGCATTTCTCCAGAGCCTGAATGTCATTAAGCGTGAAAACCTAAAAGCAACAAATGAACAGGACAAACAAACAGTGACCCATAGACATGGACTATAGACTAGTGGTTACCAGAAGGGATGGGGAGGGGATGAGGAGGAATTGTAGATGGGGCGAAAACAGTGTAAATATATATATATATATATATATATGCCTTATGTACAGCTGAAACTCATTGGATTTTGTATAACTGTGCCACAAGTCAATCACTAGAAGTCAAAGAGTTTTTTCTAGTCCTATATATGATTCATGGATTAAGGAATTAAATTATTTGTAGAAATGTAGTGTGATAGTGAGAGCACAGTCTCTGGAGACACAGTGCTTGATTTTACATCCCAACCTCGCTACTTAGTTGCATAACCTTGGGCAAGTTCCTTAACTTTTGTATGCCTCAGTTTCCTCATCTGTAAAATGAAAGGGGGATAGTAATGATAACTACCTTGAAGGATGGCTGCAATGCTTAAAAATACCCATTTCACTGAGTAAAGTACTAAGGACAATGTATGAATATATATTATTTTATGTACACCTCCAAAGCATTGTGTAGAACCGATTCACTCTTGGAAATAGTACGATATTAATAATTATTATAATTACAACCAGTTTTTGAGTGCCTTCTAGATGCCAAGCACAGCATTCGCCTTATATCATTTAATCCTCTGAATAATGCTGAAGCATTATTTTTTTTTTCAGAGGAAGAAACTGTAATTAAGAAAGGTTAAGTAACCTGCTCAAGGGCATAGGTAGTAACTGATGGGGATGAACTTCATATGGATGTTTTCTGAGTCTTAAGCCTATGCACTTTTCAATTTGTTCTTGATTAACCATCTACAGCTCTTAATCCTAAATACTTAGTTCTGAGATCATAGAGTATAATAATACCGTTATTCATGAGGATGAAAATTATAAGTAACTTGTCATCACCAAACTTTGAGCTCCTTCAGGGCGGACACCGTTTTTTCCAGCTCTTAGCACATGCCTGGAACACAATAAACATTCAATAAATGTTTGTCAAATCAATGATGATTAATCTGGAGCCAAAAACTGGCTAGGGAAATTAATGAACATAATATTTTGTGAATTGACAGCCTAAAATAGATTCATTGAGACAACTACAGTACTCCCTCTACTTCACGTAACACATTTTTATATAATTAGATAATAATTTTTTTTAAGACTCTTAGTTCTTGCTTAAACATTTTTAACCATGGCATATGGACCTTGATTCTCCCATAAATCTTTTTGAAATGAAGACTAAGTTTATTGAAATTCTGTCTGGCTTCCACTATTATTCTTGTGATCCTTGCTAGAAAACAACTTCAGGATGTTTGGAGATGTTCACCTTGTTTGCATTTGAACTGTGTGGAGCAATTTTTTTTCTCAGAAAAATCTTATGCTACACACAGGTTCATACCAACTTGGTTAGTTGGCCCATCTGCCATTTTGACTAACATTTAAATTTAGATTTGTATATTTAGAGATAGAATGATGATGTCATAGAATTTTATTATGTTTCAGTTCTTTTGACATTCCACAAGAAGCAACCTGCGTCTAATACTGAATATCTTAAGATGCATTTCCCAGCAAGTTGTAGGGATAGAAATAAACCCTCTCAAGCTTACCTCTCTTTTATTGGACCAGAAGCAGCAGCTATTTATTTACTCTATTGTCCAGATTGGGAAAATAAGAGAGAGTCAAGCAAACTCATGCAGTTAAGCCCAAGAGGTAGGCAACTGCTAACCAAATGATGATTGAAAAATAAGACTAGTGTCAGACAAAATATCAAATATCCATTCCCCCATTCTTGCTTGGTGATGGAATATTGATTTTACCTGGGTTTATAGCTGCTCAAAAGAAAGAGAAAGAAGCTTCCTCTGCAGTTAGCTATAATCCCATGTGACTAAATCTAATCAATGAGGTGTTAGCAGAATTGTCCTTGAAGACTTCCTAGAAGGCTCCTTAAAGGGAGATCATGCAGCCTTCCTCATCTCTCTTCTTTAGCTGGGCTGAGAATAAAGAATGATGACTGAAGCTCCAGCAGTGATTCTGAGCCACTAGGTTGAAGCCACATGCTGATGATAGCAGAGCAATAAGGTAAATATGACTGTGTCCTTGATGATTATAGACCTGCTTTAGTAGCCCTGGACTGTTTAGCTTCATACTTCATTTATATAATAGTGAAATAAAATTATTTTTCATTTAAGCCACTGTTATTTATGGCTTTCCACCCTTCTCATCTGTACCTAATCCCAAGGGACAGAAGGATCCATTAAAGTCCTCATATATTGTTCTCTCTTAGGCAAAGTAAAGAGAAGAATCTGGCCTTCTCTCCATGATCAGCTTCCTTTTCTACTCCCCACTCCAAATATTATCTATCCTATTTCCATCTGGCCCAAAGAAGCCAGAGATACCTAAACAACTTCTTCAAGAAGAGGGAATTTGTTAATTAATCCTAGCTTATGTATACAGTAGCAGTTTTTCAAATAATATATTTATATTCTCCCAAGATGGCCTAAATATTCTGGATTTTCTATACTATGAAATTAATTTAAATTATTTTCCTGCTCTTTACACAGTTCATTAATATTATGTTAAGGGCCTTAGAACCTTTTCCCAGAGTACTAAGAATGGCAACCTAACCAAATGGGCCGTTTATCTTCAAACTTCAAACTGGTTTAAACATTACATTGAAAAGTACCATGTAGCTGTTTCCCCAGAAAGCCTAGTTTTTCTTTTCAAATGGTCTCTTATTTTCACAATCTAATGTCTTTTAAGTGTTTTAATCTGTTTTATGAGTCTTATGTTGAAAGATTACAAATTCATTTCTTTTTAAGCTTTTTTACCCTTGAAAAAAATTTTTACATTTTCAATAGTGAATAATTATTAGTGAGGTAGATGAGACTAGAAGCTGGAAGGAGAAAAGAAAATGAAAGAAAAATTAGACTTTAATGCACAGGAAAACTTATCTAGGTGCACATTGAACATTTTGGCTAGGTAAATTCTTATAAGAAATACCAAAAGATTTTTAACCAGCAGGAACAAAAGCCTGACAAAACCAAAAGGCAAGTTTCCTTATGATCTAATAAGATAATTTTGTCTTTGTAATTAGCAAATTTATGCTGTTAAAATAGCACATGGAAAAATATACACAAATGTTCCCCCAGTGGGAACAATGTACGAGATTCAGACTATAAGAAATGGCCCCATAGGATGACTTTTGGGAAATGCACATGATTGCCAAATCATATCCTCGGGCACCAGAATCTGTGCTAGTCTTCTATCCACTACCAACTCACGTCTCTAAGATATGTTGACACATTTATTTGTCATGTGTCTTTCTTCAGTCTACAGTGTGATGTAATTCAAAAAGCACTGGTTCAAGGTCAAGATTTGAGCTCCAGGCCAGGTTCTAACACTTATGGCCTTATACACGCCATTTAACCTTGCCTAGTATCAGTTTCCTTATCTGTCAATTGTGGTTAATAATAGCTGCACTGCTTGCCTCACAAGCTTGTTTTTGAAGATCAAATGATATGTATGTATTCGTACTTTGTAAATTATAAAAGTTAAGCTTCCCCTTACTGCAGCTTTTTCTACCTATACTTTCAGATCTACTTGTGACATTTTCCAAAAATCTTTTTGAAAATAAGGAGCCAGTCTAGATCTTTTGGTGACCCCTTAAGAGCAAATCTCTCATCCTCATGAGCCTTTTTATCTGTAAATGATGAGTTGAACTAGCTTGATAAGTCAAAGTTTTATTCAGCAGCAGAAAAATTTAAAAATAAATGTATTCAGAAAATGACCATGTAGAATGGACAAAAGATGGGAGGAGAACTCAAGACGTGCCTAGTTAGACTTCTCCCCACTCTATACCCCACTCAGGCAAACACCAAAGTCCCTCACAATAAATCTCAGATCCTTCCACTCTAACCTTCTACAAGGTCGATGTTATAATTTGAGCCCTTATGTTTCTATGAGTCCTCAACAAAACTCTCTCTACTATAAAGGGGTAAAAAAAAGCTGTAGTTTGTTATGGATGGGTAAATGCCCTGGCATCTGAACTCTTGTTACCTGACCAACAGATTTGCTGAAATGTTGCCAAGTTAGTCTAACCAGATAAATACCAAACTCCTTGAGGTGAAAGATGTCTTTAAGAAGCCACATGAAATATCTCAGCAGTCCTCATGGAGCAGCAAACTCTGCCCGAAAACTACAGAAGTAAATATTGAATTGGCAATTCTTCAAGTGGTTCTCCACTAAATATACAGCAATACTTCAGGCTCTCTGACACTGTTTTCAGTAAGGATGACTCAGAGATGAGGAAGCCACTTATAACAAAGCAAGTAACGCAATGCCATTTCTCAATGCCCCAAACAAGAGAGATTGCTTAGGGAAGTTGGCTTCAAGATAACAGATCATATAATCACAGATGTCAGACCTGGAAATAATGTTAAAGAACAGCCAGTCTGTTTTACAAGTGACAAATCTGAAATCCAGAAAGACTGTGAGCTGCTTAAGGTTAGGAATTAATTCCAGCTTCATTAAGTAAACATTAACCAAGTATTAACTATGTGTCAGGTGATAAGGATAAGAACGCAAATAAAACATGATCCCTACCTAAGAAGTGGGAAAAGATAACAAATAAATTCATAGTTGTAGTTAGATTGTTGCAGAACCAGGACTCAAATTCTGTGTCCAAGTTATTAAGCCAGAGTCACACTGCCTCTCAAATTACAAAGCTTGAGAAGTTAAGAGTGGGGAGCGATGGCCAAACTGCTCCAAAGATATATTAACATCAACTAAGCCTAGGTCCTTGGAGTGCACAGGTGCTTATTCATATTTCCTGAGGGCCTATAAGTAATAAAGAGGGCTCTATCCTTACATGAAAGAAAATTTTTACGAAGATCTTTTACTAATATTTATAAAGACTTCTTAGAACACAGGAAATCGCGAATGGAAAAGTCCTACAAAGAAAACTAATCACAGAGTGGCCTTTGCTCCAACTTTTGAAGAGGTCACCAACAAGGTCAAAGTCATGAAAAATTTTATTAGCTACTGGCATACTTTTCAAGCTACTTAAGCAATAAAAGGAGAGTTCAATTAGCTGTCTTTAAGGGTTTATTATTTTTCTTTACTATGTAAAATACTGAAGAAATATACAAGATATCAAAGATCTATGCTATTATCCGGAAAGGAAAACAAAAACAAAAGCCAACCACAAACCTATGGCCTCACCTATAAAATCTCATTTCTTCATTCCTGGTAAGAGTCTAACATGGATTCTTTCTTATCAATTCCAGCCTATTGTGTCTTTTCTAAACTGCTTTAGAAATTGGTTTTTAACTACGGCAAAGTAAAACTAGCACATACACCCAAGAAATCTTTAAGGAAGAACATTCATATTTCTACATTTACTTGACAAAAATCTAGCAATAGATCTGAGGTCAGACTGCTTTATAAAGAACCCATTATCTATCCATCCATTTATCTATTAAACTATTTAACAAGCATTTATTGAGTGTCTTTTACATGAGTACCATGATTCCATGAGCTATAGAACACTAGACATGGGATAGCATTTCTCACAATACTGTAGTTGAGGACCCATCTGCATCAGAATCACCTGGAGAACTTGCTAAAAACATAAGTTCCTAGACCTTACTAGTATAGATCTTCTATGTTGGTTTCTTCTGCAAGCAACAGAAACCAACCCAGGCTCCCTTAGACAAAGAAGGAACCGACTGGAAGGATATCAAAAGTTTACAGATTGACCAGAGATTAGACCCAAGGAAGTTTTGGAGAAACCATAACAAAAATCATAGTGCAGGAACAGTGTGGTCTGCGCACTGACACTCTTTCCAGTTCTAACTTTGTCTTGCATCACTGCTATAGACTGAAAGTGCAGAAAAAGAGCCCTCAAATAATGGGGCCTAAGTCCCGGGACCAGGTGGCTCTTCCTAACACTGTACACAAAGGTAGATTTCTCTAAAGGGAAATTAAGATGAGAATAGGAAGTGGAGCTAAATGCCAGTTAGTCAAAACTGACGAAAATGACTGGTTACCTATTAGAATCTCTGAAGGCTAGGCTGGGGACTTTCTACATTTTTTAAACAAGCTGCTCAGATAATTATGAGGTATTCTAAAGTCTGAGACACACTGATGTAAAAGATATGATCTATACCCTAGAACGGATTTAAATCAAAGTGGAAAGCAGAGACATCTTACTTATGAATCTGAAGAATAAGTCTACATTCCTCATCAGATGTTGTCTCCTTGTAGATTTTGCTTTATATCTCCATCCCTTGCTCTCATCAGTTCTCTGTTCAATCAAAAATGAGTAGCTTTGTAAAAAGAAATATTATGCATATAGTCAATTACAATACAAGTGAACATGCATATTTTTATGAAAAAATGTATAGATGCATAAAAGCAAGTTAGGAAGACTATATTCCAAGATATAAACAATGAAAAAGAAAAAATAATGTCAAGGAAAATGTAAACAAATGCAATTATATAAAATAAAATTATATAGAATATATGCACAATAAAAGCAGAAGTAATCAAAATCTTTTATTTCAAAATCTATGTATACTTCCTGTATTTTCTGGAATGAGAAAAAAAATGCTTTAATCCAACTCACTGGGGGTAAAATAAACCATTGTTAGTGACCATGTTCAAACTTCTCTACGGTTGGTAGTTTCCAACTTTCCAAAAACACTACATGTCAAATTTTTAAAAAGAAATGTTTATTAGTGTCACCTACTGAATATCAAATGAAGAGAAATGGTCACCAAGAAGATCCTATAGTGCAGTTAATAAAGGAATGTGTTTATTTATATTTATTCATTCTAACCAACATTTGAGTACCTTCCACATATATAGTTTTATCCTAGGCACTATGTCATAGGGAAAAAAATGTGGAAGCATACTTGCTAAATAAAAAGGTAATTTTAATAGAAAACTAAAGAATCATGTGAAAGCAACTTATAAACAAATATATGATGGTATAATCTAGATTCATGATAGTGTCTAATGCCTGATTTAAAAATCCTAAAGCATGTTCATCTCAAGCTAACTCCAGTAGGTGAGAGTAAGGTAAACCATCAGCATTATTGTTGTTGTTGTTGTTGTTGTTATTGTTGTTGCACTGTTATGAGATAAACGTAGACATAAAATAGAAGAATTAAAAACAGTTCTGAAATAGAGCATCAACCACTGTGTGTTAACTGTAGCCCAGGGCAACAAAGAACAGCCTGGCTCTTTTCGACAGAAACACATCTACCAGTCACTAACAATCGCCATGCCTCTAACTGATCACAGGGCTCAGAGGCAAAACTGTGACCACTGAAAAAACAGAGCAGTTAGTAGGTAGGTTCAGGAGTTAGGATAGTAGTACTGGTTTCCAGTAGGAGCTTAGTAAATGTTCTTTGTTGAATACTCATTTATTCCAAAAGAGCTGCTGCTATTACATTGATCTATCCAATCCATCTCCCACCCTTCCTCATTTTCTCTCTCTTCTGGGTCCCTACCACATACAACACAAGGAGAAAATAATCACCACCCACAGCATTGCCTCTGAATAAAATATTAAATGTATATATTGATGCCAAAAACTTAAAAATACAAAGGTATCTAAATATATTGCAAAACATAGCCTAAACTGTGCATTTTGCCTCACCAAGAAAAAAAGAAGGAAAGAATAAAAAGTAATTTGGGTTCAAGCAGGAAGGGATATTTGTGCTGTTTCAATGCCTATTTCAAGCTTTGTCTCTATGATGCATACAGAGATTTGATAAAAGCATATTAAAATGCAGCTGGCTAGTTAACTCGCAAGTCAAGTTTTGTAGATGTAGACCATTATTATAATTGTAACAGTTAATAATTATCATAATAAACATTTATGTAGTGCTGAACATTACCAAAGTGTTTTACAATATTCTTGGCTGTTATTCTGCTGATATTAAGTCAGTTAAAGCCCCAAACAGTATTATTTATTCACTAATGAAAGTGAAGTTTGACTGTTTTGTGGAACCTACAAAGAAAAAAACAGATGAACTAAAAATTTAAATGTTTGTGTAAATTTCACTTAAACTACCAAACTGTATAATTTAATTAGACTAATGAAGCTCCACACATTTAAAATTCAAATTATTAAAACAATATTATGTTATTTTGAATTTTGCTTATCATTACAGAACATAACAGATACTGATAGTCTATATCAGTGTTTCTCTAACTTTTCTTATGATACAAATCACAAGAAATGTTTCTTAAAAATACAATATCTTATGTACCACACACACCTTCTTTATCCAATCATACATCAAAGGACACTTCTGTTGTTTCCATGTCTTGGCCACTGTGGATAATGCTACAATTAACACCAGAGTGCATATATCTTTAGAGGTAAATGTTTTCAAATTTTGGGGGTAGGTATCCAGAAGAGGGATTGCTAGGGCATATGGTAATTCTAGTCTTAATTTTTTTTGAGGAAACTCCGTACTGTTTTCCATAGCAGCTGTACCGATTTACAGCCCCACCAGCAGTGTATGAGGATTCCATTTCCCCCATAACCTCTCCAACACTTGTTATTACTTGTCTTGTTGATGATAGCCATTCGAATAGATGTGAGGTGGTATCTCATTGTGATTTTGATTTACATTTCCCTAATTCATATATACAATGGAGTATTACTCAGCTGTAAGAAAAGATGAAATACTGTCATGTGCGACAACATGAATGGATCTTGAGATTATCATGCTAAGCAAAATAAATCAGACAAAAGGTTGAAAGCAATATGATTTCACTTATATGTGGAATATAAAACTGAAAACAACAAATGAACAAGACAAACAGACAGAGACTCACGGACATAGACAACAGTTTAGTGAATACCAGAGGGAAGGGAGAAGCTAGATAAAGGTAAAGGGGGTCAAATATATGGTGATAGAAGGAAATTTAACTCTGTGTGGTGAACACACAATGCAGGTGACATATTATTGAATTTATATTTGAAACTTATATGATTTTATTAACCAATGTCAACCAGGAAACTTAATTTTTTAAAAAAGGGCTAGGGGACTATGGAAAACAGTATGGAGGTTCCTCAAAAAACTAAGAATTGATCTACCATATGATCCAGCAATCCCTCTACTGGATATTTACCCCAAAGACTTGAAACTCACAACCAAAAAGATATTTGCACACCGATGTTCATAGCAGCATTATTCACAGCGACCAGGACATAGAAGCAACTGAAACATCCTACAATAGATGATTGGATAAAGAAACTGTGGTTCATGTATACAATGAAATATTACTTAGCCATAAGAAGAGATGAAATACTGCCATTTACAACAACATGGATGAACCTCAAGATAATCATGCTAAGTGAAATAAACCAAACAGAAAAAGTTAAAAATCACATGATATCACTTATATGTGAGATATAAACCTAAAAGCAACAAGTGAACAGGGCAAACAGATTCATGGACGTGGACTGTAGACTAGTGGCTACCAGAGGGTAGAGAGTGGGGAGGAGCGGGGAGGTAGATGGGGTAAAAGGGGTCAAATATGTGGTGACAGAAAGAAATTTAACTATGGGAAGTGAACACAGTGTAAATATATATATGCCTTACTGTTAAACTGTAAAGCTGAAACTTATTGGATTTCATTAACCAATGTCACCATAAAAAATAAATAAATAAATATTTTTTTAGAAAAGGGCTAGGAGAATGAAGAGTGACTGCTATCGGACATGAAATTTCTGTTGGGGAATGATGAAAATTTTCTAAAATTAGTTAGTGGTGATGATTGCATAACTCTGTGAACATACTACAAACTGGTGAGTTGTACAATTTAAAAGGATGCATCATATGGTACAGTAATTATATCTTAATAAAGCTGTTATAGAAAAGTCATACTTTTACAGTTGCTAACAAATAAATTTTTGTAAAAATACAGTTTCTTAGCTCCCAAGATTTGACATTTCTGATTTGTCAGGTCTGGGATGAGACCTGGGAAATTGTATCTTTAACCAATACCATAAGAATTTCTTATTACCAAGGAAATTTGAGAAAGTAGTATAGGTGAATAGTATATAATTCCCACATCCCATAGAAACTTGAAACATACAAACTTTACTTGTATAATTAATCTGTCAGGCACTAGGGTCAAGGCTGTCCACATCTCTTTTGGTCTGCACATTTTATAAGTGTTACAATTTTCAGAAATCAGACTCTGAAAGGTTGAATAACTAGTCCAAGATCAAAAAGTCAGGTCTACCTATCTCCAAAGCCTATGCCAAATCAATCTATATTTTCTTCTGCACATTGCCAAATCTTGCATGTTAGGAAAGGGGGGGAAAAGAAGAGAGAAGGAAAAAAACAGAATTCCAGTAAGTGCACTTCAGCTTTTCAAGAGATTATTGAATATACATAGTATGTTAAAAAGTTAAATCCATCTTAAAATTCTCCATCTGAAATGTAAAATTTTAAAAAAGAGTTATGTAGCAGTCCCAGGGGAAGACCAAAGGGAATATATTATAAGATAGATGAAAGATTATAGTTGATTTCTATAGTAATGTTGAGGTGTTACCTTCTTAGAAAGTATAGAGACTCTTTGGGTTGAGCAACAAGAGAAAAGAGTAAATAGGTCACTGTACTTGAGGGCATCTGGTGTTTTATGTCTCTGAAGCTGGCAATTTAAACTATAAGGAGTGCATCCTTTCCTGGTGGGTGCAACTACTAATTTTGACTGAAGGAATTAAGACAAAAGTAATGCACAGTCTGTACTTCCAACTTTTGTTCTGCATTAATGATGCTGAAAAGGGAGATTCTTCAGTCTCTTGATAAGCAAACCTAGGTAAGAATCAGGTTGTATTGTACAAATACAAGAAATAATTGACCTGAGTCGAGCTAACTTTGTCAGAGAACACAAGCTGAGTTGAGCTAGTTTTTGTGCAGAACACAAACTGTAATGTTACCTTGAAAGGCCCAGCAAACAAAACCTTCAGACCTTTAATCCAGAAATGGTACAGACAGTGCATGACAAGAAAGGAAAATGTCAGCAAGTTGTTATTGAAATGAATGCTTCCCCTTTTAGTTTGTGGTGTTAGTCTGAATGTAGACAATGGTGATTATTTTTCACTTTTTTTTTATAGAATGTGACTGCTTCTTTGGCTTTCAGGGAAAAAAATCCTACTTTATTTCTTTGTATCAGTGTATCACAATATTTCTGCTTTACAGTCAGAGGAGGTGATCTTGCTAGTGTGTGGAGGGGTAAGGAGTGAGATTTATAGCTTAGGAGAGACCACAGTTGGGTAATAAATTTAGCTCAGGGGAACCTCCAAAAAAGTAAGAGACCCATAAACCAGTAACAAGATAATCAAAGGGATGAGTTTGTATAACGAGAAGAGCCATTATAAATGAGTCTGATAGGCTGAAAGGGCCTGGCCATAAAGCAGTATCAAAAACCATGTTACTTCCACTTCTTCTTATGTAGATGTGATAGACTAGAGATGAATCTAAGAACTTTGTGGTAGGAAAGAAAATAATATACCAGGGGAGATGTTTCGACATGGGGTGGAGGGTAAAGGATGTTTTTCACTTTCAAAGCATACTAGGAAGCATTCTAGTGATGATAAATCATTTTATGTTTTGTGTATATCAAATTCATTTCATTTACATGTAATTTTTTTTAGTTAAAAACAGGTTTTGAAGACCTGAATGTGTAAAGTTAAGAATGTTGAAGAAAAGGCCTACTTCTCAAAGGCAGAAAATTGTATTACAAAAAATGCCATGATTCTTCCAGACATTTGCTGCCTTGCTGCATTGCATGCCTGAAATCAGGGAATAAACCCAGTGTTCTTTAAGATCCTCCCAATCCTTAAAGCTATAAATCTATGAAACAGAATCTGATTGGGAAGAATAAAAACCTTTTCTCTTTAGCATGTTAATGTCTAAGAAACATTTTCCAACTTGGTTGTATTATATCTTCATGCCATGCCATGTTCCATCTATGTGCCAAGTGGAAAATGTAGTTGGAAATGTTCTTTGGCCAAATTTAACTCTGTTCTGGAAAACTTCTTCTATCAACCACAGCTATTTAGACACATCTTAGAATATAGTATAGGTATCCAAGTAATACCCACCATGGTCCCCTGTGCCCCGGTATAACTCTTAGGAAAAACTGATTATAAAGGCATCTGGGACTGACACAGGTGTCTGCGCTTTTTCTTGTAGATCTCTAACCTCACCAAAACCAGTTGATCGTGCATTATAAGAAGGGAAAATGGAAGCATCCTGTAATAACCAAGCAAGATGGCTTTTTAGACATGTCTATATAACTGTTTCATAGATTTATCATACTTAAGGTATCCAGATCAAAACCAAATCCTTAAAACATGTTCTACATTCAGTCTTTCCTATCTCAGTAAATGGCACTACCACATACCCAGGAGTTCAAGTCCAAACCCAGGACCCTAATTCTAGTTTCTGCTTTATTTCGCTCCTCTAAAATAAATCCTAAATTTCACCATGATTACTATTACCATCCTACTCCACGCCACCATCATCACTCATCTGGACTACTATAAAAGCCTTCTAACTGTTTTCACTCTTGCTCCTATATACTTTATCTTATAGCCAGAAGATAGAATCATCCTTGAAAACATTAATCAGTCCATATCTCTTTCTTGCTTATAGCAACCCCATCCATGGCCTCCCACTATAACTAGAACATAGCTAATATCTTACCATACCCTGTAATATCCTACATGATCTGGCCTCTGCCTACCTTTCTACAGTCTCACCTCCTACCTCTCACCCCTTTGTTCAATTCACCCCAACCACATTGTCCTTTTTTTTTGTACCATGAACTTATACACCAAGCTTCTCTTCATCCAGTGCCTTTGGGTTGCTGTTCTTTCTGCCTGATGTTTTTTCCCCATCCATTAAAATTAAAATTACCTTAATTTTAAATTAAGGTAAATATATTTATATAATAAACAAAATAGCTGTCTAGTCACTATTATATCACTTTGTTTCATTTTCTTTATTGCAAGCCATCATTATCTCAAATTAATTTTCTTTATGTGTTTACTTGTTTGTTGTGTTTCCCATTACAATGTAAGCTCCATGAGAGCTTACATTGTATTTGTTTCAATGACCTCATGTCTATCATGTCAACTAGTGTATCCCAGTACCTATGAGGTATTTTATACATTGTAGACTATCAATATATATTTGTTAGTTGAATAGATTTCATTCATCTAGAGAGAGGTAGTTTCATTTTGGCTGAGAATGGTTACATGCATGCATTTGGAGAATGTATTAATGAAATATTTTGTTCATGTTGGATTCTGTTTGCATATTAAGATACTATTGCTAATATCTGTGCACATGGAATGGTTCCTTGATACAACTGAGAAATTGTCAACATACATATGGAGCTTGCAACAAAGATGGAAAATAATATCTATATCCATTACAGCCTGTCAACGGTGAAGTTCATATCAAAATAAAAATTGAAAAGCAAACTTACCGTTGATTTGGATCTGATACTAGGCAATGGTGAGCTGTGTGGAATTGTGTTGCTGGAAGTGAAACCAGAAAATTAAAATGTTCTAGGCTGTTTTGCAGCACAGTGAAAATGGAAGAATAAGAGGTAAGGACAACTGCCTAGACTCCAAGTAAAATACAAAGTTATGAGGAAGTGTTTAGGGAAAGTTGTTTAGAACTAGGGCTTTGAAAAATAAGAGCTCTCATTGATTAGGTACCTAATGTGTCAGACCATTGTTTATAACCCTTATAGAAGCAACTTAATGTAGTTATCGTTTCCCCATTTTACAAATGAGTAAGCCTTAAACTAGATTTTTCAAATCCCAAAGCTAATGTGCTTTCCACTGCACCACACTGTCTCTCTTCTGATAATATACTCATGTATTTCTGGGATTCCTGGCACCTAGCACAGCATCCTAATGGAATCATGTCTAGCTGGACAGTAAATATTTCTGCTGCCATTGGAGGAGCCACCTAAGTGAAGTATGCAAGCCTACCTGGGTCCAAGGTGTGCTGATTAAGCAGGTTTTGAGTCCTGTACTCACATCTCTTCCTCCTCACTTTCTTTCCCAGCACTTTCTCACAGTCCACCTCTAACTCTGCCTCCTAGAAAAAACATCTTTCAGGTGCTAATAAGGAAGTTACTCTGGCCATAGCGTGAGAGGAAGGGACAGGTAGCTCAACAGCATCACTGCTGAGAGCCAGAGCAGGCTTAGGCAATGTAATCTGAAGAGCAGAAGTGTGCAGCCCACAGAAAGAAATGGGTAAAATGTAAAATTGAAGAGGAGGATAAGTGTAAGAGGATAATCTTCCTGACAGAGATAAATTAGTTATAAGACTAACTCCCAGAGGAAAGAGATGTGGCTCCATTCCCTAACTCCCACGCAGAAAACACGCTATAGAGGACAAGCAGGAGAAAGAGGAGGAACAATAATGACTAATAGGCACTTTCCACCTCTGAGTTTTATGAAGACAAATGAAGCTCTTGAATGGAGGAAGAAATAAAAATGGAGAGATGGAGCTGACTAAAGCACTGCAAATATAAAGAGGAAGGGAGGTTCTAGGCCCTTATGTTTAGTAAGGAAAATCATTTCTTTGAACTGCAAGATGCAGAGCAGAGCAGTTCAGAGCTTTGAATTCAGAATTCAGGCTCCACCACTTGACAATTGTATAAACTTGAACCAATTACTTAGTCATTCTAAGCTACAAAATAAGAAAAATGCCCTATTTTATTAGTTATTTTCACTATAAAATAGGGATAACACTATTACAAAGGGTTCTTGTGACTACTAAGTGAGATAACTCATGTAAAAACAGTGCCTACCATGTAGACAGTACTCAATTCATGACAATAATTATCAGGTCATGGCTTTGTGTAGAGGGGAAAATATAGCTGGGTCATTATTATCAAGGTCAGATAATGGGAATACTTCTTCTCTTTAAACAATGGTGCCTCTTTGGTTTAATTATTTGTTGTGTTGATAGCTCACACCCTCTCTACTTATTTGGGCTTTGAGTTCACAGAGAAGATGAACCCAAATATGATACATATCACCTGTGCTCTTCGACAAGCTTGCCAAAGTACCAATCTATGTTGGTACTCCATATCGTTCCGAGGATAAAGCTACCTCCCCAGGGAAAGGTGTTGTTCACAAAAGATAATACTAATGACACTGCATTATTCAGTCTTTTACAATATACAAGTACTCTTACCCTGGAAGGGCTACTGTCTTCATTGTATAGATAAGGAAACAGAGACTTCAGAGGTAAAGCAACTTGATTATGGTGACATAGATAGTTGGTTGGTGGAACAGGGATCCACATCTAGCTAGCTCCTCTGACTCTAAGACTGGAGCTCTTTTGTACCACAGGTGCTGTGGGGGATGTAGCAAATTAAAAAGCTAGTTGCTTCCAATAATTTTTTTTTAAGTTTTTTAAAAAAAGAAAGAATGAGCTTTCAGATTACCCAATACCGTAGTTTTTAGACTATGTCCAGGGAATCCAGTAGCAGGTATTAAGAACCAAATAGGAGGTTGAGATTTTATGCAGTTTATTGTTTATCAATTAAATTTATAGCATTACAATGTACTTTAAATAAATGTTTAAAACATTGAGACCTTCCTTAGAAAAGAAGAAAGTTTGAAAACCCTGATCTAGTCCAACTGTTTCATCTCTCCAGGAAGGATATTGAGGCCCAGTCTGGTTAAGGAACTTGTCCAAATCTCATAATTAGTTAGGGGCAGAGTCTCCTGCATATTTGGTAAGCATGCCATCAAAGTTTCCAAATATTTTCTCATTTCCCAAATATTTTCTTTCGATTACCTAAGGCAAGTCGCTTACTTGTGACAATCAAATCATTGAGAGAAATTAGCCCTGGGGTTAGTCTCTCCTGATGACTCATTATGTGAACCTTGGATCAATCCTTTGATCTCTGAACCCTTAGATTTTCCATAGGTAAAATGGAATGATAATTCCCATGTAGCAACTCTCAGTGGGGCTGTTGTGATGACTGCAAAAGGGAGCATGTGAAGGAGGTTCACAGGGTTCTTTCAGGGAAAGAGATTTAGCAAGTTTAATATCTTATTATTTACAAATGACTACCAAGTGTGTCACTGCTTCTAAGCTGATCTCTGCAATTTGCCATCCTTGTTTATTTGTTGTTCCTCACTTGAGAGGGCAATGCGGTTTATTTTTGTAACCCTATCAGGTACTACCTGTTTATAAAATAGCCTCAAAAACTTCTTTTCACATTAGCCTCCTGATGAAATTTTATGATTTCTTACTACTTGCATGAAGAAAGAAAATCTTTTAAGGTTAAACACTTTTCATTCTAGGTAAGTTATAGAGGCGCTATTACTATAGGGTTCTAGCAGGCCTGAAGGGTCTAGAACCAGATGAGATCAAAGAACTTGTATGCAGATTTTAGAACTAGAATCCTCCCGCCTAACTGGCAGTTTTTCTTCCTTCAACAAGTAATACTAAGAAAACACTATCATGACCTTCAGGTTGATCTTGAAAGCAGCCCAATTTATTTGTGATCTTGGCCAAGTTCTAAATCTCTCTGAGCTTATTTTCTCACTTATAAAAGGCAGATATTTGCCTTCTCTTTCCACTCCATAGGGCTGTCAAGAATCAAAAGAAAGAACAAGGGATGGTATGTTTTTAAAACTGTGAAATGTATACTAACTAAAAGGATTGTTACTTTTAGGAATGTGTAAAATGCTACAGTTATGTATAATGTTCACTGCAACTAAATCCTCTCACTTTATTAGAAATTTCCAGTTGGAATGATCAACTACTCAGGTTGAAGAAAGATGTTTCAATTTACGTTAATTTTTATGAAGAAAGTCAAGTGGCAACTGAACAAGGCAGAATTAGAACTAGAGAATTGCCTTCTTAATCAACATTATCACAAAACAAGTGTTTTTATATTTTCAATTAAAAACATTTTACATTTAAAAAATAAGAAAGTAAACAGATCTTTACCAAATTCTATTCTGGAAACCCAAATTTATAACTTCATCTCTTCATCTCTATGCTTACCCATGTTGATACTTTTAAAAATCTGGACCTAGTTTCCATTATGCAGACAAGCCAGCCACAGAAGCCAACCAATATTTTAAGACTGCAATGTTTACTAATGGATGTCTGGCTAGCAACAGTGTTGGCAGAATTCTGGCAGAAGCATTTACTCCCACTAATGATGTGGAACAGGGCTGCATAATCATGTCCACTTGTATTAAGTCTATCCAAGACTGTCATGTTTTGCAGTAGAATCAGGAATGAGCATCCCTAAAAGTCCTGGAGGTTCCCTGGAAGAAACATTACTTCAGAACTAGTTCAGACCTTCCCAAGGTCATTGCTGCAGCCATTCATTTCACTTTAGACCTTCTTTACAAAAATGATTTCAGAATACAGTGGATATCAGATGCTTTTGCACAAGATTTAGAGAGATTAAGACAGTGTCTATAGACCATACCAGGCCAGAAAAAATCTATCAAATATTTTCTTAGAAACACATCAAGTGCTTTTTTTGCACATATACTAACATCCCTAAGGTAGACGGATATTCAATCCACCCTCCCATTCCCTATCCCAGAAAAACTGTTACCAGTTATCATTTTCTTCCCTAGCTGTACCTGCAACTAGAAACATCACATCAGAAGTTATTCCTCCATAAGGAAGAAGGACAAAGACATTCACTTTGACTGTCTGGATATTGTTACTCTATCACTCTTCTGGAGGGGGAGAATACTTTCTGTCTATTAAAAGAGACAGACTCAAAACTTAGATATGTGAGAAATCATTTGGTATTTAATAGAATTCAGGTCATGTACATAGTCTTAAAAATTATAATTAATAAGGAGTGAGGCAAGAAAAATAAATAACAGCAATTCTTTAAAATGGAAATCGTTATAATAAAGAAATAGCTGTTGTTACATATTAGTATCACTCAGTATTAAAGATGTCAAGATACTGTCATTGTTTTCTTTTTTTTCTATTTAGTTGCTAGGCCTCCAAGGAATCTTTATTCCATTTTCTGAAATTAGATGTTGCTTCAAAGATTTTAGAAGTAAACCATAAAATGAAGACACTAAAGAAGCATTAATTTTTGCAGACTCATTTTAAGTAACATTTTTATCTCATATTAATAATGTAACCACGTTTGTCAAATATCCCAAAGATCTACTTTAGAAATATTCAGTATTATCTGAAGCTATATATGGTTATTTCAAATGGATTGGAACTTGGCTCTGAAGTAAGAAAAGGTCCTGTGTCTCTCCCTTTCTCTCTTCCTTCCTTCTTTCTATTCGTCCTTCCTTTCTCCACTCATAAGGCCTTAGTGGTGCTCCTTTTCTATGTCTAGGACAAAACTGCAGTGGAAGGGATGCCTCAGGAAATCATGTACTAACATGCTTGTGCGGTAGCATTTAGACAGAGAGGTGTATTTGCAAAGCATGATGCTGTAATCACTGCGACTCACATACATCTTCTATCAAGACATTTGTGCCTCGATTGTTAAAGCAGATATAGTCAGAGAGCTTCACTTTAATTTTTAACATGACAAGTTAATATATACCCTTTACTTTTCAACACTGTCAATGTTAGTACAAACCTTTTAATTTTTAACATTTTAAAAGTTAATATAAATTCCATTAATGCTTCTTAGCTGATCAAACATAGGAATGACCACTGAACTAGGTGTGTCTACAGTTTTTCCAGTAGGTAGCCAGTAAATCTTTTGATGATGATATTGTCAATAGTCATAATGATATCTACCCTTATCTATAGTATTTTTTATATGCAAAGTGCCACTGTCTTCAAAACCTCACTTGAGATTCTCCTTGGTCCATTGCTCACCGCTCCCAATTGCCTCTGCCATCTCATGCTGCTGCTCCCTCTACCTCTGGAGCTTTATACTATTTCTTTCATTTTTCCAAGAATATTTAATGCAGGCTATTATGTGTAGTAAACCTTACCGAGTGTATTAGTTTCCTAGGGCTACCATAATAAATTGCCAAAAACTGAGTGGCTTAAACAACAAAAATTTATTGTCTGTAAGTTCTGGAAGCTAGACATCTGAAATCAAGCCTTTGGCAGGGTTGTTTTTTCTGGGAGCTATGAGGGAAGGATCTGTTCCAGACTTTTCTCTTTGACTTGTAGGTGACTGTATTCTTCATGAGTCTCTTAACATAGTGTTCCCTTTATACATGTCTTTGGGTACAAATTGCCCCCCTTATAAGGACACCAATCATAATGGATTATGGCCCACCCTAATGATCTAATTTTAACTTGATTACTTCTGTAAAGACCTGTCTCCAACAAGGTGACATTCTGAGGTACTAGATGTTAGGACTCAACATATCTTTTTTAGGGGGACATAATTCAACCCATAATACTAAGGCTTAAAGATAACACATGGGAAATACAGCATAGAAAAGAAAAACTTAAACTACATCTCAAGTGTCACTGTCATGGAATCCATCGGCTATGCCTGGTATAGGGTCTGATTCTCTCCCTCCTTATGTCCAACATGCTACCATGTTTCTGGGGCCTGCTCACCATCCTGGATGGAAATCTGGTTATATACATCTTTTGTGATTGTTAATTTTATGTGTCAGTTTGGCTGGGCCACAGGTCAAACATTATTCTAAATGTTTCTGTGAGGATACTTTTGGATGAGATTAACTTTAGCGGGAGCAAAAGCAGATTGATCTTCATAACATGGGTGGGCTCTGCCAATCACTTGAAGGCCTAAACAGAACACAAGGCTAACCTTCCCCTAAATAAGAGAATATTTTCTTACATGACAGCCCTCAAACTGGAACATCAGCTCTGCAGAATGTGCACACACACGCGCGCGCGCGCGCGCGCGCGCACACACACACACACACACACACACACACACACACACACAACACGATTGGTTCTGTTTCTCTGGAGAACCCTGAGTAATACATTCTCTAAGACGAAGTCATATCTAATATCACAAACAACATAAGTATCCCTTCAGGACTGCAACCTATCTGCCACAGAGATGGCCCTTTATCTTACTAAATGCAGTACCCAACTCTTCTAATCTTAAGCCTTTATATATATGTTATTCCCCTGCATTTCAGCCATCTTTATGACTAAAAAATGCTCCCCTGTTGGTCTCTCCAAGAGTAAAAGATCTACCCCAAAGACAAAATCCTGCTGCCAGTCTTAGTGCAATCATGAACTGAAAAATACTGAAGCCCAAATTCAGAGCACTGTGCTACTTCTCACATATTCTTTGAATACATTTCAAATCATTGAAGACTTTCTCCAGATCTCCTCATCTAATTTCATTTAAGGTTTTTCTTATAACTGGACAATTCCCCTATCAACTGTCTTTTGCAGCTTAATATTATATATATGTGGCTTTGTAAAGAACTAGGATTGTCTACATAGGGCTCAGCACAAAACCCTCTAAAGTTTAAAAAGATGAGAGCTGAACCTGATCAAACTCTTGAAAGAGTGTTTCCGGACTGGAAGAGGACAAACAATATCCCCTGATTCTGTGGCTGGACTTTCATCTTTACTTTAGGTTCCTGTTTTCCAGATTCTCTGTCACCACTTCACCTTTTCATGCCTTACCTAAGGCGTGGTTCCCCTTTAAAACTTTCAGTGTGGACAAAAATATTTTCCCTTGGCATAGCTGAGACAGGCTGGTATTTTCAACAACAGCTTTACTAAACATGAAGGAAAACAGAAAAGAAATAATTACAGAAAACATACACTGTATAAAAATAGCCAAGTTTCCAACTGCCGGTTTCTGTTTCTAAAAATTCCATTAGAAGTAGGAAAGCTTTACTGGGACTCAATCTCATTTACTCTTAGTCAACCACATCCCTTAATTTTGCTATATCCTGTCTGGACTGCTTCTCTTTCACCTCCAACACTTCATCTATCCCTGAGCCCTGTAATATTGAGCTGCTACCTTGATTTTTTGAACCCATTATCTTGAAAAAAAAAAAATACCCAACAAGTTACTTTTAAAACTATCGTTCTCCCAATAAAAATATCCTGGACTCCAAACACCCACCCAAATGCCTATTTACAAGAGATTTTCAAGTTTTGGTACTGAAGATCCATTGTGTTTCAAATATTAGCTCTTCTCAATAGTGGTGTTAAACCAATATAAACCATAGTATATTGTAGGAAGTGATCCCTGGGATAATGAATATTCTTACAATGGCAAATAGGGTTCTATGGTCCAATAAATTTGAAGAATGTTAGGTTAAATTAAGTTTCACAGTTTTCTCCATTGAATAATTTCTCAAATCTTCTCATACATTCAACAAATACTTATTGAGCACTTGTCATATGCCAGGCATTACTTTAGTCATCAAATATTTATTGAGCACCTGTTATATGCCAGGCATTACTGAGAAAACTCTGGTGAAGAGTGAAACAGGGCAGGTGAGATCCCTGCCCTGACTTTATAGAATTCACTTTCCAGATGGAGTTCATCTTTTTATTAATACACATAAGATTTCAAATAATGATAAGGACTGTGAAGACCTTCAGGGGTGATATTGTAGGGAAAAACTGGAAGTGGGGAAACCCAGTAGGTGAAGAAAACAGTCCACAGACATGGTGAGGAAAAGCTTGGGATATTGAAGGAGAAAAGAGCTGAGAAACTGAAGGGAAAAGTACATGTGATGAGGTATGATCTTAGAGGCCACAGTGAGACGTAAGATTTGATTGTTGGTTCAGTGGAAAGCAATCTGAAGCGTTTTAAACCTTGGCATAATCTAATTTAAAATTTGAAAAAAAAATCTTTTTGTCTGTTATGTAGAGAATGGAATTTAGAGGCTGAGATCACAAGTGGAAAATCAGTTAGGAGGCTCTTACAGTAGTTCATGTGCAAGATAATGATGAGATTGTCAGTG
Source organism: Macroglossus sobrinus (assembly GCA_004027375.1). Lineage (NCBI taxonomy): Eukaryota > Metazoa > Chordata > Mammalia > Chiroptera > Pteropodidae > Macroglossus > Macroglossus sobrinus. The sequence continues at coordinate 263,699 of PVKZ01000852.1, forward strand.
TGATAGAGATGTAATGGCATCAGCACAGTCTTGAGTAGAGACAACTGGGCTTCCTGATGGGCTAATGTGGGAAATAAGGAATCTGAGAGAAGACAGTGATGATGTCTACCTTGTGGCCTTGAGCAATTCATTATATAGTGGTATAATTGACTAAATTGGGAAAGACTAGGGAAGCAAAGGCTTAAAAGGGTGAGGGAAATGAGGAGAGTGTTTTATCCATGTTAAGTTCAAGATACCTGTCACACATGTAAGCAGTGCTATCAAGTAGACAGATCTTATATATCTATAAGTCTTGAACTTAGGAGAAAGGTTTGAGATATAAATTGGGAAATTATTAGCATACAAATGGCATTTAAAGTTATGGAACTGGATAAGATCACCTAGGGAGAATGTAGAGAGGAGTTAAGGCCCAAAAACAAGTCCTGAGGCACTTCACATTTAGACATCTGGTACTGAGGAAGAGTCAGCAGAGAAGACTTTTAACAAGTTCATGTGCATTAATGACTCTCTAAGAGGCGATACAGAAGGCAGCATTTCCCAAACTTATTTGACCTTGGAACTTTTTGTTGCATAGCACCTCACAGGGCTAGGGGTTCCAAGGAAAACATTTTTGAAAATACTATTCGTACCCTTCTAGTAGTGCTCTGTTGTAGCATAATATATTAACTTCTAAAGTGACATAGGCAAGTCTTCTCTCTCTAAGCAGAAAGGTATTTCAACAAAAGCCCATCAGTTGCTAAACAAAACACTGCCTGATAATCCAGGCCAAAAAATATACCTGCAGGAAGCACACATGTGCCAAATGTAGTAAGAAGGAAAGGAGAGCTGTTCTACCATCGCCTCACTGAGCAAATGTAATGTAAAGTAAGGCTGTTTTTAGTCTTCTTATATCAATAATGCAAAGCCTTTTATATGTTCCACCATCGCCTCACTGAGCCAAACCTCACATGCTGGCAGTATTTAGCCTTTTTAAATTAATAATAGTTATTTTGGTGGAGGAGTAAGATTGAAAGTCTGAGGAGAGACTGAGTGAATAAATGTTCTTTGTGTGTATGTGTGTGTGTGTGTGTGTGTATGCGTGAGCACATGTGTGTGTGTAAATTATGTAACTTTTTTCAGAATACTAGCCTTTGGATTTTTCTACCTATATACACTATGCCAGAGTATCACTTGATTCTCTGGAAAATTAACTTCGATAAATATATTTTTCTTTATTTTCAAGTTAGAGATTTTTTTTTGTTTTTGTTTTATTGCTTTTGTTTTTGTTATAAGGAACAGAAACTCACTCAAGTATATTATTGGGATTTGAGGCAACTCTAAGGATGAATTTCTCTCTGGGACACATTTCTCTTCCTCTCTCTCTCTCTCTCTCTCTCTCTCTCTCTCTCTCTCACTCTCTCTCTCTTTCTCTCTCTCTCTCTATCTCTGTCTCTCTCTGTCTCTCTTCCCTTCTCCCTGTTCCTCTTTCTCTCCTCCCCCTCTTCCACATTCATGCGTGCACACACCACGTACATACACACACACACACACACACACACCCTACACCTTCATACACCCACACCACACACGTAGGCTCAGAGGTTGTATAGCCTTTCTCTCATAGTATCTTTAAGACCTCACTTTTTAGTTATACACTAAGAAATAATAACAAAATCCTCTACATTTGCATACCACAATCTAAGTGGCGCACACATGTTATAGAATAAATGTTTGTGTTTCTTTAAAATTGATAAATTAAAATTTTAACTCTCAATGTGATGGTATTAGGATGGGACCTTTGGAAGATAATTAGGTCATGAGGGTAGAGCCTTCATGAATAGAATTAGTGCCTTACAAGAAGAAACACAAGAAAGATCATTCTTTCTCTCTCTAAGCCAGGTGAAGATATAAGGAGAAAGACATCTGCAACCAGGAGGAGTTTCCTCACCAGGTCCCAGTTGTGCTGGGGCCTGGTTCTTGGACTTCTAGCCTCTAGAACTATAAGAAATAAATGTGTGTTATTTAAGCTACCCAGTCAGTCTGTGATATTTTGTTATAACAGTCCAAACTGACCAAGACATCACACTGTCTTAGAGGTTTGCTTTATAAACAAGGAGACCAAGGCTCAGGGAAGAGAGACGTGACCCAGTGGAAGGAGTCTTAGATGGGTTTGACAAACCTGAATTCAGCTCTTGTGTAACCATAGGCAGGCAGGTTCACCTGGGCCTCAAATTCCTCTTCTGCAAGAATAGGAGATTGGGTAGGGGTAAGTGATCTTCAAGATTCATTTCTCAGTATTTACAGTCTGAGTTGTGATTTTGACATGGAGTGGCTTGGCTAGGTGGTTCATGGCAAAATAGGAACCACATATTCTATCACCTCGTCTAATGTTTTATTTTGTTTCATTATACCATAAAATTATTTTTAATCTCAACCCACTTTTCTCATCTGTTTGGATTGCTGTAAAAACACTGCAAGAAGGCAGTTTTGTGCAGTGAAAAACTGATAAACTTTTAAATCAATGAGATCTAGATTTGAATCTAGGTCTACTATGAGCTTTGTGACCTTGTTTAACCCCTTCTCAGCCTCTGTTTCATCATCTGAATGTAAGCAGGTATATATATATATATACATATATATATATGTATATATATATACATACATATATATATATACATATATATACATACACTAACAACTTTCAAATTCTAGTCACAAACTGCATATAAATTGTAAGATTATTAAAATATACCTTTTTGAAAAGTAAGATGACTATTTTATGCCTAAATAAGGTTTTCCAGAAAGGTATGAAATTCTTAAGCATGTAAAAGTATTTCCCCCTTTTTCATAAGGATTTCTTTCTTTTTTAAAGTGGAATAATATTCCACTTTATGTATCTATATGTATCTATCACCTTTTCTCTATCCATTCATCTGTCAGTGGACATTTAGGTTGCTTCCATATCCTGGCTATTGTAAATAATGCTGCAATGAACATGGGAGTATAGATATCTCCTTGAGATCCTGGTTTCAATTCCTTTGGATATACACTCAGAGGTAGAATTGCTGGATTATATGCTAGTTTTAATTTTTGGAGGAATCTTCATACGGTTTTCCATAATAGTTGATTTATGTATTAATTTACATTCCCACGAAAAGTGCACCAGAGTTCCTTTTTTTTTACATCCTTACCAACATTTGTTATCTTTAGCTTTTTTGATAATAGCCATCCTGACAGGTATTAAGTGATATATCATTGTGCTTTTGATTTGTATTTCCCCAATGATTAGTGATGTTGAGAACTTTTTCATATTTGTTTATCTTCTTTGTCATTTGTTTATCTTCTTTGAAAAAATGTTTATTCTGTTCCTTTGCCCATTTTTTAATCGAGTGATTAGGCTTTTTGCTATTAGGTGGCAGAAATTTCTTATATATTTTGGATAGTAACCTCTTATCAGATAGATGGTCTGCAAATATTTTCTCCCATTCCATAGGTTGCCTTTCCCTTTTGTTGATTTTTTTCCTTGCTGTACAGAAGCTTTTTAGTTTGATGTAATACCAGTTGTTTATTTTGGAGGTTTTACCTGTGCTATTGGTGTCATAGCAAAACAAAACAAAACAAAACAAAACAACAACAAAAAACATTGCCAAGACCATGTCAGGAAGTTTTTACCCTCTGTTTTCTTCTAGGAGTTTTATGGTTTCACGTCTTGTATTTAAGTCATTAATCCATTTTAGTTAATTTGTATGGTATAAGATAAGGGTCAATCCCATTCTTTTGCATGTGAATAGTCAGTGTTCCCAACACCCCCCAATAAGGTCTTGAGCTTTTATTTTATGCCATATTATTTATAACCTAAGTCAAGTCTCTTATGATCTCATTCATTGTTCACTGCACAAACTTCCTTCCCCAACCTTTTCTCCCCAGAGAAACCATGTGCTCTTCTACCTCTAACTATTACTGAGTTCTTCTGCGTATGTCTTTTCTCATCATCATAACATCAACAAGAAGAGTGGTTAGCCTCTTCTTATAAGGGCACTAATACCCATTCATGAGGACTCTGCTCTCATTACCTAATCATCTCCCAAAGGCCCCACCTTCTAATATCATCGCATTAGGGGTTAGAATTTTAACATATAAATTTGGGAAAGACACAAACATTTGGTCCATAGGACATTCCATCTCACATTTCACATCTCCTTCTCTCTTAATTATTTAGAGAGATAAGGAATTACAGCAAAGAGTTCGAGAACCAGGATGAGGATAAGGGATCTGATGCCTTCATTTTGTGTACAAGTAATATTTATTCAGGAAAACATTTCAGCTCAATCACTCCTGTTGAAAACCTTTTCAAAATATTAGCTCATGCTCCTCCTTTGGAAACCACATACTCTGAATATAATTTAAGCTTTCTTGATGATTGAAGACTTTACCATGCCTCCTTAACATTCAAGACAAGAGTGTGGAGGAGGGAGAGAAACAGGTTTCTCTAATCTCCCCACTTGCCTCACCTGCCCCTCATTTGCCAGACCAGCCCTGTGCCCACTCCTATCCCACACTAGCTCCTTAAAAACAAGGTCGCTTTCCTCAGAGAGGAAGATAATATTTCACCTACTGGTCAGTGAACTTATATATTCCTTCTTTATGAAAGTGGAAAATGAGAGAAAGAAGGGAAAAATCTGTGCAGGACCCTGAGTTATGGAACATGACTTAGTTAACTTGGTGTAAAACATCACTTCCAGAATAGGTAAAAAAAAAAAAAAAAAAAAGCATGACAGCAATGTGTATTCCACATTGTAGTATTTGGACAGTGAGCCCTTGTTGAAAATTGCTGGATAGATAATCTCATCAATACTTCCAAGCATTGATTGATTCTGATAAGGAAGGAAAAGAAAGGTGGATAAGATTCTCAAACTCATAATGTCAAGCAAATCTAGACCATGCCAAAGAACATGACTTTTTGGCTTTTTAAGGAAGAAGACATTTCATGCTGGAAACCAAATGAGAAGGGCACTTGGTATTACTCCCAGTCTAGGGCCAACGTCCTCTTTTCTCTTTGTTTGTTGTCTTTCTATATCTGGCCTCTTTGTTTCTGCTCTTCACCTTTAATTATAATGCAAAACTACTCTCTATATAGTGAAAAATTCCTTTCCTAACAAAGCACAAGGCCAGAGTGGTAAACTTGGAACAGTGCGTAGAGGAATTAGATTCACCCTTCTGCATTTTGAGATAAGGAAAATGAGGCCCAGAAAGATAGAGTCACTGTGTTGAGTGTAGGGGTAGAAGCAAATGATGGGAGGTTATAAGATTATTCATATAGTTTTTGACAATTTACAGAGTTCTATCACACATGTGATCTCATAAAAACCTGTGATGTAGGTGATATAATTATGTCCATTTTGCAAGTGAAGAAACTTAGGCCCAGAGAATTCTCCTGTAAGGTGAAATAGCATATGTTTTTTTCATCAGGGAAACTGCTCATGATAATGCCTAGTGATTCTGAAGTACCAAACTCTGCTCTGAAGGGCTAGGCATACAAAGATAAATAAGACAATGCCCATGTGCTTGCATCTTTTAGGGGGAGGATGTCAGTCTCCCCCAAGGCCACACACAGGGAAACTTAAAGTTCTCAAAAAATTACCTAAACGCTAGAGGCACTGAGACCTGTATAGCCATTTGACTTCCTCTAAACATGGCTATATGGAAACTTTAGAAAAGGTCAGCTCTTCTGCAGAAAAATCTACATTTTAAACTGTACAAAATTGAGAGTATAAAATGTGCAAAGTAAATAAATTAAAGATGGATCAAGATTATAGAGGTATTTGGAGTTTAACTGGAAATAAAGGTGGGGTAGGGATGAACTAGGAGCTTTCAGGCTTCTTTTTTTTATCCTCTTTCACTCTTCTTTGTGAATAGCATCCACCTCTGTGGCTCTCCCTTTTCAGAATGACACTGACAAGCATATACTCTTTCTTTGCCCCTCTTATTTTCGTAAAAGAATCTGATGAACTAGATCATACTTTCATGAGTGGAGAAAAATCATTTGAAACTTCTGTTCATCTAAGACAAAGGTTGGCAAACCACCGCCGCCTGTAGGCTAACTCCAACCTACTGCCTGTTTTTGTAGGCTCAGGAGTTAAGAATAGTTTTACACTTTCAAATGGTTGGGGGAAAAATCAAAAGAAGAATAATATTTCATGCAACGTGAATATAATTTTTCAATGGCAATAAATCAAATTTTTCTGGAGCACAGACATTTTTATTATTTACATCTTGTTTATGTCTGCTTTTGTGCTACAACAATGCAGTTTAGAAGTTGCAACAGAGACTATATAGCCCACAGATATTAAAATATTTTTTATCCAGCCCTTAACAGAAAATCTTTGCCAACTCCTGCCATAGAGCATTAATCATACTGTTTAAGAATTGGTTCTATTCATATCCATCTCCTGAGCTAGACTTTTGAGCTTATGAAAGGCTCTACTTTGCTTAGAATGAGACTTTACTCCTGGTTGGCATTCTAAAAATGTTTGTAGGACGAAAGGAGAAATGAATGAATGATATGAACCGGTTTTCCTTTCTGGGCCTCAGTTTTATCTTTTGTGCAGCGAGTGGGCTAAAGTGACCTTGGTCCCTTCTAGCTCCAACATTTTATAATTTTATATTGATTGCTGTAGTCAAAAATAAATATCACATTCAGTTTATTGAATCTTCTTTTCTCCAACTTTGGGTTCTCCCTTAGTGACCTTTTCTGTTGGCTGGTTCCCCAGATCCATCAGTATCATGAAGGAGATGCCCTTACTAGCTAACTTTACTAGAGCATTTAATGTTAGTGTGTGTGTTGCACATAGTGTGAAAATTTATTATGTTACACACCGCACCAAGACAAGATGACCTCAGAGCCAAATTAGAATCAAAAAGAAAATTTTATTATGAATTCGAATCCGGGCTCAAGCCTCCACTGCCGCAGCAGCGAGAACAAGAGCCCCGATCCTTAGCATGGGGTTCCTTATATTAGGTTTATGGCCGGCTAACTTGAGGCGCATGGGACAGGTTGCAGTTCCTTATTGGCTAACCATATGGCCTGATTATGGCCTGACCTTTAAGCAAGCAAATAGGATGTCTGGGCAGAGAATTCTGGCCCTTGGTCGGAGGGGATTGCAGTCTACCTTGCTGGGGGAATTTAAAATTTTCCATTCTGCCATCTTAGATCTTACATCGCTGTCTTAAATACATAAGTTCTCATGACCCGTTACACATCGCCATCTTAAATTACATAAGTTCTCATGACCCATTACAATTATAAATCAATAACCTCCTTTCTTCATGTCTGCCTGGCTTGTGTGAGTCTAGTGACATGAACCATTTTCTCAGGGTCTGGTTACTACTAATAATCTGAACATGTGGAGTCCAGAGGCCATGCTCTGGATTTATGGCCACCTCCATCAAGATGTATCTATAAGGCCCAGAAAACAGCCACCTGCTCTTACTTAGAAAATCTCACTATTTATAAAAAAACCTAGTACATGAGAAATCATGTTTTCAAACCACATAGATGTAAAAGTTCTCTAAGCCTCACAAAAGCATAGGGCCATGCCCTCAGGTGGTGTTGGGTGGATACCTTTGTGGCTCAAGGTTTTGGCCTAATGTATATCAATGGGATTTGATTTGAATCATTATCCTGCACTGTTTCCTCCCAAAGGGTCATTACCTCTCCAGAACCCTATCATTGTTAACGGGACTGAATCTTAGAATTGAGCCACACATAACATGAGAAAAAATGCTTGCCTGTAAATGTGGCCCCATGAAGACTTCCTGTGCTGAAGCCAAGACCAATCCTCATGCAATACATGAAATTTGTTTTCTGGACTTCTCTGTTCCTTTTCTACTCTTTCCCCCAGGTTTCTAACACTGCCCATTCTTTATCCTGGGCTTCTGTGGTGATGCACCCAGCCAGGGAAAAGCTTGAGCTTTTAGTTCAGTATCTGCTTTCCCTTTCTCTTTTAAATGAAAGGTAGTGAAGAATTAATAGAAAAGTGGAAAGTATTTACACTCAAACTAGTCTGAGACCCAGTTCCTCCACTAATTGGTAGAGCCTCAACTTCTATTATCTGCTAAATGGAAATAATACTTATCAGCCACCTCTACTAATCACCCAAAGTTCTTTATAGGCAACAACCGTGCATTATTTATTCTTTTTATCTTGTACTGCTCAGTACATAGCATGCATCAGACACTTGATATATGCCTCCTGACCAAAATTGAACTGACTTTACATATAATCTTGCATGGATCAGAAAATATGGAATGTTTGAACTAAACAGAACTTAAAAATGTATCCAGTTCAATGTCAGCAAATAATAAGTGGATTTACCCCATTTCCCACTTTCCACTTCTGTGCTAAATGATCAGAAACCATCACTATATTCTTTCTAGCTGAGTGTCTTTCCTGACCTGAGTTTCATAATCTTCAACAAAGCTTTCTGGGAAGACATTACCATTTAAATGAAATTATATCTGAGGGAAATACCTATATACCATTCAGGAATGAGTTCAACTTCCACCTTACAAGTGAAGATACCCAGACCTAGAGAGGTGATATGATTTGGCAAGGTCACAGAACTAATTGCAGGATGAGTTGGAAGCATAATATAGGTCTCTAGGTTCTTCATTCAGTACTATATTTACTACGTAACATTTATGTTCTAACAGAAGTCTTAATACCAAGGAATGAGCATTGCGGAAAATTTCTAGCAAGAACAAATGAGGTTTTTTTGTTTGTTTGTGTGACAGGAGAGTCTTAGAGTCATGTGGCTATCTCTCTGGTAATTCAAAGGCAAATAAGTTATTCAACACACTTTCTTTCATTTAAGTTCTCTTCCAAGAAAAGGTATAAGGCCTCTGAGATCTAGATAGATAAATGACTTTGCCCCAGGGCTTATAGACTCATTAAAAAAAAAAAAACAGTGGAAAAAATCCAGAATGATAAGTGAGCTAACAGATATGCTTGGAGTCCTCCAAGGCCAGAGGGCATGACCACTCAATACCCAGAAAAGTCAAATGAGGGCTTAACTGAGGAAGTAACTTCTTAGCAGAGTCTTCCAAAAAGGGTCATAATTCTCCAAAGCAAAGAAGAAAAGAGTGTTTCATCAGAGGGAATTGTGCATGCAAAGGCATGGGCTGGAAAGAGTCTGGCACATGTAGGGACTAGCAAAGAGTTCTGCATGGAGAGAACATTGGATGCATGGTGAATGAGGATAGAAAAAGGGAGGGGAATCAGGGCAGTGTCTGAAGAGGATCTGGAGAGATAAGCAAAAGTAGCCTGCTTTTCAGGTGTCTACAAAGACTGATAAGACATATACATAAATGACTATAGCACTGGATAGAATGATCCAATGCTTTTCAGATAATCAAAGGAAGCGCGCAGGACAGCTCAGAGATGGGAGAGATGATTAGAGGAGAGAGGTTAGAGACTATATCATTGATTAGACAGGCAGAGTGAATTGGTCCTTTTGAACTTTTGCAATACAAGTAGAAGTTAAAAATCTGCAATTATAATTACCTAGTCATGTCATGTTCTTTTTGGATTATATCTTTAATTTAATGTACTAGATCCTAAATCCCAATGCACTGCCCAGCGGGGTGCCCATTCCCATTACATAACATGTCTGTTTTGTTCACCACTCTACCATCAGTGCTTAGAACAGTGCTTGGTGCCAAATAGGTGCCAAGTAAATTTCTGGAATCAGTCTTTTAAATATGTGCTTTTATCATGGCAACCACTCTGATTTTTTTCAGAGTTTAAAAAAAAATCATCGTATTTTAAAATACAGTTGCCCTTAGTACAACTGTATTTGTCATGCATCTGGAGCTCTGACTTAGAAAATATGGTAACAAAACCCATAGACACAACATAGGAAAGCTTCATTCTCATTTTCAAAAACTCATCCTATGCCAGCTGGACTGTTTGAGAGGGAGGTGGGAAGGAAATGTGGTTTTGTGGAGAACACACCATTTCTGGGCTAGAGGCCTCAGCCACACCCTTCTGCACAATTGGCTGCTCATATGGTCTCGGACCAGAGTCGTTCCTTTATCTTATTCTTTGCCCACTGAACACACAGGTTTTGAGAGTCTTGGATGAAAGTGGAAAGTATTAGTATCTTGGAAAAGATGCAGTTGGGGTGCTTGTGGCCTTGTTTGGGTTTTTCCAAGCAAGTTTCTGGCTGCTCAGTTAGGAGAGGAAAACTTCTACATCTGCAAAAATGAAAGAGTGCATTGTTTCACAAACCTAGCATCTGCCCAATACTCCCTGGAATGTAACATTTAATATGCTTAATTATTACTATCAAGTGGGTCATCAGTGAATATCATTATCAACTCTATATGTTCTTCCTTTTTCTTTCTTTTCTTTTGTGTTTTTAGTTATTTAATTTAGTTTTAGGTTCAGATGTCGAAATTACTGGGTGCACATAGATTGTTTTTTTTGTTTGTTATTTTTTTGAGTTGAGCAAGAGCCTGGTATTATATTCTGACTTTTCACAGCCTATATCTATCCTTACAAATTTTGAAATTCATCTGTATTTAGAAAACAATAGAGAAGGATATCTTTTTAAATGGTTTCACTATCCACCCTCCATTCACCTCAAATAAAAACCTTTAGAATTATCTCCTTCATTTCTTCCACCACTCCATTCCTGAGTTCTCTTAATTCTACCCCTCAAATTATTCTCATATGTATCTCTTCTTATCTGTCACCTTGAGGTTCTCAGTCTGGGTCTTTCTAAAAGTTTCTATTTTTTTTAAATGTTATATATAACAAATATCGATCAATTCCTGTTTTATTGAGTGTTTTTAATTTTAATTGTAATTATCTTTTTAATTACAGTTGACATTAAATATTACATTATTTTCAGGTGTACAGCACAGTGGTTAGAGATTTATATAACTTATGAAGCAATTCCCCCATTAATTCTAGTACACATTTGGCACCATACACAGTTTTTCCAGTATTATTGACCATATTCCTTATGTGTACTTTATATCCCATAACTTTTTTAACTGCCAATTTGTACTTCTTAATCTCTTCACCTTTCTCACTCTGTCCCATTACCCACCTCCCTTCTGGTAATCATCAGTTTGTTCTCTGTATCTATGAGTCTGTTTTTGCTTTGTTTGTTTATTTTGACTTTTAGATTCCTTAAATAAGTGAAATCATATGGTATCTGTCTTTCTATGTCTGACTTATTTTTTACTTAGCATAATATCCTCTAGATCCATCCATGTTATCTCAAATGGTAAGATTTCATTCTTTTTTTATGACCAGTTAATATTGCATTGTAAATATGTACTACCTCTTGGTTATCCAGTTGCCTATTGATGGACATTTAGGTTGCTTCCATATCTTGACTATTGTAAATAATGCTGTAATGAACATAGAGATGCATATATCTTTTCAAATTAGTGTTTTGGATTTCTTCTGATAAAGACCTAGAAGTGGAATTGTTGGGTCATAAGGTAGTTCTATTTTTAATTTTTTGAGAAATCTCCATGCTGTTTTCCATAGTGTCTACACCAATTTTCAATCCCAGCAATGGTGCACAAGAGTTCCCTTTTTCCACATCCTTGGCAACACTTGTTTGTTGATTTACTGATAATAGCCAGGTCTGAGGTGATTGTTCATTGTGGTTTTAATTTGCATTTCTCTGATGATTACTGATGTTGAGCATCTTTTCAGATGTCTATTGGCCATCTATATGACCTTTTTGGGAAAATGTCTATTCAGATACTCTGCCCATTTTTTAATGGATTGTTTGGGGGTTGTTTGGTATAAGTTGTATGAGTTCTTTATAAATTTTGAATAATAACCCTTATTAGATGTACCATGGGCAATATCTTCTCCCATATGATAAGTTTTCTTTTCATTTTGTTGATGTTTTCCTTTGCTGTGCAAAAAACTTTTTAGTTTGATGTAGTTCCATTTGTTTATTTTTTTTTCCTTTGTTTCTCTTGCCTGAGTAGATATGCCCCTAAAAATATTATTAAAATCAATGTCGGAGTACTTTTTGCCTATGTTTTCTTCCAGAAGTTTTATGGTTTAAGGTCTTATATTTAAGTCTTTAAGCCACTTTGAATTTATTTTTGTATATGGTGTAAGAAAGTAGTCTGATTTTTTTTATTGTATCTGTCCAGCTTTCCCAACTCCATTTATTGGAGAAACTGTCTTTATCCCCATTGTATATTTCTGCCTCCTTTGTCATAGAATAATTGACCTTATAGGCAAGGGTTTATTTCCAGGCTCTCTATTCTGTGCAATTGATCTATGTATCTGTTTTTATACCAGTACTATGCTGTTTTGATTACTGTAGTCTTGTAGTATAGTTTGATATCAGGTAGTGTGATACCTCCAACTTTGTTTTTTTCTCAAAATTGCTGTGTTTCATTGTGGGTATTTTGTGGTTCCATATAAATTTAAAGGTTATTGGTTGTAGTTCCATTCTAACAACCTCTTACATGAGATTCCTGACACCAAGATCTCCTAATCAGAGCAGGCTTCACACTGCTCCCTAAACCACAAGTTACACTATGACATTCTTCTCTTCTAAAGCTGTGGGTGGCTTCTCATTACACATGGAATGAAATACAAAATCCTTGGCATGCTATTCAAAACCGTGTTGAATCTTGACAATCTTTTAGTAGCCAACCCATGGAAGTGGAAACTGAATAGGAGAAAAATAAATTTATAAAATAAACTGAATATATTACATTAAAAACTGTTGTCCAAAATTCACTGCAAAATGATTGTGTTTTTATGTATGTATGTATATATGTATGACAGATAGATAGTTAGATAGAAGTATATATACACAGTGTTACAAGTGGTTATTAGGGTGTCTAGGCAAGCCCACAAAAATCTATTCAATATATAATTGCAAGCAAATTACTGTGCGTGTACAAGTAAAAAACTACTCATCAATGCCAATAAATCAGACAAGAAAACCACTAAATTTTAAATTATTTTTAAGAAATATATTATGACTACTGGCACCTAAGATGATAGATGGGCAAACAACTCCATTTGCCTTAATAACTAACATTTACTAGTGCATACAATACAGCAGTTCATGTTCTAAGACCTTTATAAGTATCAGCATTACAAGTGTTTGATCTCACAACAACCTTATAAAATTCATATTACTATTTTCCCCATTTAACAAGGAAACGGAGGCATACGGAAACCATGTAACTTGCCCAAAGTCACCAGGAAGTGGTAAAGGTGGGATTTGAGTGGAGGCAGCTTTGTTCCAATGTTTCCACTCTAAATGACAACCCTAAATTAAGAATTGATGGAGAGTTATTGGGAAGAGTCAGGGTCAGTTAATAGTGAGGATGCACAGAACGTGTCTAAAGCTGTCTGCAAGAGATAGGTTGGGGACAAGGCTGGATAGTCGGGAATGGGTACTCGGTTTATGATGTTTTGTTGAGGTCATTTTGAAGCTAGTGATATTTTGACATTCACATTTAATTCATTTCTTTAAAGAATAAAGTGTTAAATTTTCAACTTAAATCATCAAGTACTCTGTGCAGAAGAAACTCATCCTAATGTCAGGATGAAGCAAGGGTCAAATGAGGGATTCGAGAATGGGGCTGGAGTCAGAGATGTGGTGAGAGATGGTGATGCTTAGAAACGGAGTAAGGTTGTTACATTATTTGTTCATTTTTTTAAGTGATTGGCTTGATAGTTAAGGTCATAGAATGTCCATGATGTCAAAATGGTCAAAACAAAATGTTCTACTTTAAAGAAGGGCTTGCAGGAGGAAGAGGTTAAGCAGTCACTGCTAACCACAGCCAGCCTTGGGCAGAAGCAGAAGGAAGCCTCAAGCCAAGTAATGGAAGGAAAGTTGCTTTCTGTTTTGGTTGTCAGAAAGGGCAAAGAATCAAAATACCATTTTTGCAAATGGACAGGTTTACAAAATTGCAGGAAGTGTGACAAAACTTGAAAGACAAGACATATTTTTGAAACATCTTCATGCAGTATTTTTTTGCTGCGGCGTATTTTTTTGACAAATAAATTGGGATTATATGACAACATGGCATTGCCTCTGGTATTATCTAAGGGTCACAACAAATAAATTATTGTGAGAAAATTAGGATATAGAACCAAGTTTAAATCCATACTCCACTGCTAGTCAGCTATGTGTCTTCAGGCAAGTCTCAACCTCTGCACCTCAGATGTTGAATTCCCTTTTATTGAATAAAAGGGAATAACAATAATACTTAAGTCTCAGGATTGTTGTGTGCCTTAAATTGTGCCTCAGTTTGTCAGCAAATATTCATCAAATGGTAAGAGTGATTAGTGGGATTACAGTTGAGTCTTTATTTTTTTTTCTGTATTTCTTAAATTTTCTGCAACAAACATATATTGCTTTTGCAATTACACACACACATAAAAAAACAACTTTTTATTTTTTTAACTATGACAGGTATAATTTCTAATTTTTTACACTTGCTCTCCCACCTTTGTCTCTCTTCTGTGTAAAAATATGGGTCTTCTCTACACAGCGATATTCAGAAGATGCCATGGGATATTGAATACCAACTGTAATTTAAATTTTTTTTAATTTAACTTAAAAAAAAGAAGACAATGCCATGGGATGTCAGTTGTTCTCTATACTTCAGCATGGCTTTACTGGGGTCAGCTCACTGTACCCAGGTCTACATTTAAATGAGGCTAAAATCAGGGGTAGCTTAGTGCCTGTAGGAGCTCTACTCTCTCCATTACATATTGATCTCCATCCTGCCAGTCCCTCAGTCTGCCACTCAGTTGGATGTTCCCAGCCTCCTCTTGTCCTCAGGGAGTTCCATTTTTTTATTCCTTCTAGTTTCATTTATTTAGCACCAAGGCCTGGAAATGCTGACATAGGCTCTAGGCATCAAGCAACTGGTCCTTAGAAACCAGGTAGAGCATGGGCTAGTGCATTGAATGAAGCAAAACTCTGGCATAAAACTAGCTTCTAATCTTGAAGTTTCCCCTGTTTTTTTCTTCCTCCTCCTCTTCTTCCTTTTTCTCTTCTTTCTCTTCTTTCTTCTCTGCCTTCTTCTCTTTCTTCTTCTTAATAATTTTAGGTTTGTAGGCCTCAGATCTCCATATTTCCTCTGAAGCTTCCTTAGCTATAAGAGGAAAGACAGATACGGAGATTTAAGGCTGAGTTACAACAACCCCTGAAGCTTTCCAGCACCAGGAAACATAATCAGAGGGCTGTGTCACATTTGAGCTACCTGATCTTGGTCTGCTCACCTTCTCATGTAGTGGGCCTATTCTCACTCAAGGAGGTAGGGGAAGAGCCAAAGGGCCAGGATCTTCCTGAGTATGTGGGCTTCTGGGATCACAAGGTGCCATTCATTAGCTTCCTCTCAAAACTACTCTTGGTTGCTTTTCTTGCATCTCAGCAAACATCCCTGCCATCCATCCAGCTGCCTAAGTCAGAAATCTGGGAGTCGTCCTTAAACACGTCCCCTCCTTCACATCCCATACCCAATTATATATGCAGCCCTACTTACTCTACTCCTTTAAAATGGCCCTAAAGTCATTTTAATTACCAACTAGTCAAGACAACCATGTTCTCCTGTGTCTATAGATGCTATCCTCCAAATAGGACAGTTATTTGAATGCTGCATAGTCCTAGATGATAGCTAGAAAAGATAAGGAACATGTAAGGGTCACACAGATAGTCAGTGACAGATCCAGAGGAAAATCCAGGCTTCCTGGTCCCAAGTCCAGCACTGCTCCTGGATACCACACTGCTCCATTTGTTTTCTCATTCAATGTACTGTATTGAGACCCTGAAAGTGCTTGACTCAGTGCTAGACACAATCGTTGTCACCCTCTGGGGATTCTCCAATGTCACCTCTAGGGGTGGATCCCCATGTTGAATTATGGTTTTCTGCCTGTAAATTTCTGTCCCCATCACTCTTGTAGATAGAGTAGTGCATCTCTCAGGCCTCTGCCAGTGCTCCCATTCTAGCATTCCACAAGTTGGTTTCTGCATGGTCTACTCACAAACAGCTTCTGAGTTAGTGAGGCTAACAGAGAATAACACACGTTATTCTCTGGAAGAGAAGACTCTATCTGAGTCCAACATTTAAAACACAAATGAGTAGAAAATGTTCCTAGACCAAACTTGTAATCTACTTAGAAAAGGGGAACAAGAAAAGTGATCTGGCTCAGTTTTCATTCTTGTCATACTCAATACCTTCTTGAGACCTCGTGCTCAAAGCATGATAGTTTCCTCAGTGTACCCAGGACTCCAAGTGAATTATTTAATGAATGTTAATAAATGCATACTATGTGCCAGGCACAGTGACAGGTGGTGGGAACACAATGCTATATCACACAGACAGATATCCTGCCCTAGAAGACATTATAGGCCAATGGAATCTAACCTAATCTATCACTTAGTTTCCTCTTAAACTGATAAGAATGGATACTACACTTGATCTTAGCCAAAAGGCTGAGAAGTGATTAGTTTCCTTTTAAATACATTTATTTATGGACACCATCTTTACAAATTTCCAATACAGGATTATAGAATCACAGATTTTAGGAGACATAAAAGAGATATTTATTTAGCCTAGTGCCTTTTCCCCCTTAGCCAATGTTTAAATCCCTTTTACAATACCCCTGTCAAGTGATCATGTAATCCCACTTTGGGCATTCCCAACAACAGGAGATTTACTACCTCCAAGGTGATCTATATGATTTTTAAACAGCAGAACGAGTTGAAATGTTCTTCCCCATGTCGAACCAAAATCAGTTTCCCTAAAACTTACACTGTGTCCTGCCCTCTGGGCTCACGCAGCTCACAACAGTCTCTTCTGCTTCGAGTCAGCCCTGGGCTGTGTGACCGTGATTATTGTGTACTCTTAGTGTTTTCTTCTGCAAACTAAACTTCTCCCCTTGACTCTACCTTTTCCCAGAAACAATGTTTTGAGTTCCTTCTCTAGTCAAATGGCCAAGAGAGGTACTCCCTCCAATGCTGAGGAAGCATAAAAAGAATCTTTACATAAGCAATATTATTCTTTTTCACTCTACCATATTATGCTTAGAGATCATGTGACCATAAAGCAAATTTCTTGTACCCCTGCAACATCCATTGCATATGTAATTGTGTGGCTAGCTTTGAAGCAGGTCAACTTTCTTGTTCACAAACTAGAGCTAATAAGTTGAGCTTTCAGGGCTGCTATGAGTTTTAAAAGAGATAATAACTGTTGAATTAAACATATCAGCAAATATTGATGGAACACCCATCATATACTAGACATTGTAGTGGACTGTGGGTAGGATACAGTCCTGAGGATGACAGAAAAGACCTCTACCCTTATGAAGCTTAGTCTAGTTCCCAAGAGTCATACAGTTTGAGTTGAAACCTAAGAGTCCCCATGATCTAACCTGGAAGCTCAAAAATGATACCCACTCTTATGATTATCACCACAATGAACATAGGTAAAACCAATTAACACCAATTAAAGGTTTTGTAATTTCCTTGTGAGAATAATGCTTTTAGAAACAGAGGAAAGACTATAGCAGTATTTCTTATGAATAATAATCATTATATCACAAGTTGTCTCATTTTCTTCTCCTAGAAATGCCATATTTTCCATAAATCATTGAGTTTTATATAAATGAGCTGGGTTAGCTTTCACACAGTGACTGTTTATTTAAATCTGGATTACTTTCCTAACTTGGTCAAACCAAATGAGAGACTCTAGTGCTGAACAGCAGCTTCAAGGAAGGTTGCAGCTGCACTTATAGGTACAGTGTTGGGCTTCCTTCCTCCTTCCATCTGTCTGCTAGAGAAGTTATCTTGTCCAGAAAGATGTCTTTGGCCATCACCTTATTCAGCATGCTATAGATGGCAGGATGTGCTTTCAGGAAGGCTTTATAGACATCAAAGAGGCTTTCATTTTTTCTAGAAGATGTGACTTAGCTTTCTTATTTTACATCACAGCTTACTCAGCATTTGGTCAAGGAACTAATAAACTGGAAGAGTAATTTACTGTAAAACACGTAGTCTCTTGGCTCAGTTGAAATCACTGATTTTCCTGTTTCTGTTACCATCAGATAATCCCACATCTTGGGTGGGGTGTGCATGAAAACACCAGCTGATATCTCACTAGGAGAGGGGAGTGACCATAGGATGTCATAATCAGTATTAAAAAAGGGGCAAACGTGTAGCAGAAAGACTTTGCATTTGTGTATCTGAGATGTTCCATGTGCACCACGCTGCTGGAATGAGAGTTAAGATATCTTTTATTAAGCCTTCTCCATGACCCTATATGCTGACAAGATATACTATCTGTGTCTTGGTGTATTAATCATACTGATATTTACACCAGCTAACATCTATTATCTATAATTAGTCCAGCATCATGCTTTGTAGGTGTTTAATCTCAGCTAATCCTTACAGCAATCTTCTGAGATACACATTATTCTCTTTCTTCACATGAGAAATTTGGTCCACAGAGGACAAATGACTTGTTCGAGGTAATTTAATAAGTACAAGTGCCAGGATTTAGACCCAGTCTAGTACCCATGATCTTTTAACTCCCTTACTGCACCGTTCCTCACATGTGAATCCCAGTTCAGAATAGATGGGACCACGCTCAGGGCATTCTTCTCTTCTTCTTTACTCCCTTCCATTGTTCATGGCCTTTTATATTTCCTACATAGGATTTAAGTTTCTATGAAGCAAAGATAACCTATTCATCTCTGTATTCCTCCCCAGAGAAGAGAACACAGTAGGGTCTTGGTAAGTGCATTTCAAGTGAAAACACACACACACACACACACACACACACACACACACACACACGCACACACACACCAGAATACAATGCTATGGCTAGAATTTCTAACTCATACTTCGAAATTACAGAAAGGCTTCTGTTTTAAAATTAATATTGAATCAAATCACATAGTCTATATGATAGTAGTCATGAAATGACTGAACAGAAAAACTCCCTTTTTACTGCTACTCCAAATTGCACATCCTTTTGCTGTCCAAAACCAGAGAGAATGAAATTCTCTCCCATGGTGCAGAGTGCAAGAGAGGAAAACTCTCCCCTTTGTATAAATTTGGCTTCACTTGAAGCAGCTGCAGATTGAGAGGCGGTGTTGCTGGCTTCGTATGTAAAACTCTGACACCTGTAAGTCATCATTCTGATTGGAATGGAAGAAAAATGGAACAAATAGGTGTATAGGGATCAGCAAGCCAGGAAAGAAAGCAGACTGAGATGGTAATAACAATTCTCCACATTTACAGAGTGTTTCCTATGTTTCAGGCACTTACAGTATTTGTTTTAATCTTTACAAAAGTCTGAAGGATAGGTACATTTTAATGATGTAGAAATGAAAGTTAGATAAGTTAAGTAACTTGCCCAGGGCCTCCTTGTTGGTAAACATAGAGCTGAGAGAATTGAATTCAAGTTTCTCTGATTCCAAAGTCTAAGATCTTAACCATTAATACTAATCGTTAACTACACCTACATAACCATTTTGTCTGTTCCATGGTGAGCAAGGACTAGAGGTTAAATACTAGAAACAGTGAATATTATTTACTGCCTTTTATTTATATTTATGTAAAAGTTAAATGTAGAGTTCTCATCTTTTAAGACAAATATTATTCTAAATTAATCTTTTCGTTGTCGGTACAAGTCCAGGCTAACAACCACCTCTAGATAATAAACAGGGACATCTGGGCTCAGAGTCTCTAAACTGATAATTTCATTAAAAAAACTGATACCCAGAATGTGCAAACCAGATAAGCAGCAGCCGTTACCAACTTGAGCCTGATGAAATTGCTACTTATTTGACTTAGATTTGTAGAGCAGATTATGGTCTACCAGCCAAGTTATATATATGATATTTCATTTGATTCTTTAAAGAAAATTGTGAGGTGAGGTAAAGTAAATAGCATCTCTATTATACAGAGATATTATATGATATATCTCTATATAATAGAGAAGACCCTCCCAGAATTATACATATACTAAATGATAGAACTGGGACTCCAGTTCAGGTTATGAGGATCCAGATCCCAAATAAATAAACTTCTAGGCCTTTTAATTCTTCAGTAACACAGATGGAACTGTCTTCAAAGTCTCGACTCTACCACACATCTCTTTAAACCTTTGGTTTTCTCATCTCTCACATAAGAGATGAGAATATTTAACTCACAGGATTGTGAATAAAATATTATAGGGAAAGCCCCTTTAATAAAGCAGTGAACAGAACAGATGCAGATCCTGCCCTGACGGACATTATAGTCTGTAGCTGGGAGGTGGAGAGTGAAAAACAAATTCAGCAATTACACACTTAATGATCAAGTTACAATAATAATGTTCATTAGGGTGAGCTAGCCTCCTGTGTGGCTAAGGGAAGTCTTCCTTAGCTGATAGATGACAGCTAAGCTGAGATCTGAAGGATGAGGTAGGCGGGAGGCATGGGTGTGAGTTGTAGCAGAAGGTGTTCCAGGCATAAGGAGCATCCTTGATGATGAAGCTTGGTGCCCTTTGTTCCCTTGAGGAACAAATAAATGACTGTGTGCCTGGAGTGTAAAGTATTTCAGAAAAAAAAAAATGATGTGAAAAGATGCTGATAACGTAGGCACCCTCCAGGCTATGTAGAGCTTTGCAAGTCAGGTTACAATATTTGAACATTATCCTAAAAGCAATGAGAAGTGATCAAAGGGTTTTAGGCAAGTGCCAGCACTTCCCTTTACTACCTTCAGGACCTAGGACAAGTCACCTCAAAGACTATCTCTGCTCTTACAACCTAATACAGTTTCTTCTCTCTCTACGCAAGAATTAACTTCCAAATCCTAAAATTAAATTTAAAACCAGTGTACACATTTCTGGAAAGCTCATTTATCCATTTTTTGTATTGAACAAGTATTTATCAGGCTTCAACCATGTACATATTGGGTACTAGGGGTGCAGAGGTGGATAAGATAGAGGCCCTGTGCTTTAAGAACTCACAGTTTAGGGTAGAGGTAGGCTAGAAGAATAAATAAGTAATCACAATAAGGAAGATGTATTACAAGAGAGGAAGCAGGAAGGGAGTAGCTCACAGAGCCTAGAGTCAGGGGAAGTTTTTAGAAGAGGTGATTGGTCCAGAGTATGTGCTCAATATGTGTTGAGTAATACATGCTGAGTAAATAAAGTTTGAACTGAGTTGTTTTTTTCCCCAACTTTATTGAGGTATAATTGATATATATAAAATGTGTGAGGGTAAGGTGTACCACACGTTGATTTGTTACACGTATATATTATAAATGATTACCACCATAACATTATGAGCTGAGTCTTGAAGAACAGGAGCAGCTTTCCAGGCAGAATCAGAAAAAGGAATGAACAAAATCATGAATACCATAAAAGTGGTTTTATGAAATTATTATCAGCACTCTACTAGATGGGTTAAAAAGGAGAAGTTATAGGTGAGAAGATCAAGTAAAAACCCGGGGCAATAATCCAAGTGAAAGGTGAAGAGGACTTGATGTTCACTCAGCAGTATTGTGGCTGTATCCAGTTTGCCTGACACTTGGTAGTACAGTGTATGGCTTTGTGTTATTCCATCTCTTCATGAATGGATGTCTGTTCTCCTTCACTGAAATCCTTATAGCATCTAATTCTTTGCTCTACATCCCATGTGCACCCATCAAAAGTTGAGTTGACAGTTGGATTCACTGAGCTCTGGTGGTAGTTGGGCAGGTGAAAATGAGGGAAGGAGAGCACCCCCTTTCTATCTTGCACCATAGGCACTCTTCCTTCCCTTAAGAGAGTAGGCAGCATCTGAAATTCAGCCAAACCTGCTTGTTATTTTTCCTCCAAAGCCTGAAATGTCCTTTTTCTTTTTCAGTTGCACCTATCCACCCTAGCTAGAAATCTCAAACTAGTACTGAAACCTAAAGACAAAGCTAGGGGGAAAAATTATTTTTTAAGCTTCTAAGAACTTTACTTTTTCCTCCAGGATCTTTGAAAGCTCTTCTCTCATTAACACATAGAAGTAAGTAGGTGATCCTAAAATCTAGCAACGCCACTTCTCTGAATATACTCTAGAGATACACTTGCATGCATACACAAAGAAGTATGTATAAGTACGTCCTTTGTAAGAGAGAGTGAATTAATACAACATAGGCTAAATCAACTCTGATATAGTCATAACACAGAATACTGTGCAATAGCTAAAACGAATAAAGTACATCTATAAGCAAAGCACTCTAAGACTCTTTAGTGAGAAAGGAAATTTGGAGGATGTTAGGTATCATATTATACCATTTGTGTAAAAAATAACCAACAACAAACCAATAACCTGAAATAGTAATTGGTTTCTTACGGCTACATACATAAGTATTAAACTGGTTAACAGTGGTTACCTCTGGGAAGAAGGGGAAGGAAGGTAGGAGGAAGAAGTAAATGCATAGTTGTGGATGGGATAATATAGTAGGGAAAAGATGTTACTGGGACTTTTTTGAAAGAGATTTTCTTATTTGCCAGGAAGTTAATGGAAAAATATTTTTTCTCAGACTTTTTCAGTATAATTTTCAAGCCACCAAGTTTCTAAATATAACCGAAGATGATTTTACAAGCAAGCCAGTATAAACACAGTATATGTTTATATTTCTACATTAACAACATGACATTGGAATTGTGAAAGTTCTTTCCAACTGGCTATATTTTATTTTTCTAAAAAGTTTCCATTTTGAGTCCCCTTTTAAAATATAGCACCCTTCCCCTCACCTTCACCATGGCTTTAAATTTTAAGAAAAGGAAGAACCAGATTAACAGAGTGACATTTAGGAATGGGGTTGGGGTGGATGAGCAAGAAGGAAGTGAGAAAGTTAAGCATTTAGGCAGCAGAGCCTTACCTTAAAGTACTGTTACTTTAGTGTGTATTCAGGTCATCTAGGGATCCTGTGAAAATGCAGCTTTTGATTCAGCAAGTCTGGGGTGGGTCCCCCAGGTGATACTTGTGCTACTGGCCCTTGGACAACTTTGAGCATCAGGAAGGCCTCAGAGTCAAGCCATTTGCTCTTCTACCTTGGCCCAACTGCATTTCACATTGGAAGCCTCTGGTTGTGATAACCTCTTTCTTTCTAATCTAATCGTTTTTTCATCAAAATACCAAATAATGGAAACTTTTCAGAAAGTCATTTTACTATGTAACAAGGTACAGTTGAAGGCCCTAGGCTTGAGAGTGAGCAAAATGGGAAACAGAAGATGGAATGGACAAATGTTATTTGGCATAAAGGGTGTGGTATTCTGGGAAAAGCCCTGCGCTGGTTGTCAGAAAACCTGGTTTTATTAACTAGCTGTATGCCTTTGTGCCTTTCCTTGTCCCTTCTCTGTTTCCTTTTCTGTTGAAGAATTGGTCTACATGGCTTCTAAAAAGTTTTTTAGCTCTGACACTTGAAGAAGCTATAAAGAAGAGCATATATCAGCAGAAAGGGAAGAAAGGAAAGATGTACCACCACACAGATAACTGCCAAGGATCCTGTACATGTGATATAATAATGGAGGAATTTTCCCCTTGTCTGCCCAGACGCAAAGATGTTATTAGAGTGAGAGACTGGGAAACTTGCCTGGTATGAAATCTTACTACCCGACTTCCTAGTTTTGGCAATTTAGAGTCTTGGGAATCTGTCCCAGCCCCTGTAAAGTAAGGCAGACCATGTAAATATACTCGCCAAGAACCTCAATGTGGCTCTGGCAGCTTTTATATTCTCAGGTCCTCAATCTTTGGGCCTACCCCCAGGTTCCACCTCATTCCCCTGCACTGATCAGCAGCCAAGTTCTGAAGTCTCCTGAGCTTGAGGTTTCAGCCAAATAGCTCTTCCGCCTTCCTGTTCGGGACAGTCTCCAATCCCCAGCCAGTGGCCAAGTCCAACTTTCATAGCAACTTGACCCTTCTCCCAACAGCAACAGCAAGACCCCAAGTCTCTGCAGACTCTATTCAGGCCTCAAGCAGCCAAACCTAAGGGAATTAGGTAGAACAGACAGTAACACTTCTTTCTCTACATTTAAGAGAGTACTATCCTCCATGTGAGGTTCAGCTCCTAGTTTGATAAGCACAGGGTGGGCAAGGGACCTGCTGTGGTGAGATTACCCAGACTCTGAGGCAATCCCTGCGGCTCCGCCTCTCATCTCACACCAGACCTGTACTTCTTGCCCTTTTAATTACTAACCAGGCTTGTGGCTTTTCTAGCAAAGACTCACAGGTCACCTACAAACATTTCAGCTTCAGGAAGCTTCCTGTGGCTTGCCTAAACCAACAGGAGGCGTAGCCAGACTCCATCCATGTTCCTGAGACTCCATCCTCCAGCAGACACTGGGGGCCTGGTGTCCTGAGGCGCCCACTTGAGATTCAGAGACCTGCAGGGTGCAGGAGTTATTTTTCCACCCAGCCCCAGACTAGGCTGGGCTGAATGATGGGGCTGGCTGGTACAAAGGCTGCTTTTTATAATGTGTTTTCTTGGTATTTTTGGTGTCTGGAGAGGGCCTCTTTTCCTCCCACAGTTAATTAGTAGCATCAGAGCACTTCCTTTTCCTCAACAGAAAGTCTGTACCTGCCCTTGAGGCCAGGTGGGGGCGGGGGGTGGGGGGAGGGAGCAGGTGTGGCTAAATGCTCCTTGAGGTTAACCTCAAACTCAAACTTAGAGCCTTACTTGGTGAGAAACAGTGTGAAATGTAAGGTTAGCTTCCATTTGGGGCAGAGTCCACAAGCAGGCACAGGTCCCTGGCAAGCCAGAGGTTTGTTTTCTAGCTTCTCTGATCAGGTGAGGGGACAGGATAGGGGGGTGGGGAACCAATGTGTGTTTGACACGTTTGTGAATTGTTCCTATAACAAAGGCTTTTTTAAAAAACAACAGAGTGAAGCCTTTATATATTTGAATGAGAAGCAGACAGAAGAACCTATTGTCAGGAGAAAAAATTGCATGAGTAATTGCGCATGACTTCAGTTTTCCCAGTTGAAATGTTAGGCGTGTTAAGAATGACTGTGGACATTCCAGTGTTTTCAGTATGGGGAGTGGGAAGAAGGAACTCTTAGGAGGTAAAGAGGCAGGTTGTCTAGCAAGACAAAGAAGGCAGGAAGCTCCACCCCCACTTCTCCTTGCTGGTTTCCAGTCTGCCTTTACTTAGTTAAGGTACCGCCTACAGGAAGCCTTTCCACTCCTTCCTCCTTTCTCTACCTCTCACTTTAGGTGTTATTGATATATATCTCCTGTCTTCATTATTTACTAGACTGTGATACTATTGATAGGCTGTAGAGCAGCATCCAAACTCCACCAGTTCCTAAATGAAACCTTAATGAAATTGTTTATCCTCTCTGTGCCTCAGTTTTCTCATTCACAAATGAGAGTAATGTCTATCTTCTAGGGTTGTTGAGAGGACTAAATGTGTTAACATATATAAGGCACATAGAACAGTGCCTGACATATAGTATCAACTCAATAAATATTAGCGATTATTATTTTTATTTTTATCCCCAGTAGTTAGCACAGTTTGTAATATGTCATGGGTCAGTGGTTTTACAACCTTCATATGCATCATTATTGCTTGAGGAGCTTTAAAAATATATGAGCTTGTAATGTAATGGCTAGGTGGAGAGCCAGAGGAGAGAAAGAGCAATTAGGGGGATCGTTTTATAAACTATATAAATGTCTAACCAATGCACTATATACCTAAAACTAAAAATTATATATATATAGGCTTGGGCTCCACTGGTCTAAGAATCTGCTGGTCACAGTATTTTGGAAAAGTTCCCAGCTGGTTTGATTACACAACCAATATCATAGGTGTTCAGGGAATAATTGTTGAATGAATGAAGCTAATGGGATCAAAATGAACAAATCAGGGTTACTCCATCCTTAGGAATGTTGAGGCAATTCTGTCTCCTTCAGAAATTTGGCTCTTCCTGGGGAAGGCTTCAAAAGAATAAAATGGCAGTGAATATAATGAAATATGAAAATTATAATTCTAGGCATCTCAACATATTGCAATATTGAAGGAATAAAGAGAAAAATGATGAGCTCAAACTAATATTAGAGATCATTGGGTATTTCCTCTTGTTTTCTCTTCTGTTTACACAGATTTATTGAGCGAGAGAGTTGCCATAACAACTCTAGCCAGAAGCTGAACTTTGACCTTTTCTCCAGTTTTAATTTTAATTTGCAACCCAAACTTTAATTTAGTGGACATAATAAAACATTTAAAGACCTCAAATAAAGCATTTGTACCACTCTAACGTATAATTATGTGCATGATAATAACATAATTATAATTAATTGCTTTACCTAGTTGGTTTACAAAATTTAAACTGACTGCTGCTTGTAGAATATTAAGTGAGGGACCTCACAGTAGAAATAAGAAACTATAGCCAGGGCCCTTATTTCAAGGAACTTATATATTAAACATACTGAAAACTAGAGAAGACAAACATAACATAAACATTTAAATAGTGTATAGAAGTATAAAGTGAGTTTTGGAGTCAGAAAGTCTATTCTTAGCTGTATGACAACAATCAATTCAATTAACCTTACTGTATTTCAGCTTCCTCATTAATCAAATGTGGATTTTGATGCCTAAATCACAGGATTATTGTGAGGCTTCAAAGCAATAATATATGTAAGTGTCTGGCACTTTTTATTAAATGAAATTATTTTAATTAACAAAGAAGCTGTATTCCAACAGCACACTTTGTTGTCAGAAATTTCATTATCAAGAGGAGAAATAATATGGACAAGAAAGAAGCAAAACCAGATGGAGAACTAAGCACAAACATATACCTGTCCTTCTACCATAAATCCTTCAAAAGACAGAAAAGATAGCTTTTAAAATCAGTAAGTCCTTACTAGCACCAGCAAACACAAGAGGAGTCAGCAGTTATGATAAAAATCTGGATATAAAACAGTTGGGATCAGACTAACAGAGAACTGGGAGGAAAGTATTAACACACTCCAAAACACTCAAGAGAAAGTTACTTTGAAGATAGGAGCAGAGAATCTCCTAGCTCAGAGGAAGCAAACAGAAGAATAGGATGGGGTTGTGAAGCAATTGTTTTTCTTATAATTGTTTTTAATAGAATTTAGTCACATAATTTATAGTGGCGTAGGTTTATAAACAATGTTGAAATCTGATTGGTTAACTTAGTCTTATCTTGGGTTTTCTTTTAAAATTGCTTATTAATCTTTAAACTACCCTCTGAACAACGGACCTTTCTCCTCCCTCCTTTTAGGGAACTGTGGGGGATTTGAGGAGAGGATTTAAAAAAAATAAAAAAATAATAACACAGGCCTTTGCTCTAAGAAGGAAAATTGTCTGCATGGGGAGGGCACCTGCTGGGGGTAAGGACCTGTGAGAAAAGCAGTTTGGAAGTAACCCCAGTCTCCTTCCACAGACACAAAGAGAAGAAAAAGGAAAATCTGTTTCTGCTCAACCTGTCAACTGTGGCCTTACCAAAAGAAAGGCCTGATTCTTTGGGTATTTGGGGATGGGGGAAGGACCGAGTAGGGAAAGACAGTGGTACCCAAGCCTGCCTCTGCTTGCTCCAAGCACCTTACAGGGAAGTCTGCAATGTTCTACTCACAGAGTCCCAACCAACCCTCCATTCATCAAAAGAGCCTGTAAGGGAAATGGATAGCTCAAAACTGAAGTGAAACCTTAAACAAAATAGCTACTAATTCACCTATCCTTCAAACACAGATATGAATGAAAAACCAAGAATCATCAGGTACTTAAGGAAGTTCAACACCTCCAAAGAAAAAGACTACAATGAACAAACAGAAAACTGACCTTAGCGAAAAGACAGATAAAGGAACAACAAAAACAAATAACATGTTAACAATTCTAAAAGGCTCATCCTTAGAAAAATGCTTGAGAATATTGTAGCAGGCTACTGTGAAAAAGGAACAAAATGTTATTACAAAGAAAAAACAACCAACAAACAAAAAAGGACATTAAAAAACTATGACAGTAAAACTAAAAAAGCAATAAATAAAATGAATAATAGAATGGATATGACGAAAACTGGAGATGTTGTCCAGAAGCTAAGTGTGAGGAAATCTCCCTGAATATAAAGAAAAGACCACTGATGGAAAAGTACAGAGAAAAATTAAGAGACCACCATGGACTAAATGCTGTCTGTTCTCTCCCCCTCCACCCACCCAATTCATATGTTGAAGCCCTAACCTCACTGTAACTGTATCTGAAGATAGGGCCTCTGAGGAAGTGATAAATAAAGTTTAAATGAGTTCATAAGGCTGGAACCCTAATTCAACATTGTTGTTGCCAGAAAGAGACATTAGAGGTATCTGTCTTCCATGTGACAACACAATGAGGACACAAAGAGAAGGCAGCCATCTGCAAGCCAGGAAGAGAGTTCTCAGTAGAAACTGAATGGCCAGCATCTTGATCTTAGCTTCCAAAACTGTGAGAAAATAAGTTTCTGTTAAGGTGTTTTCTTGTGACAGCCCAAGCAGAATAATACAGAGACACAAAGGATAGATTCAGAAGTGCCTCCATTCATTCAAAAGAAGTGTCAGAAGAGCAATGAGAATTGGAGGGAAAGAGATCCACTAAGAAATAATAAGAGAAAAATTTCCTAACCCAAAGAAAGACTCAAGACTTCACAGGGCCTGCCAAGTGTCAGGCAAGATAAATTATTTAAAGGATCCTTACTTATACAAATACTAGGGATGTGTAAGAGTCAAAAGGATAAAGAGACAAGCCTTAAAATATTCAAGGGAATATTTTAAGGGAATACCTACAAGGAACAAAGATGAGATTGGCTTTCAAATTTCTGAAAGGTAACTGCATGCTAGGCAGCAATGAAGCAATAACTTCAAAATTTAAAAGAAAATAATTTTGAGCCTAGAATTATGTATCATGCTAGTCAAACTAGCATTTAAATGAGAGAATAAAATATAGACACTTTCTATTTATCCTTCAGATTGTCAAAAATGGATAAACTTGATAAAATCCAGCACTAACAAGGTTTCAGAGGAATGCTCTCATACTCGGTGGGAGTTGCCATTTTTAGAGGGTAACTTGTAAGTGTGTATCAAAATTTTCCATGAGCTGTCTTCCCTAGGTGTAGGCAATAAGTGGATGCATCAACTGAGAATAATTTTAAACAATAACTTGAAAACAAAAATAATAATAAAATTTTATTGGTCTGCTTTTTATTATCACTATGAACAGTGAAAATAAACAATGTCAATGATAAAATACTACTTCCTGTCAGGGAAGCCTTCTCCTCCTTTATCCCCAGCCCCTAACCTTGTATTGTAGTGGATCTTCCTAAGTGCAAAAAAAAAATGTATAGCAGAAACACACCTACAGTACTCACTAAATAGGAAGATAATTTACAGAAGAAGTGGGGGTATATGAGTAAGATTTTTACTTGTTACTAGTTACCTGTTTATTTTTTTAAAATTTTTTTGCAAAAAAATTTATTTTTTATGGTTACTTACTTATATAGTTAAAACTTTTTTAATTTGAAAAGAGAAATAATATGGTTGACAAAAGCATTTATTCCGGGAAGTCATAAAAACAGAGTGTAATGATAGCATGCAACCATTCCCTTAAATATTTTAGATCATGGAATATGGGTTAGATACAATGACTGCATTTTCAGAACTAAAAATCAGAACCCAGTGTCTGCCAAAAGATTTTTAGTTCAACTTCTGAGTAGGAGAGACAGCCAGGGACATCCAATGGATGCCAAAATAATGGCATTTCTGGGACGATCTCATGGCTTATTATTACAAATAGACTAAAAGTGGGCCTATCAATCTCCAATCCCACTCCAATTTTTTATCCTGTTAGAGCTGAACTCCTCCTGCTATACCAGCTTAAAACCTAGTATTCAGCATGCCTTGCCCTAATTCCCTCAAGTTCAAGGCCTCACAGCATTTGCTCCCCTTGAGATCTCTTAGGAGCCCTGACAGAGTACTCCTAACTTCTCATTGCCTCAACAGCATCTCCAGGCACACCGTCTGCCCTCACCTGAGAGAATAGCTGTTTTCCTGACTCTCTATCAGCCCCTTGGTTCTCTACTGGCCTCCCCCACTGCCAGCTTGGTCATCTTCTGCACCCACACCCCCTCCACACACCCCACTATCCCTCCCAACCTCTCCACCCCCAGCCCATCCCTTGTGTGCAGCTGTGCCAGCCGGCCAGGCACAAGGTAAGCTGAGGCCATGGAAATGAAATTGCTGGGTACAGAAAGGACAGGGGTGACAGACCCGGAGAAACAGGAAAGCCTTTGCCAGGAAACCAGACTGACACAGGCTGAGTGGAAAAGAGAAGTTGGAGCAGGACTCACAGACCATCTTGGTGCCAGTAAAGGAAGTGGAAGAAAGATAAGAACTGAGTGTACACAGTAGTTTTAGTTTTAAGTGTTAATAAGGATTTCAAGGTAAATACGGGGCTTAATTACTAAAAAGAACAAAATGAAAGGCTCCAGGGGGCCCCAGAGCATTCTGCTGGGAAACCGGGAAAGAACATGTGTCAGGAAGACCTGCTCCCACCCTGACTATGTGACATTCAGCAAGTTGTTAACCCCCTGAGCTTTACCAGCATGTTGGGGGTTCTTTTAAATGTTAAATGAATTCAAGTGAATAAAGCTTTCGAGGCAGCATTCAAGAAATCTGAATTTTTTTTTTCTCCTTCCATCAAAATATAGATGGTGAGGATGAAAACTCACCGGTAGCCTCTCACTCCTCACTCTGTCCTCAGTGTGAGCTGTGGACACACCAAATAATAGGTCATTGTGATAGCTAACACTTATTGAGGGTGTATTATTTGCAGTCTCTGTTCTAAACCCTTTGTAATATTAACTCAATTTGAACAAGGACCTTATGTAGTAGATATTGTTATTCCTAGTCTACAAATGAGAAAGTTATGGCTTAATGAAGTTGAGTGATTTGACCAAGAGGCATAGCTACTAAAAGGCAGAACCAGGATGAAAACCTACCTCTAACTGCAAAACCAATGCTCTTTTTCACCGTATTATATTCCTTCCCAATAGTAAGTCAGAAAATAGAAAAAAGGTTAAACAAGTAAAGGTCCTATCAAAGGCATTGATGGAGATGAGGAGGGGGCTCCTATCATCCTGTCTCCCTGTGTGAGAGCAGCTGCTAGAGGAGGCTTCCTGAAGCTCTGCCATTCGACAGTGGGACCCAAGAGAAATGCTACTGCTGAGATGAAGCCATAACCCCCTCCCCAACTGCCAGGGATGGGTGATGGCCTCCGAGAGAAGCCAATGACATATGTAACCAGTGCAAAGAAAGCTGTAGGCAAGGGCATTGCTTCACTTTATGAAAGTATCTGCAGTAAAGGATGTGGTAATAAGTTCAAACGGAAGGGTGATGAGTCGGCAGGCAGTTTGGAACAAGCCAAGACAAATTTTGGCCATGTGTGTACAGCTCTGTCCACTCCAATTCCACAAGTTCTGTCTTGGTTCTATAGACAGAAAGTCCTCAGATGAGGAGAAGGGCCTGAGAAGATGCTGCCTGAGGATGGTCAAAGCACCAAACAAGGAAAAGAAATTGCTACCGTGGATTTAATAATTCCAGTGATATTAGAGATTTTCATTAAGGTTATAGACATTGCCACCACTTCATTTATTTACTCATTTATATATTTATCCAGGAAACATTTATAGAGAGCCTACTGCGTTCCAGGCTTGTACTAGGTGCTGGGACCCTGTAAGGAGCCCCCAGGTGCTGACAGGGCAGTCAGGAGACAGTACAAAGAGGCTCTTCCCACACAATCAGGTTAAAGCTCTGCTGTCAGTGAGGGTC
Source organism: Macroglossus sobrinus (assembly GCA_004027375.1). Taxonomy (NCBI): domain Eukaryota; kingdom Metazoa; phylum Chordata; class Mammalia; order Chiroptera; family Pteropodidae; genus Macroglossus; species Macroglossus sobrinus. The sequence goes on from PVKZ01000852.1 coordinate 295,537, forward strand.
TGCCACTTGCAACCACATGGCTCTCCAGGCAAGGGACTGTGCCAGAGCAGAGTAAGGACATACCTCCTACAGTGAACAAGCTAGAGAAGGCTTTGAGAAGTAGTCTAGCTCCCTCACTATACAGAGAAGGAAACTGTGGACCAGAGTCATAAAAAAGATCAATCGCGTATCAAGACCACATATGGTCAGGATCAGCTGAATGGCACTATTATAAGTATCCCAGGAGTTTACGGGAGACAAGCGTCACTGTGAGTATAGAAGGCTTTCCTGGGAAAGGTCGAACTTAAGTTGGGCTTTCCTGGAAAAATAAGAGAGGTGTGTGTGTGTGTGTGTGTGTGTGTGTGTGTGTGTGTGTGTGTGTATGAAGGAGAGACACTTGGTTTTCACATATTAATCAAATTATTTCTTAAAGCTAATTTTCTTTTACCCACTTAATCATCCAAAGTCCTTTAGATCTACAATTTTTTGTTTGAGATCTGCTACCAGATGTGATATGATTTGTTGCACAGGCTTTGGAGTCTGACAGACTTGGGGTCACATTGAAAATGGCATGACTTTAATTAACTCATCTGTTAAATGAGGATATTAATACCTACCCTATGATTGTTATGAGTATAAATAAACTAATGCATGTAGAGCATATAGTATAGGGCCTGACGTTCAGCAAACACTTAGCACAGCTTCTTAAAGGTTATGATAATTACTTACCTGCATGGACCCTATGATATTTACCATGTACCCTATATTCATTCGGTTTTCATTAATTCTTTTATCAAATAGGTGACAGGCACCATGCTAGGTGCTAGACACAGCCATGTAACCAGATAGAATTTTCCCTGCTTGCTCAGGGCAGTCTAGAGGGATGTCAGATATGCAAACACATGCTTGTGGTATAATGTGAGGTGCACTGTAATAGAGATAGATAGTAGTTATTGGTGGTCGGCTCTAGACAGACTATGGACTTGAACAGCCATACCAGGGCCCGTGGGGCCTGACCTCACCAGAGTGCAGCTGCTTTGGAGGCCCAGCTGGAAGATGCTCCCACCAGCGAGTCATTGTCACCACTTGACAGCACTAAGCTTGCTCTATATTATCTATAATACAGTTTCCATTTAATAGCAGAATATCTAAATAAAAAAGATTTCTCTCTTACTAGTTTAGCATCCTGCAGAAACTACAAGAAGCAGTAAAACTACATCTGAGCTTAAGTTTCAGAAAAATTTTCTGGCTCCTCCTTCTTTCCAATGTGTTGACTGCCTGTGGTAGTGAGCATTCAAGATGCCTTCCAGTGACCCCACCTTCTGCAATTCACACTCTTGTGTATTCTCCTTCTGCATTGTACCGTGATTGGTCTTTGCAACCAACAGAAAACGACAAAATGATGGCATGGCACTTCTAAGGCTGGGTTATAATTTTGGGTTCTTTCTCACATACACTGTTTCTCTCAGATGATTTGCTTTGGTGGAAGTCACGACTTGAACAGATCTATGGAAATGCCCACATGGCAGAACTGAAGCCTCTTGCTGACAGCCATGTGAGTGAACTTAGAAGTGGGTTCTCTGACCCCAGTCAAATCTCCAGAGACTACAGCCCTGATTAACAACTTGACCCCAGGAAAGGCCCTGAGCCAGAACTACCTGGCTAAGGCAATCCCAGATGCCTGACTCTCAGTATACATGTGAGACAACAAACACTTCTTGCTTTAAGATACAAAGTTTGGGGATGTTTGTTTTACAATAACAGATAACTGATACAGTTCTCCTCCTCTGTGCTTCAAGCATTCTGCTCCTACCCTGTCATGGTACTTACCATATTTTGTTGTAATTACCTGTTTATATGTCTGTCTCCTCTTTAGACTGTGAGCTTAATGAAGATCCTATCTTATCGTCTTTGTACCCTCATCACCTGGCACATTCCTGGCCCATAGCTGATGGTCAAAAAACTTTGTTAGAAGAATAACTTGTATTCATAGAGCACATTGAAATTGATAAAGCATTAATGCATTCACTCTCTCATCTGGTCTTCATGGGAACACTAGGATGTAAATACTAATATCTGCATTCAACAGGTGAGGAAATTGAGGCTTGATGACTCACTTAAATATCTCACAGCCAGTAATTAATAGTACCAGAGTCAAACCCAAGCCTTCCATTTACTAGTCTATACTCCTCCCTCTATACCAAACTGCTCTTCATTTAGCTTGGGTTGTCAGAGGGCAGAATGGGAATAGGAGAAAAATTGATCTGGAGAATGGGGTTCAGTCATGATGGAGCTCCATAGAAGAAGACAAGAACGTGGCTTATTTTTTAATAGGCCAGATCTCTGTGGGCCTTCTCTGCAGCCCATATTCAATATTTTATTTAATCTTCACAAAAATCCTAAAGTAAGAAATCAGTTATTTTTATTTTGTTTTGTGGCAGTGGAAAGCAGGGAAAGAAGAGGAAATTTCTGAGGGCTCTGTGCAATCTCCAGCCTGAAGGGAGCTCACAGTGGGATTTCTGCTTTTTGTCAGCTGTGCAGTGGGGCAGGAAGACCTCCATCCTTGGAGGGCAGGTAGCATGCTGAGGGGAAGAAGCCCCAGCTGTTCTGTGGGCCCTAGCGGAATGTGGCTCAGGGCTGCCTGACGCCTTGCTGGATTGGATAAACTTGGCCTGTTCGCTTCCATCCAACAGACCTTTCACCTTGAGGACTCAGTGACCAGAAAAACACCCCAGAAGCCAATAATTTCTCATTCTCCAGGGACCCGGGGAGCAGACAGTTTCTGGGCTGGATATCAGGGACAAACCAATAAACTGTGAGAGAACCTCTGTGCTGAGCACTCCATTTGATCCCAGAAAATGGAGTGCTGGTTCCATGTAGTAGAAGACACAGTTTCCTGCCAGGAAGAGGATCTGGGCTTTGTCTCCGTACATGCCAACATGTAGATGTGGCTGTCTGGAGTTTCATGGATGGGCTGTGGAGATGGCTGGCCCCATCTACAAATCAGAGTGAGCCTGACTATTATGGTCCTATTCAGTGCAGTTCAGAGCAATTAAGCAACCAAGTGAGAGCATACCAGGTCAGGCCTTTGAGGAAGTAGGTGGTGTTGTGGAAAGGCCATAGGCTTTGAAGCTAAGAAACTTCAGTTTAAATTCTAGCTCCATCATTTACTATGATTTGGAAAAGATATTTAACCTCTACGGGCCTCAGTTTCTTTATCTGGAAGGTAATAGTAATGCCTACTTTGCAAAGCTGAGATAAGGATTAATGAAATTATCATGTATAAAAAACATAGAATAGTCTCTGCTGTTTGATCAGTACTAAAAAACCTAATCTTTATTATTAGGTTTTATAGGGAGATGGAGGAGAGGTGAATAATAGCCACAAATTACAGAGACAGTACATGTAAAATTTAATATAACTCCTTTGTTTTTTTTTTTTTCAACCAGCATACATTAGAGAACCTCCTAAGTACTAGCAACTAGAGGAGAGATGCAAGAACAATGGCCCCTGACCTAGAGTTTTGCAACTGAGATGAATGAGTAAGCAAATAATTGCTATCAGGGTTATAAGTGGTCAGAGACAAACAAGTTAAAATGCTATGGGAGTAGAGTGGAGGAGGTGCTTACACTCTCTGAAGGAGTTAGAAGAGGCTTTGCTGAGGAAGTAACTCTTGGGCTTCATTGGCTTAGTCTAAGAGTTGAACAAACAGGAGATGAGCAGGTGAAATGCAAGTGGAAAGTCACTACTAATGTCAGAGACAGTGTGTGGAAAAAACACAAGGGCATAAAAGAGCTTAGTTAGGGGGATTAAAACATGGAGTAATTGTATATAAGGGACATGATAAAGGACCATCAACCTTAGCAATACTAAAAAGTCTTTACTTCTTTGCTAAGGAATTGGGACTTTGCTCTAGAGGCAACAAAGGTGTTTTAAAGCAAAAACAAGATGATTAATTTGTTTTCAGGTAAAGTAACTGGGTGGAGAATAGAGTGCAAAAGAGAAAAACTGGAGGCCGGGACAGTGGAAGCATACGAAGATAAAAAACTCATCTGGTAACATAATCAGGAAGTTGGTGGGGTATCAGGAAGAGAAGCTAGATCTCATGGCTCCTGCTTTGAGCTTTTTCAATTAGATTGTTCCTCCTTTCACATCTTTTGAAACCTGACTAGTAAGCAAACCTTGACCTAAAATTAGAGTACTCATATGAACAGGAAAATAAAGTACACAGAATTGCAACTAGGTTTGAATTGGACCAAGGCACCTGCTTTTTGTCATGGTTTGCCATGGCATTAAACATGTTTAGCGTTTTTCTGAGCATGCACTCCCTGAGGTCTGTATTCCTAAGGAGAATGCAAATCCTTACTGATTTGGGTCATTCATCCATTTGTTCAATCAATCTATCCACAGAAATGTATTGACAGCTACTGTATTATAGTCTGGCTAAATCCTGGGGCTATAGAGAAGGAAGGCAATCTCTGCCCTCAGAGAGAGAGAGCTCACAGACTCTTGGAGTGAGTAGCAGAAAAGTAAATAGACAGGGACACTCCAATGTGATGAGTGCTAATCCAGTGAGCAGGATGTGCTAATTGTTCTGGGAGCTTGGAGCAGGCATACTCAGCAGTCTGAGCCACTGTGAGAAAAGGGTACACTTGTGTCAAGCCTTGAAGGCATATAATAAGAGGGTGCATAGGTACTCTAAGCAAAAAAGAGCATATGCTATTGGGATTACAGTGCAATGGTGAGAGTGATTAGAATTTGAGGCTATAACAGTCTCCCTAGTTCTGAAGACAAACATTTTCTTTGCCTGTTTTAATCACATAACCCACATTAATTCAGATTTAATTTATTACTTCCCTCTGGCACTTTACAAGACTGAGTCAGTGCCCACTTTCCCCAAAATTACCAAGTAGGCAAAGTTTGCTTGATATTTCCTGACCTCCTATTTCAGTGTTTCTCTCAGGACACCTCCATCTCTGGTCTCAGTGCCCTAAGTTGTTCCTCCAACAACCAAGAGCCAACTTCGGCTCTACCAGGGCAGTGACCCAGATTCCCAGTCTCTGTCAGTTATCACTGACTTCCTTATCAAGTCTTAGTTTGTGGGTCAGATTCTGTCTAGCTGTTTGTTAAATGGTTTTACATTGTCCATAACTACTAGTCAGCTTAAAGCATTACCCTGTCAGAAGTATCTATAATCAACATTTTCTTTCCTCATCTACTTGTCCTCTGAGAGTATATGGCTTTGCCATTCCTCCACTCATGATTTTCAGTGACATTCCATTCTCTGGAGTCACCTCCATCTTTCCGGCATCCCCACAGATAAAGCCTTACCATGACACTTGTCAAACATACAGAGTTTTAACCACCTCCCTGTTTTGGTTTTCTCACCTCCCTATTTGGTCATTGGACAAAAAGCTATGTATTCTCTCAGTTTTTATCTCCCTAGTTTCTCCACATAGTGGTAATAATAAACATCTGATGAATTAATAAATTAATAAAGGAATGGACTGAAGTTTTTGCAACAAACTTCTGCCAGTGGAATGCTACTCTTGAGATTGGAATGACAAGCATAGGAGGTAAGTTGGAGAACCAACATTTAAAAATTTCAGCATCCCTCAATGTAATAGGCTAGTGCCTACTTTGTTCATGTCTAAGCTTCTTTGAGAAGACAAATGCTGTTCATGAGACAGGGAGAAGGCAGCATCTTATACCTTAATTTTTTTGAGCCCTGTCTAGCCTAGTTTCTCTAGGCCCATTTCTGCAGGCCTGTGCTACTTTGTATGGTTCTTATTCATGACCTAGGAACTATTAATGACATATCAGGAGCTGATATTGTACTTGACCTCAATTATGTTTTAACATTAATGCGGTGAAATTTCACAGAAGAAAAAAACTAAATTCAAGGTAATATTCACTAAAAAAAAAAAAATGTGAGTAATCCTGTGTTTATTACTAGAAAAATCTTGGCCCTTGGTCTAATTTTTTTTTTGTATGAAGATCCAAAAATACTAAAAAGTCTGACTGACTAGCCATGTAAAGCATATGCTGAGAGTCCTCAGCCAAAGCCAAATATGAGAAAAGTCAAACAGTGTTTAGAAAACAAATAAATGAATCACAGTGTTGGGTAAACTGCTGTTTGGCACAAATTCATGAACACAGACCAAGAAGTGTTTCTGCAAAGACATGAGAAATATTTATGGAAAATATCTCTGAAACAGATCTGAATTTGACCTGAAATCTTGTCTACAATTGAACTTTGTTTTGTAAGAATAAGCCATAATGTTTTCCTTTAGTATATATTTGTTCACCAATTTGTCCATGGATTATGGATGAGGCTGCTTCTTGCAGAGCAAACTGCGCTCTACAGTGTCCTTGGTCACCATTATGCATGACCAGCTGGAGCCATGTTGACCCACAGCCATGGAAAGCAAAGGTGATAGAAGTTGGCTGCTTGGAACAGTGGAATGGGGCCAGGACTAGGACTTTGGAGCCTTGGATCAAGTAGCTGCATATCACATGCAACATTCTTTAAAAAGCCCCATCCTTACCACATGTATTAGCATGCAACTGATTGTAGAGTGTTTAGTCTAATGTCAACTTGACATTTAGTTACCATAAGCTTCTTTAATTCATGGAAATGTTTGCTTAATGGTTAAAATCATCTTGTGAATATTAGGGTTAAAAAATGAGGAAGGACTTAGGCCTAAATTTTCTAAAATCTGTCAGATAACTAGTTTGTGTGCTGTTCTAGGTACAACAGAAACTACAAAAACAAACAAACAAAAAAAACAAAAGCAACAACAACAACAAAGACGGACACAGGTCCTCCTGCTCTCAAGGAATGTAGAAGGAATCTAGAAGGAAACATGAGACAGGGATATTATAGTTATAAAATAAGGTAGAAGGAGAGGAGTAATAATGATAGCTAGCATTTATTAAACACTTGCTATGGGCAAGGCTCTATTCTAAATCTTTACATTTATTGGCTTATTTAACCCTAACAAAAACCTTAGGAGATACGTATATTTTATAGATGAGGAAACTAAGGCATGGAGAGGTTTATAACTTATTTAATATCACATCTAAGGGGACAATAGGGATTTGAACTAAGTGGTACAACAGCAGACCGTGGGCGCCTGACCACTGCACTGTTCTGCCTGCCAGGGACCATCTGACAGGTGTATATCAAAAGCGTTCTGGCAGCTCAGCTGAGGGAGATGTTCACTGTACCCAAGGAGAAAGATTACCCACACTTTTTGGAGAGGTGACATTTGCACTAAGCCTTGAAGGGTGGAGAGGATTTGGACATACAAATGTTGCCAATCAGAGTGGAGGAAGAACTTAGAGAAAAAGAGAAAAGCGTTTCTTGAGTGTAAACGGCATTAGTAAAACCTAAACAGTAAACACACAGGATCTAAAGAAACAGTCAAAATCAAGAGAGCTGTATTAGAGTATGCCAAAGCAAAGTCATAAGGAAAAGGGCTGGGAGAGGAAGCTTGAGCTAGATCTGACCGGTTTGTGCATAAAGATGGTCTATTTCTGGTACTTTGCCAAATTGATTATCACCAAAAACCACTCTCAGAGACAAAGTTTGACAATACAAATGAACAGATGGGAACATTTAAAAAAAAAAAAAAGTCCCCCAAGGACCAGCAAGTGCAAGAGGAATCAGATTCTGGTTCTAGTTTTCTGCTTGTCATCTGTGACTCTCCTTCCAGATGTTGCAGGTCAGCTATATACTGTCAAACCATTAGATAAGTAAGTACAAATATCATGTTGGATGGTAGTCAGATTCTTGGCAATAATCCTTGATAATTATGAAGCATTCAAGAGCTTCTTTAGAAGTAATTGGGGTATGACTTACTCTTATAGCTATGCAAGTAATATGTAATTAGAGTACAAAATAAATCTTTTATTTATTTTAGAATTGGTAAGGTCTTTAGAAACCATGTAGTCTATTATTTTAAAGAGGAAGCAAAGAAGAACTCAAGAGGTTAAATGGACTAATTTGAAGTCATCCAGGAAATCAATAGAAAAATCACTTTTTCAACGCAAGATATTGGGAAAGTAAAACAAGTCCTTTTATTGCACATTACAAAATCTGTATATAGTTGTATTTCAATGTTCTGCTGTTCCATCATTCATCCACAAATCTTTAATTTTGGTTAAAACACACTATCTGAAGAGGAGGCATTTAAAAAAGTTTAATACAATTTTTTGTGCTTACAAAGTGGGCTTTTTAGAAATATACTAGGCTATAAAATAATTCTTTAGAGATATTAAAATTAACAATAACTTACACAATTTGAACACTTGCACAATGGCAAGCATTGTGCTGAGCACTTAAAATGTTTTCTCTCTCATATCGTTAGGACAACAGCCCTCACAATGGTACTACTATTATCCCCATTTTAGGGTTGAGGAAACTTAAAGAGATTTTGTAACTCGCTCAAGTTTGCATAGCTAGTGAGTACCAGTCTGGACTCAGACCCAGGATCATCTGACACTAAATTCTATGTTATTAACTATTACAATACATGGCCTCCATAGCTAGTAATGGGTGAAACATACCTTTTCACCAGAAAATATTAATTATCCAGACAAGGTGTAGAAATGAGAAGTCTTAATTTTGAAGAAATTTTACCCTTACTGAAAGCCTCTAGAAAGATAACACCTCTAAAAGGACTTTCTATCTGTATATCGCAATCAACAATCTTCACTGCACTTTGCTGGGATAAGAGATGCCCTTGGTTTATCACACAGTCAGAACTTCAGGGACTGTTAGTGACTGTTAGTAACTTTTAGCTGTGGCCAGCATCATGCTTGGTCATCAAACAGCTGCCATGTCATGAGCGAAGCCTGCTTGGTTAGCCTGGGATGCTGAGCAGGATTCTAGGGTCTTGAAATGTTGTTATTCAGCTGGTGTAAGTCCCAGCCTTCTGCCCTGCCTGGGTCCACCTGTCATTTCACTGACCACGCACCCCATTAACTACATTTAAGAAACAGCCTTTGGGTCTCCTGCTTCTTCCCTGTCTTCACCGCCACTGCCCTCCTTTAGACCTTCATCAGTCATCTCTTGCCAAGACTACTCTAAAAGTCCCCTGTGACCTCCTCTATCTAACTTGACACCCATCCTCCCTCTGCTACCAGAATGATCTCTCTAAGACTGATCTTGTGAATCCTCTGCTCCGAACTCTTTGATGATTACATGTTGCCTGCAAAATAGAATTTATACTCCTAAGCATGGCATTCAATATTCTTCACTATTTGGCCTTTCCTTACTTTCTGGGATTCAACAAGTAGTTGGTGAATTTGTGAATGCTCTCCCATTTAGACATCCTTTTAGCAAACATTCCATCCACTTGTTATTCAACAATCAACTTTACTAAGTGTCCACAATGTGCTGGATTTTAACAATTACTATTTTTTCACAGGATAATGGACATGGTCATGGACATAACATCTAAAAACCTGGGTATAGGTGCAGTTCTGGCCTTTTCTATCTGTGTGGCTTTGGGCAAGTCATTTCCTTTCTCTGGGCCTCGGTTTCTCCATCTGTATAAGAGAAGGTAGATCTAAATGATCTCTAAGGCTCTTCCAGGCCATGTCAATACTGGTTCCTAATAAAAGAATCCCTTTGAGGGAAGAATGTTAGTCCCTAGCCAGCCACAGAGGTGAGTTCCGCAGCTAATTCCTGTGCTCAACAGATTAGAGACTTTCTTGCTTTACCCTCCTCGCCACTTTATCACTGTCTCTTGGAATCTCTCAGCTGGCCCTGCACTGGATACATCTTCAATGTAATAAACCCCGGAGCTGAGACAATGGAGCTCTTAGTGCCTTTGACTATGATCTCATCTTCTGACCAAGATTTTTCTTGGCCTGTGATTGCTCAGCCCTGACCAGAAAGAAAAGAAAAAGAAAAAGAAAAGTCCCCTACTTCAGTAAGTGATAGTGCTAAATCAGCATGCTCTAGGTCTGGAATTGGAGCAGGAACTTGTGTGGACCAGCAGAGACCTTGCAGGTTCCAGCAGGAGAAAAAACCCAGGTAATCCCAGAAGATACAATCCTGAGGGCAAATAGACTTCAGAAGGTGGAAGGCAGCAGGACTGGTGTCAGAGAGAACTCCTTTGTTGAGAACCTTCTCTGTACCAGGCACTTTCAGTCTGGTCAACAACTTTGCAAGGCAGATATTATCCTATTTCCAAAGCTCAACAAGATTAACTAACTTTTCCAAATCCCATGACTAGTAAGTAGCTGTGAGATTCAAACCTTGGTCTGCAAAGAGCTGTATTCTTTCCTTCACACACTTTGAGAAGCACTTGGGCAAAACTTAAGAAATCTTGAGAGTAAAGCCAGATGCTCAGGGAATACTCACTGGATGGTTAGTTCAAGAAATTGGGCAAGACACTCCTGGGATAATATTGAATCTAAAATCACCAGCACCAACCATGATACCAACTGGTATCACAATAATCACAATACTGGTATCACAATAATCACAATACTAAATAGCTTTAGGTCCTAAATGAATGTTCTCCTTTGTGAGGACACAAAATGATGTTAATTCCTTGAACACGAAAGTGACTAATACACTGGGTGTGGCATCAGGCATCTTGTCCACACAGCTGTCTGGGAAGGCTAATCTGGGGCTTGCATCTCCAACTGCTGTCTGCCCAGAGGCGTACTGCACTCTAATCTCCTGGCCTCACAGTCAACTTGACATTTTTGCTGAGTCTGACTCACTCGCTCTCAGCCTCAATTGTTTGGTGCCAATGCAGACTTCTTTTACAGTTGGCCTACTTAGAAACACAGGATGTTACTGTTGGAAGGGAGCTACCTTAGAAGTCACCTAGTATGACCCCCTCATGTTACAAATGAGAAAACGGGCCCCAGATGAGGTTAAGTGATGTCTGAACTCAGGTGGGTTTAGGTATGAGGCATGATGGGCATAGCTAGTATACAGAACACGAGCCTGTTGGGCAGAAAGAGGAAGCTGGGATCAAGCAGCACTGGAGTTGGCAATGCTAACTCCCCTGCAGGACTTTTGGAGCCATAGTGGGACACAGGGAGTAGACACAGCCCCCTGGAAATGTGGGTTGGGATAGGGAGGGAGAGTGTCAGAATCCCAGCCAAGAAGTCTGGAGTTCAGGGCAGGGCTTCTGTCCCACCTGGGAAATATGGAGCTGGGCAAAAGAATTATGCTGAAGGTCAGCTGTAAGAACTAGACTGACGTGTCCAGGAAGGCAATGAGAAAAGTTCTAACTCAAGCTATCAGGGTGTGTAGAGTTCACCAGAGGCATAATAAAGTCCAGATTAGTGGCAGCACACCCCACCCCATGGTGGGTTGTGGCTGATGCACTCCTCATCCTCTTCAGGAAGGCTTCATCCTGCAGCTGTAGGGAATACGTGACTCCAGATCAGAGCTGGGGGTGGGGGGTAGAGAAAGGGAGGGGGGCAGGGAAGACAACATTGATTGAAGTATTTCATCCATTCTGCCACCCAAATGTCTCTAGAATGCTCCTTTCCTCCATTTCTATTATCATTATCCTGAGCCCTGGGCATCACCAACACAAATTATGGCAATGGATTTTTGGTTCATCTCTCACCCTCTGCCTTGCAAAGTTGTTGACCTCATTGTTACCAGTGTTATTTCTATGATACGTGAGGATGTCGCTTGCTTGCTATAAATGTTTGATGGCTTACCACTGTTTAGAAGCCTTTCTCAACTAGACTTCCACAGGAGAATCAAGCCCTACAGAAAATTATTTGAGTGACTATTTTCTGTTCTTTCTGGGATGGTACATAGCTAGTATACAGGGGGAAAATTGATTTGCATAATGGATGCCTTCAGTCAAGAGGCCTTGGAGCCAAATGCCTAAGCCTAGGTCCCACACAACATCAGCCCAGCCTTCCTCTAGCCTCATCTCCTGCCCTCCCTACCACACATCCTATTCTCTGGCCACACCAAACTCTTCCCATTTCTTCATCACGCTATTTTTTTCATGTCTTAATGTTCCTTCTTATACCTGGCCTTCTTGTTGGTCTTATAAAATCTTAGTCATCCTTTAAGGCCTGCCTCAGCTGTTACCTCCTCTCTGAAGTGGTGCCCCTACAACCTTTAAAAATTGATTAAATTGTTCCTTCCGCTATGTACTCATATTATTTGTGTGTGTGTGTGTGTGTGTGTGTGTGCGCGCGCCACTATATAGCAGGGGACATCCCCTCTTCCTCCCCTGACCTGAATAGATGTTTATCAAACTGAATGGCCGAAAGCTCCCTGAATAATCAAAATCAATGTTAATTCTGGAACATAGGACTCTAGTCTTTAGTCCATCATCATTTGAGTTTCTATATGACAACTAGATCAAACATTAAATATGCCAGTGTCAAATATGCAGCTATGCATGGTGATTGCATGGGCTGGGAGAAAGCTTCCTGAATAATTACTGACAGTATAAGAGTTGGTAGGTTTCACCAGGAAGGGAGAATGCTAGGTAAGTATAGGACTAGGCTCCAACAGGATTCTTAGGACCAAGTTTATAATGTCTCCAGGAAATAAGAAAAGACAAAGAAGAAGTAGTTGGGGTTGAGTGAAGGGCACATACATCAAGAACTAATATCTGAAATGACTCATCAAAGCTGAAATCTGTTAATAAAAAGAATTTAACATTTGCATAGTGCAGAATATCATCACATACATGATCTCATTTAATTCTCAGAATAACCATGTGGCAAGGGTGAGGTGGGGTTGGGGTAGGAGTGGAATGTATGTGCCTGTGTGTGTGTGTGTGTGTGTGTGTGTGTGTGTGTGTATAGTCCTTCGTTTATGGAAGAGAGGATTGAGGCCTTTACAGAGATGATTAAGGCTCAGAGAGAAGTGGCATATCTAAGACTCACTGTCCCTAAGTGAAGCCATTGGTACTAGAAGGCAGAGCTGCCCGTCTCTGGGTCCAGAGCCACAGTCTCTTTATTTAAGAACAAGGAGGCAGCTCCTCTGATCTAAAAGCTGAAGGCCTTTGTAAAATCAGATAGGATGACACGTAGAGGTTGTTCTGAGCTGTGACTCAGAGGGACTCTCCATAAACTCAAGACTTTTCTAGGCTATTGTAAAATGAAGATAGAAAACCATTAGTCAGCTGACTTGCAGGGAGTAGCGGATACAGAGCAATTCTCGGCTTGAACTGAGCAAAAGTGTGACTTGACTAAGGAATCTGGGGCAGGGAAGAAGAGCAGAGGGTAGTTTATTTTTTACCTGCCTGCAGCTCCAGAGGGTCTACAGAACAGCAAATGAGTACCAGGCGGGTGCACTTTTTAGTCTGTTTACGATGGAGAGAGTCAGGAAGATGGCGTGGAAGAGCTGGGACCACAAGAGGTCACTCAGTCAAACATCTTCCTCTCAGATTTATCCACAAACCTTGGAAACTGTGAGACTTTAGAATGTAAATAAACACCACTGACCAAGCTCTGCAGACAATTCCTTCTGTTGTCATTTTGTCTTTGGTATGCATTTCCTGTCGCCCCAACAAAATGGTGCAACTCTTAGGGGCACAGAATTGGTTTAAACAACTTCATATCCCTCTGTCTAATGCTCTGAATATATACAACAAATTTCAGGAAATGACTTTTCGATTACAATAAAGATTTCAAGTTTGTTATAAACATCTTTTATATGACTTCACAGACGAGATTCCTACATTTTTCCCCCTTTTCTTCAAAAGTTATCTAATTGTTTTTCATCCTCATTTATTCATTTTACTAGTATTTAAAAGGCCTTCAGTGGGCTAGCTGCTACCATATGTTAGGCCCTACTCAAGGTGCCAGATACCCATATAGGCAAACAAGAGCGGCCCAGCCTCACAGAGGTTTGAATTTAAGGCAACATAGACTGGCATGGTTTAAAGAGACCACAGAGACTGTCCAATTCAACTGCCTCATTTTAACAGTAGGAAAATGAAGGCCCAGAGAGGGCAGCATCTCGCTGAAGGTCACACACAGTTAGTCCATGCCAAAGCCGGGTAAAGAAAATAGTTCTACTTTTCAGTTACGATCCTGATCTGAAGTTCTCCAGGAAGCCAAGAAAAGCATTATCTTCCTTCCCTCTGCCCAGCTCAGTTAATCTCTTTTTGGCTTCTTGGTTGTTGAAGAAAGTAAATTGTTTTCCTGTCTTTTCTGGAATTAAGCATGGTCTGTTAGCAATAAACCAGTTTCCTCATTCTCTGGAACTCTATCTTCTGTGTCCTTTCTAAACCTTCCATTCCACGGAAGCTCTCAGTCTTATAATCACAGCTCCAGGACCAGGAAAAACATGCTGCCTGAGTTTTATTTTTTCTCAAGAAGCAGACTATGTTAACTCTCTATCAGAAAACACCATAAAGTTCTGTTTCACTGTTGTCTAAAAGATTTAAGCTGTAAGACAGTTTTATTCTGGCAAACCTAGAGATTCCCTAGCCCTAATTCTTTTGCTACTGTTTTGCTTCACAGATGAAAAGGAGGAAGATCCAGAGACCGAAGACCATATAAGAGAGACACACTTTGCTCTTCCTTCAGATATGTTTGTGAGCCAGAGTTTCAGCAAGCAGAGCTTTGAGGCTGAGCTGCTTCTCCTCCTGACTCTTCTTTGTGGGGGACCCAGACACTCAGCTTTGCACTTAGGGAGCTAAAGCCCATGGCTGTAGAAAAAGGTCTGTCAAGGTTCTGACCCTTAGTGAAGCAGCAGCAGTCTGAGAGCTCTGAATACCCCTCGTGAAGGACTTAGGAAAGGGAGATTCTTGAGTACATTCAGCAAGCAACTCTTGTGCCAAGTACTGTTCTAGATGCTGGCAGTGCAGTGGTGGACAAAACCCACAAAAATCATTGCTGTCCTGGAGTTCACAATTTGCCAGGGTAGACAGACAATGCTCACTATAGCTAAGAGAAATGCTAAAGCTAAAAAATAAAGGAGAGAAGGGGACTAAGAAATGCTAGAGAATGGATGTTGCCATTTCAGATAAGGTGGCTAAGAAAGGCTTCACTGAGAAAGTAACATTTGAGTAAAGACCAGAAGGAGGTGAGAGGGTGAGCAACACAGACATTTAGGGAAAGAGCATTCCACACAGAAGACCATTTTCAAGGGTTGAATTGTGTCCCCCAAAAGATATACTGAAGTTCTAATTCCTGGTTCCTATAAAAATATGCTTTTATTTGGAAATAAGGACTTTTCAGATGTAATCAAGTTGAGATGAGGTTATTATGGGAGGTCCCAATCCAATATGTATGATTTGTATCCTTATAAGAGGACACAGAGGCACAGCTACATAAGGAGGCAGCCACGTGATGACAGAATCGGAGATTGGAGTGATGCAGCTGCAAACCAAGGAGTGACAAGGATTGACAGCCACCATCAGAAGCTAGGAAGAGGCAAGGAAGGATTCTCTCCTATGGGATTTAAAGGGAGCATGGACTTGCTGACACCTTGATTTTTGAACTTTTGGCCTCCAGAACTGTGAGCTGATAAATTTCTGTTGTTCCATGCCATGTAGTTTCTGGTACTTTGTCACAGCAGCCCTAGGAAAGGTATATTTGTGCATTCTTTACATCAACACTGCTCTCCCATGGGCATATCTCTGAAGTGACCAGTCTCTTTCACGGGTTTGTGATTTAGCACATGTTGCCCTCCTTGCCTGGATTACTCCCCGCTTCCCACATTTATCTCCTAGTAATGCTTACCTAGTTAGCAAGCCTCCACCCAGGTTTACCTCCTTAAGATGTGTTCTGCATTCTCCTTTTTTTCTCTTCTCTTCTCACCACCACCACCACCACCACCACCACCACCACCACACACACACACACACACACACACACACACACACACACACGCGCACGCATACACACAAGTACAAATACATACACACCGGGGGCTTGCAAAGAGAACACCTAATCCAGGCAAGTTTCTCGTTCTCATTGTGTATCACCTACAATTATAATTCTTACCTGCCTTCTTTACTAAATTGTGAACATCTTTTCAGCAGGAGCTATACCTTTTATTTCTATATTTTTGATACCTTACCTAGAGCCCATCTTAAAAATGTAAACTTATTTTTTAAAATAAGCTAATGAAAACAAACCTTTGAAGTGAGGTTATTATCACTATTTTTCAGTAGAGGAAACAAGCTCAAAACCTTAACTGACTCCACACAAGGTCATACAATTAACACATGGCAGAACTCAAAACTGATCACTTGGCTTCAAAGTTGGACATTTCATCTGTAATCCTCGCAACAATGAGAACTTTTTGGTGTTGGAGATGCCCAATTTTCTGAAAAGTAAAATGGAAATCAAAACAACTTGTTTTCCAGAACTGTTGTGGGGATGAACTGAGATCATCTTTGCCAAGTGTCATTGTTCAGTGTTTCATAGATGCTGTGACTGCTGGTTTGAGGCAGTTCTGTGCAAGACTGGTAAGAAGGATGCCTCTCTGTTCTTCTCCCTTTGGCGTAGTGGGTTTCATCCGGTTATCAACGAGCTCCCAAGAATGAAATGTCTTCTGGGGAGAAGGGACCCACAGGTTGTGCCAAAAATGTAAGAACTGCATTTGGGTGAGGAGGGAGTAGATATATAAGTTTATCTTTAGCTCTGAGCCCCTTTCAAAGCTTGGCTCCATGGTGGGACCAAGAGCCTGGCTCCTGGAGTCGAGAAAGGTTTTCCAATCCCACAAGAAGGATTTCAAAAACAGCCCTCGTGGCACTAGGGATGCTTGCCTCTGCCCATTATGAAGAGGAAATTATTTACCCAGATGCTGGCCTGGTCAGGCTTTCTTCTCTATCAAGATCAGGATGCAGAGCTCAAAAGGGCAGAGGACAGCACATCCATTAACCAGCCATTTTCACATATTGTTCCACACAGCATGCGAAAGTGTATGCAATATAGCAGGTTGAATAACACTGGTGTGGTAACACTGTGTCCTTTCAGGGTAAAGAAGCATGGTAATTGGGAATTTGCTACAGACTGAAGCAGTTTAATAAATGGGGCAGATCCAGATGTGAAAATGATGTGTGGCTTGGAAGAGACACTAAATTATGTGAAGTATGATTTTAAATCTCCCTTCTGAAATTCTTGGTGTACAATTTTATTAATCTCTTCTTACTGATAAACTATGTAGTCTATTCCTATGTTGGACTTCTAAGTAAATTCTTATCATGCAATCAGTACACAATCAGTATATTGAGTACCTACCGCATGCCAAGCATTGTGAAGAGCATATAGATCTTGATTCTGATACTGAAGAAAAAGAGGAGATTGTTTTGCAAAAGCAGTATATGAGGAAGTGAAAGTGTCTCCCTTATCTGCATATGAAGAAAATAATTTCATGTAGAATGACTTAGTTCCGGTATTCACTGGGCTCATCATCTCATCTGGAGGTAGCTCAGGATTGAGAAAGATAGAGCAACAGAACATGTTGCTATGGTAACTTGGCATTAACACACCTTGGCTCCTTTGTGTCGCCCCCAAATTACCTTTATAACTAGTGTACATTTTCAGAACATGGAAAGCTTTTCTTAATTTTCACACAGCCAGTTATAAGGCATTTTCCAAGGCATACACTATTTAAGTCTTAGGTTATGCTGATGCTGTTTTCCAGGCCACAAGTATATAATCAATACCCACATTATCTTATTCTTTTATGGGAGATTTCACTTTCAAATCCTTTTAACATATGTTATCTCACTTTTTTATTGCCACTCTTTTTATTTAACCTCATGCTTAAGCAATCCAAAAGAGCAAGAAAACAAACCCACTAAACATTTATGCCTGAAATAACCATGTGAGATAAGAACTAATATTCCTATTGTTTGAATCGAAGAACTAAGGTTCAGAGGGTTTCCATGATGTGCCCAAGGTCACATGATTAGAGGAATGAAATGAGGAATGAAACTAGACCTTTAGATTCCATATTTGATGTCTTTCTGTTATATCTCCACTGATCCCCTGTCTCTTCCAGCCTTTATTTTATAAAAATACAGATGCATATGAAAGAACAAGTTTGTGCTTTGTTTTTAAAGCAAACAGCTTTACTGGAGTATTATATGTATTTCATAAAATTTACCCAATGTAAACATATAGTTCAATGATTTTTAAAAACCATTTATAACAGCTTTATTGAGATATAATGCACATACTATACAATTCATCCGTTTAAGATATACAATTTAATGATTTTAAGCACATTCACAGAGTTGTGCAGCCATCACCACAATCAACTGGAGAACATTTTTATAACCTCGAAAAGAAACCTTATATCCCCCAAATCCTCTCATTCTCCTTCCCCTACCCTAAATCCTAGGCAACCACTAATCTACTGTCTGTCCCAACAGATATGCCTACTCTAGACACTTCGTATATATGATATCATAGAACATGTAGTCTTTTGTTATTTGCTTCTTTCACTTAGTGTAATGTTTTCAAGCTTCGCCCATGCTGAAACATTATATAGTGCTTCCTTCCTTTTTATGGCCAAATAATATTCTATTGTGTGAACATGCCACTTTTTGTTTATCCTTTCATCAGTCCGTAGGCATTTAAGTTGTTTCCACCTTTTGACTATTATGTATAATGCTGCTATGAATATTCATGTACAGGTTTCCATGTAAAAATAGGTTTTCATTTCTCTAGGGTTTATATTTTGATGTGAAATTGCTGGGTGAAATGGTAACTCTATGTTTGACTCTTTGATGAATGGCCAGACTGCTTTCCAACATTGCCGTACCATTTTACCTTCCCACCAATAGATGAGGGTTCCAGTTCCCCCACACTTTTGCCAACACTTGTTTTGCTTTTTTTGTTTACTCTTTTTTCATAGATACATTTCCATATCCACATGGTTGTCAGTTTTAATAGTTACACTGTGTTCCGAAGCAGTTAGTTTGGCATTGTTTATATACTACTTTAAAGTTGAAGGTTTGTATTGTTTTCAGTTTTATGCTGTAGTGGGACTAGGATCTGTATTACTTACAACTTTTTGCCTTTAATTTATTTCCTTGAGGTATGTTCCAAAGTGGAACAAAGGGCACACACAGCTCTTGTTACTGCTCCCCAGGTTACTCAGCAAGGACTGACTGCGTATAAAATGCCACCTGCAAAACCTGTGCCTGCCTATGTCACCACAGTCTCTGCCAACAGGCTTTATTGCTTTATCCATGTGCACTGATAATACAAGTATATAATATAATCTTAAGGTTGCTTCAATTTTTATTTCTTTTACTGTTGGTAAAGTTACAGTATATTAACAGCCATTAGGTGTAGTCAGTCAGTCTAACTAAGTGCATTATCCAAAGAAGTCAGGCAGTGTAAAAGAATCTAGGAATCAGAGCAAAGGGTATCGGATGGAGCTTAAAGGAATTCTCTGGATTTGGGGAACATAGTTTCAGTTATGTTTCATAGGGTGCTTGTAGCCTCAGCCATAGGAGAATGCTGCTAAACTAATTTAGACACATCCTTTCTCAAATTCTCCCTCATTTGGCACCACTCCTGGTTCTGCTCCTCTCTCTGACCATTTCTTCTCAATCTCCTTTGAGAGTTTCTTTTCCTTTTCTCACCTCTTAGATATTGCTATTTGCCAGGATTTCATTCTTGAGATTCTTCTTTTTTCACTTAACACTCTGGATGATCTTATCCACACCCAGGGTAGCAATGGCTATAAATGCTGGAAACTCCCAAATATTTACTTCTGGCCTAGATTTCTCTCCTAAATTCCAGATATACATATATAACTTCCTGCTATACATCCCCATTTGAATGTTCCTTAGGCCCCTCAAGTCTAATATTTCCTCCAACTACCCCATCAACCCAAGCCAGAAACGTGAAAGTCACTCCAAACCCCTCTGCCACCCTACATATTCCTAAATGTCTCTCAAATGCATCTTCTCACCAAATCTATTACACTAATTTGATTCATGTTTTCGTTACTTCCCAATAACTGTGGCATTATTACATGTCTTAGTTGGGGTTCAATTGGTTGTAACTTTGACACTTTAGGAAGGAAAAGAAAATTTTATTGAATGGATATATGTATGGCATGAAAGGAGGAACTGCACCATTACTGTGGAAAGGTGGGCTCCAGGGGGCTCAGCAGCAAGCAGGTTGGTTGCCCACGGAACTTCTCATGAGGGTCTGCTATGAACATGTCTTGATTGCAAAAGTCCTCTGCCTCTGTGTCTCTCAGTTCAAAATACTAAATTTCTGGGAGAGTCTAGGACCAATGAAGGTCGAGAAGGTGGAGAGGCTGAGTCATGTGATGCAAACACAGCTGTTGGAGAATGACCTTCATGCAGTGGAGGCAATTATCAAGAAAAAGAAAGAAGGCAAGAGATGGACAGTCGTTCTAGTGTTGCCATAATTTCTGAACTGATCTCTCTGCCTCTAGTTTTACCCTCCACCAACCCTCTTCTACCAGAGTGATCCTACGAAATACAAGTCTGAGAGAAAACAAGAAGTAGTGGGAAAAGTATGGGAATGAAATCTTCATTCACTTCTTACTAAGTTGGGACTAAGTCTGGGAGCAATAACAACTCCCACCTACCTGAGTCCCTACTATTTGCCAACACTGTGAAGGCACTTCATGTATATTATTTCTACTCCTGAAAAGTGGGTTTTGTAATTACTGTGCCAAAGAGGAAACTGAGGCTCAGAAGAAATCAATAAATTTTCTCTAGGGCCCATAACTGGTAAGTAGCAGAATCTACGCTCTAACTCAAAACATTTGTTACTGGACTATGCTCCCTCTTTGAAATAACAGTTTCTTTGTTTTTAAAACACATATAGCCTTTATTTTTCAGGATTAGTGTTAGAATTAGGAAGGACTGGCTACATAATTTGTGTGGCTCAGTGCAAAATGAAAATGCAGAAATGTCCCTTGTTAAATAATCATTAAGAGTTTCAAGACAGCAAGGACCCTAGTGCAGGACCTTTCTACACTTGGGGCTTTGTGTGCCCGCACAGGGTGAAAACCCACAAAGTGGGCCCTGGAATTAGGGTTACTATACATAAAATACTTTGTACAAAAAAGATGCTCGTTAAATTGCAGCTATAATAATTATATTAGCTTCTTATTGCTGATATAATAAAGTACCAAAAAACTCAGTGGCTTAAAACAACACAAATGTATTTATCTTGTTGTTCAGGAAGTCAAGAGTCTAAAAGAAGTCTTATATATAAAAATGTCAGCTGGACCATGTTCCTTCTGGAGGCATTAAGGGAGAACCCATTTCCTTGTCTTTTCCAGCTTTTAGAGGCTGCCTACATTCATTGGCTCATGGCCCTTTCTTTCATCTTCAAATATAGCAGCATATATAGCAGAATGTTCCCATCTCTCTCTCTCACTTTCTGACCTCTGCTTCCCTTGGTGTATTTCCTTCTCTGACTCTGACTACTTGCTTTCCTCTTAGAAGGATCCTTGTGATTATATTTGTCCCACCTAGATAATCCAGAAAAAATCCCAGTCTCAAGATCCTTACTTAATCATACCTGCAAAGCTCTTTTTGCCACGTAAGGTGGCATATTTGCAGGTTCTGGGAATTAAGACTTGAACATCTTTGGAGAATCTTTATTCATTCTCCTACAGTAACAATATAATGATGATGATGATGATGATGATGATGATGCTCTCCTTCTTTAATCCTTCAGCAATCTAGGATAAAGTCCAAATGTTTTTTTGCAGGACATGGCCAGCCTATTGTGATCTGACTCACATCTATCTTTCTAGCTCAAATATTTCTACTCCCTCACATTCACTGAATACTCCAGTAACATTGAACCAATTCTAATTCTTCAGCTGCAACCTGCTCTCACTTGCTAACTCACTCTTTTTCCTACTGTTATTGCTGCATAGAATATACTCTCATTTCCCCTCTCTCACATCCTTCTTCCCTTTTAATTATTTTTGTTAAGTATAGTTGGCATACAATATTATATTAGTTATATTAGTTTCAGGTATACAATATAATGACTTGACATTTTTATACTTTACAATGTGATCACCCTCTAATTCTATTAATATTTTTTAACATTTAGCCCAAGTTTTCTTCTTGGGAAACCTTTAATCCACCACTTATCTATGATCTTGAGTAAGTTATTTTACATCTTTAAGTCTCAATTTTCATACTTAAAGAATTAAATAATAAAATATTACCTACGTTACTGTAAGAATCAGATAACATAATCCATATAAAGCACTTAGCAAACTGCTTGACACATGGTGAGTGCTCATATATAAATTATCTATAATTATCATTGTAAATATTCCTTGACCATCTCCCTCAATCTAATTTAAGAATTTCCTCATTTGTCCCATATTAGCAACCAGTGCACAGAAGGTAGCAGCTTTTCTTCAAATTGCCTGTTCGTTTGTAAGTCTCTTCTGCTGGACTGATGGTTCTTTAAGATTAGGACTCAATCATTCATTTCCATATCCCTAGAGTCTAGCACAGGGTGTGTACCTGGAGGTTAATATTTATTGAGGCAAAATAAGGAAATAACTCTTAGAAGGACACATACTAATTCTATTCTCAGAATATTTCTGTAAAGCATTCCTTACATTCTGTTCTTCCTGCAGTTCCAGTCTAAAAATATTCCATTTGCCTACCTTCTATTTAAATAAAAGTGCAACATTAACAAAACTGACCCTGCTGTGCCAAATTTCCTTGTCTTTCTTTGCTCTAGCCACTTCTTCCTTTTTTCTCTCTACTTCTTCCTGATAAAAGTCATCTCTTTCTGTGTCATGATTCTATTTTCCATTAATTTTTTTTTCAAAATGACTGTCTTGTTCCTAACATTTGTATTACTGCAGGCTTCACAGAAAGTTGTCATGTTATCTGTAGCAAGGAAAGTCCTACCCTGCCTTATACCCTTTGTCCTGCAGCCTCTTAAGTCACTGGGATATCTGAACCCTTAGCATGGGGTCAGTATGCATTCCCTGTCCCTGCAGGTTACAGTCAGGCAGGCTAAAGCTAGACCAGACAAGAGTATCCTAGTCACACACTCAGGAATTATTATAAAGCATGAAGCAACTTGGTTCTATGTGCTCCATGAGCACAGATTTGAGAAGGGTGTGGGCTAGCTAATGTATTCATGAAATCATTCACTCGACAGGTATCACAAAGACCCAAAGCCCACCTTCTCACTTGGAGAAAAGACGCTGCACAGTCGCTGCACAGTTTAGTGGAGAGTCATGATGTGGCTTTGAGCCCAGTTCTATCACTGACACAGCTGGCTGTTCTTTTGGCGAACTACCAATATCTGTAAGCCTCTGGATTTTCAACTTTAGGATAACATTAAACCTATTCCAGGTAGATATAATTTTTTTTTTAAAAGTAAAAATACTGGAACTTACTTGGCACTAACTCTGCACCAAGCATTGATAGATGCATTTTCCCTCTTTATACATAAGAAAACCAAGGTTCAGCGAGTTGTCACATAGTTATTCTGCTAGAACATGGAGAGCCAGGATTCAAACCCAAGTCTTTCTGACTCAGAAACCTTTGTTATTGTTTTCACTTCATTAAACCAAACTGATGCTCACAAATCATGCATCTGAAATATTTTGAGGGGAAAAAAATAAAGTTTTGCACTACACAAGATAATTGTTATTTTGAAGATGAAGAAACTGGGCCCCAGAGCAGTGCCTTATCTTCCATTAGAAGTTAGTGGCAAGTTTTAATCCAACAAATGCTCAGTAGGGCTAGTAAGTGTGTGGGTCACTCAAGAATTAAGGTGTGGCACGCCCAGGTGAAAAATGAAACTCCAGCAGAGGGCATATGGATTTAAAATTATTTTCACGTTTTCTACTTTGTGATTTACACTATAAGGCTTAGGTGACACAATCTCAGTGAACTGCTCAAGTCACAAGAGTTTCCAGATTCCTTGTTGTAGGACACAGAAGGCCCTCTGTGACTTGGTTTCTGTATAAATCTCCAACCTCATCTCTTGTCAGGCCTCCCCTGCCACCACCTACCCCCAAACCTCCTCTTTAGTCATAACAAACTGCTTGCAGTTCCTGGAACTCACCCAATGGGTTGTGCCTCGGTGCCCCTGTTCCCTTTACCCGGAATGCACTTCACCCACTGAGTACTCAGTGAGCACATATACTCATTTTCTAAGACTGTTTAAATGTCACTTCCTAAGTGAAACCTTACCTGGCCTCCTCTCGCCCCTCCCCGCTTGATATAGAATCATCCTTTTCTCCCCTTTGAGCCTCAAATATCTCTTATACATATTTTTGTACCAATTTAATTTTTTTATTGTACTATTTTCTGCAATAAAATGTTTATTGAAATAAAATTGCATGTTTATTCACATGTCTGTCTTCATCTGTTAACACCTTAAAAGTATTACATCTTATTTCTAATTGCATTTTTAATCTTTAGTCTCTAGTATGGTGGGTGCTTAGTGGCAGAGCCTAGTGGCTGGTGCATACAACATAGACTCCCAACCTGCTTATCTTTTGCCTGCCTTCTCTATAAAGACTGGAAAAAGTACATTTTTATTTCAACCTCCAGTTAATAGAGACTGCAGAAAAACAGTAGGGTTGTTTAATACATGTATGTATGTATGTAAATTTATAGAAAAATGTCTTGAAGAAACACTAAGAAAATGTTAACGGTGATTATTTTTGAGGCAGAGAGAACATTGACTTTTTACTTTGTAAACCTATGCATTTTTTGAATAATTGGTATGTATTATTTTTATTATATAGAAAATAGGAGATAAAACTTGACTGAAGAAGATATCTACATGGCAAGTAGGCATATGAAAATATGTTCCACATCATATGCCACTAGAGAATTTCAAATTAAAACAACAGTGAGATATCACTATCTATTAGGATGACAAAAACACAAAGCACAAACACCACTAAGTGCTGGCGAGGATGTGGAGCAACAGGAACTCTCATCTACTGCTGGTGGCAATGCAAATGGTACTGTCCCTCTGGAAGACAGTTTGACAGTTTCTTAAAAACTTAAACATGCTCTTGCCATATGAACCAACAATCACAGTCCTTGGTATTTACCCAAATAAACTGAAAACTCATGTCTACACAAAAACCTGCATACTAATATTTATAGCAGCTTTATTTATAATTGCCAAAACTTGGAAGCAACCAAGGTGTGCTTTAGTTGGTGAATGAATAAACTGTGGTAAATTCAGACAATGGCATATTACTTGGTGCTAAAAAGAAATAAGATGCCAAGCTGTAAAAAGACATGGAAAAAACTTAAATTCATATTTTTAAATGAAAAAAGTCAATTTGAAAAGGCTATGTATTATACGATTCCAACTGTATGACATTCTGGAAAAGGCAAAACTGTAGAGACAGTAAAAAGATCAGTGGTTGCCAGGGGTGAGTAGGGGAGAGGGAGATGAATAAATGAATCACAGAGGATTTTTAGAGCAGTGAAACTATAATGGTGGATACATGTCATTATACATTTGTCAAAACTCGCAGAATATATGACACCAAGAATGAATCCTAACGTAAAATATGAACTTTGGGCAATAATGATGTGTCAAATATGTTCATCAATTATAACAAATGTACCCACTTTGGTGCAGGATGTTAGTAGCAGGGGAAGCCGTGGGATGAGTGGAGAGGAATTCTCTGTTCTTTCTGCTCAATTTTGCTATGTACCTAAAACTGCTCTAAAAAAATAAAATCTATTTTTAAAAATAGAGAATAAAAGAAATGACACCAATTCAAAACTTAGCCCAACACACTTATTCAATTTTTATTATGCACAACAGGATGACCTAGGCGCTGTGAGAGTACAGTAAAAATTAAGACATAATTCATGTTCTCAAAGAACTCAAATGTAAAATAGTAAAGATATAAAACTATACCATACTATAAAATAGAATTTCTGAAGTGCTATAATAAAGATTCAAACTACTGTTTCTTTGTGAGAAAGGAATGATTTATTCTGTTCTGATTTGTGGATCTTAGAACACTTGACTGAGGCAAGAACATATGAGTTGAATCTAAAACATAAATAAGATTTTGTCAGATATAGTGTGGCAAGGGAATAGGAAGAACACTCTAGGCAGAGGGAACAGCATAGGCAAAGACATAGAGGCATGAAAGGATGTAAAGATGTGAGGAGTGGTAACTGCTTATATGATTGCAATGGATTCAGTGGGAAAAAAATTGGGAAGGAAAGTGGGGTAAAAGCACACAAAATCTCAAAACTCCATGTTAAGATGTTTATGTTAATAAGATAAAGGGAGCCAGTACAGGTTGGCAAAGTCTGGTAGGCTGGGCTCATTGTCCCATAGCCAGGACAGGGCTAAAGAGACCCATGCTTCAGTCCAAGGCTCTGGGCCAGCATTCAGAAAGAATGGTATCTAACAAGGCAGCATTCTGGGAACTGCAGTTGGAACTCTTACGAGAGAAGCATGGCTGGGGTCACACCAACAGCCAACTAAGAGCATCTACTGATTTTGGGTTAGAGCAGCTCTGCTCTCCATGCTCAGCCTCTCTGTGGTCGTATAGAACTTCTATAATTAAAAATCAGGCTTTCTTATGCTTCATGTCCTCTTTTAGGGTCACCTTCTCTAGCTAGACAGGGGAGTTGTGTGGGGATTTCTGGTCAGTTTCTTTTCTTTCCTTTTCCTTAGTCCCCCTATTCTAAGAGTTGTGTAAAGGAACTGTCACTTGATCCAACTTTCTCTGACCATCTATAATTCAATCAAGAAGTTTACACTTTGGAATCTCTCTAAATTTTCCTGATTCTGGTCTTCTAAGCTCCCGACCTTAAATTACTGTCTTACTTTTTCTCTAATGTAACATTTGTGTTCCTGGCTGATTCTCAGTTGTTCTAAAACTTACTGATTTAATGGTTTGGCTCTGCATTTCAACCTTACTCTGAACCTCAGTCTTAGAAGCCTAAAAATAAGAACTTGTCACCTAATATGGATTGAACTTATTGTTTCTAAGCTGCTTATACTCTAATCAAGGATGTGCTATTTACAAACATTAAACAAAATGCAAGATCATATAGAATTAAAAACTCTAAAATACATTAATTGGTAAAGAAAAGACAGTAGGAAGAAAACTAAAGTCAGAACACCTAGGATCTACTTTTAGCTGCCACTTACTGGTTGCAGGACTGGCCAAGTCTCTGAACTTCGACCATAAAACGGGAGTATTGTTCTATATGATTTCTAAAAGAACTTAGAACTCTGTGACTAATTGCTATGTGGGTGGAGAAAAGGAGAGATCTGTTTGTGTGGCATTTGTTGGGTAAGTCTTCTGGGAAAAAGATGGCATTTAAGATGAATCTTAAAGATGGGTGGGATTTTTGATTGGGAAGATTGAGAACACTTATCAAGTCGGAATTAAAACTGTCAGTCAAGTAGGAAGGTAGGAATGAAAAGAGTGGTTTACATCACAGCAAACCCACATGCCTGGGCACAACAGCTAGAAAGCAGGGGGAAAGAGCTGGATGGGAACATTATGAGGATGCTGGACATGGGACTGAAGCATAGTAGAGGATACCTGAGGAAGAGAGAGTGCTCTGGGAATAGTAGGCAGGAAGGATTGTGGGGAGAATATGCTGGTAGGGAAATGAGATTGTGACTGGTACAGGTGTGAGTTCTGCAAGTTTGGGCTGAATGGTATAGTAGCTAAGGTGTGAGTGAAGAGAAAGTGGAAAATCTGAGAGGCATTTTGAAGGAGAGAGTGAATAAATGGGAAAAAGAAGAGGAAGTAATCTAAGTTTGGCACAAAGGGTGGAAGGGCATTTCTTTGGGGGAGAGTTGGTCTGCTGGGGAGTTTTCATAGATTCATTTTTAGACATGAACATGTCTGAATGGTTTTACTGGAAGTGCTCTAAGATAAGTGTGTCTCTGTAGGCAGATAGAAATGAGAATATGATTATCAGGACTAGATATATAGAATTTTTAATCATTTGCACCAAGGCAGTAGTTGAAACCATAAAAGTGGATGCTGTATATGAAGGCAAATATTATAAAGATGAAAACATACAAATAAATTATTGAAAGAAATAAGAAAGAAATCACGTCTTTAACAATTTCTTGATAGTCTATGTTAGCTTTCATTGTATTAATTTACATCTCTTATGATACTCCTTTGACCTGTCTCACAAATTTCTTTTTTTGCATGAATGTTAGCAATCCTTTCATCTCTGGGTAATTGTATTTGTAAGATAGATTAGCTTATACTTACACTTAAAATCTCAGTGACTGAAAAGTACTTCTCATTCACTCTATGTGTTTGTGACTTCCACACACATTTTATTAGCCAGAAAAAGTCACAGCCACATCAATCTTCGAAAGAGGTAGGAAGTACAGTACTCCTGTGTGCACTAATGGAGAGTGGGAATATTTGTCAACAGTTCTAGCAATAAACATAATAGCAAAGTTTTTTTCCTTAGATGCCTTCTATCTGCAGCCATGCCTCCTCTACCTTTTTATCTGTATCATCACTAAATGTTCCTGGTATTAGCATTTTTTTACCAGTGGAAAACACAGCATAATTTCTTTGTGAACAAGTTATTTCTGCTTCTTTCCTTTTTGTTTCCTCTTTATTTTGATGCGAAGTCTTCCTCTTGTTCCATGGTTGGCTCTCTTTTTTCCTTCAGTTTCCCTATTATTGCAACTGAAGAGACTAAAGAAAATGCTACACCTATAATCAAAACAATCTTTGCCTCTCTTCCCACTCCCTGTAGTTCTGCTTCTTTCTCAAGAATAAATTCCTTCCCTTTGGGTCCTATCACACTTCCTTCTTCTACTTTCTCACTTCCTTATCACTCAGAGTTTAAGGCAAATAACCAGCTGACAAGTAATAGGTATTACTCAATCTGCTATTTATTCTTTCCAACATTAATTAGCTGGTCGCCCTGATTTTCACAGCTTGTGTGTATCCCATAAATTGTTGACTTGATTAATTCTGATCAGAATTAATCTTTTTTCCCCCATCAGAATCCCATAAACTGTTGTTTAAATCTCTAATACAATTGTCACAGTCTGCCCCATCTCAGGGTTATTTTTGTATATGCTCCCTCACTAAATTTTGACATCCTTACAGATTAAGTTGTGAATGACTCATAATGGATATTCAATAATTGTTAACTCACTGATAAATCCTATATTAGCTTGAACTAACCATCAGTTTGGGTAACATTTGGATATATCTTGATTTAGCAAATGGCACTTATTAGACTCTTGTTCATATCTAGAGAAAAAAATGAATATACAGTATTTTTCTATTGATGAACTCTCTACCTTTCACCTCTCATATTAGACTGTAGTAGTATTGCTTGTTTATGATTCATACTACACCTATCTCCCAAAGGACTTTGAATAGATAAATAAGGCAGTAAATTGAATTATTCATTCATTCATTCATTCACTGATTTATTCAATAGTCATTTAATGAGTGCTTAAGACATGGTAGCCTCTTTCAAAATCTGAGAGCAGGTGGGAGACAGAAAAGTGAAGCAGTTGCTACAGCGTGATAAGAGGAGAAGCAACTAAATCAGACTGGGACTTTCTGGGAAATGGGACCCCCAGAATTAGTTTTAAGTTTAAGAGAAGAAGATAGTTAGAAAATTGGGGTTGAAATGGGGACTACATATGAGAAGAAAACATGCCACGTGCAAAGACACTAGATGGGAAATAAAATTACAAGCTCTAAGAACTGCTCAAGAAATTCAATATGACTGAAACATAACATACAAGTTGAAGGATAGCAGGAGATGAAGCTAGAAAGTCGAGCAGGTGTCATATCTAAAAGGGGCTTGTGTGCTAAGCTAAGGAATTAACTTCAAAGTTATGGAGCACATCTGAGCTCCTTTCCCAGTGGGATCTAAGATGCCATTCCAGAAGCTGGGTCTGGTTATGGGTAGGGTGAGACTTCCCCATAAGGTGCAAGGAAAGGAACTAAGATTATCTGAAAGTGAAGAAGGCCCAGGGCCAAATCTAAGATTTATTCAAAGTTGAGAGGAAATACCAAAATAATGACTATGAAACATGAACTGAAGGTAATAAGACACAGCAAAAAGGTCAAAACAGAGGACCAGAGGACCAGCCTGGTGTGATTTAATAAAGCTTCTTCTCCTTTTTCTGGGCTCCTTCAGGCAGTCTCTAGGTGGGAGAAGAATATCCTCAGCCAATTAGGACCCAAGGCCTTCCAAAGATGTTAAACAGAAGAATGATAGGGATTGTCATTCTCTTCTTAATTCTAGGCACATAGCATCTTGTTCTGGCCTGTGAACCCTCCCCCATATGTATTTGGCCCAGAATCAGTTCTCAATAAATATTTAGTAAATGATATGGACTTATTGCTAATTGTTAAGTACAGGAATGCTTTTGTTTAGTCTATTCATGTGCTGTGAGTATAAAGCTGATTTCATAGAAATCTACTGAGAATCCACTCTTCTCTTTTATTTTAATTAATGTCAAATGAAATCATATTATTTACCAGCCATTCAAATGTAACACTAATCTCTTTTTTCAACAATGTCTCAGGCATGTAAATTTAAATCATATGCATTAAAAAGAAAACAATAGAAAAAAAATTCCCCAAAAAATACTCACTAAAATATAAGGACAATATAACATTAGTAGTAAGGTGGTATAAGCTTCCTTGACAACAGTAATCCAGAAACTGTGGATGAGATGATTGTAAAACATAAACTTAAAGGATACAGAGCTTCTCACAAATCTGTGTGTGTGTGTGTGTGTGTGTGTGTTTGTGAATTGCCAACGGTACCTGAAGTTGGGTGGCTAAAAGTAATAGTGCCAATAGCAAAAGCTAGAATCTCCTGTGGAGAATCTTCATTATTTGCCTGCCATTCTAAAACTGGGGAAAACACTTAAACTTTGGAGCAGTCCATCAGGAGAAGTTTGTAAATAAATATCAGCTGAGCAGGGTGTGACCAGCCTGTACACATGTCACAATGGTGCCATCATGAGACAAGTCCATGTAATACAAAAAGGAAAGGAGGAAAATACAAAATGCTAAATGTTACAGAGCCTCCTGGATTACCCTATTTCCACAGCACAGGCATTAAATGTACCTCATGGATGTGCATATGTAACATCCAAATGGATGTGCATTATATGTGGCATCAACAGGCATTTAAACCTGTATTATGATTTCAGTTATTTATATGGACTTTCTGTCTCAGACTTTAAGATGATTTCCTCATACATAACAACATCAGCAGAGAACAGAAAGCAGCATTATTTATCTTTTTTGCAATGATATGCTTTGTGGTATAAAAAAAAGAGTATTTGGTCTTTGTCCCCAGTTCCTGGTCTTTCAGTCCCACCACCTCCCCCCCCAACACCACGACCACCAATCTACAGGCAGGAGAGAAAGGCTGAAGACTAAGTTCAGTCATTGATAGCCAATTATTTAATCAATCATACCTATGTAATGAAATATAGATACCCCTCAACAGTGGGGTTTGGATAGCTTCCAGGAAGGTGAATACATCACGGTACTGGGAGGATGACACATTCCAACTCAGGTCCCTTTCAGACTTTATACTATGCACCTCTTCATCTGGCTGTTCATTTGTATCCTTTATAATAAACCAATAAACATAGTAAAGTGACTTCCAGAGTTCTGTGAGCAATTCTAGAAAATTATTGAATTTGAGGAGAGGGTAGCAGGAATCTATGATCAGGTAATCTAATACTTGTTACAGGCATCTGAATTGAGGGAAGTCTTATGGGACTTGCCCTTAAACCTATGGAATCTGACACTAACTCCAGGTCATTCATGCCAGAATAAAATTGAATTGGAGGACACCCAGTCAGTGTCTGGAGAATCAGAGAATTGGTTAGTGTGAGAAAAAAAAAAAAAAAAACTATATTTTTGGTGTTCAAAGTGTTACGAGTAAAAATAGCTCACCCCTGGTTATGTATATATTTCTAACCTTAATTCTTTGTTGAAAAATTAGTATTTAGCAAACTCTCACAAGTTCTCTGATTCTGTGTGTGTGTGTGTGTGTGTGTGTGTGTGTGTGTGTGTGTGTGAATGGCTTTGGTAGATACAGCAGTGAATCTGGAATTTTTTCTCTCAAACACTACAGGTCTAGATTTAATGTTGCTCTGTTCTTTTTTTCTCCAGAGTCCTTTACTTCTTTCAAGTAAATTTCAAGTTAACTCACTACTTTTGAAAACCAGTGTCAAACCCTTCCCACTCACTTACCTGTCTACTTTGTTTTCCAAGATACTCCATTTTTAATACATTCTGTAAGGTAGTGGAGAGCCAAGGAATTGTTTTAAACCTTGACGACATGGCAAAATGTGTCATGTGATTTTAAGTCATTGTTTAGGCCAAAGACTATGTAGAAGATGGATTTGCGGAAGGAGGCTAGTGGCATAGTACACAAAGCACAGGTCTGGAGACAGCCAAACCTGGGTCCAAATCTAGTTTCTAATATTTATTGGCTGTATAACCTTGAACAAGTTATTTATCCTCTCCGAGCCTGCATCTCTTCATCAAGGGCAGTAGTAATGGTTTTCAGTTAAGTTATATTTGTAAAGTTCTCAATGTATGCTATACACTGGCACTCATAAATAGCAACATTAATCTTAATTGCCATGTTGTTCTGTGAATATTTTTCAATTGGGTCTTAGCTAGATTTTAAACTCCTTCTCATCCACATCTGTCTTTTATTTTCTATTAAGGGCCCTTGCTAAAATGTCTATCTCCCAGTCCTGACTAGAAGTTTATTCAAATGTCATCCCATTCCAATTGTGGGACACAATTGTCAAAGCAATGTAGGCTAGGCCAAGCTGGGCTTTCACTCCTCTTTTTGTTAGTGCCCCTGTGACCCCATTCAGTCTAGACTTCCCTTTCTGAACTTGTTCAGTGCCATCCACCCGCATTGCTCCTATCTTGCCCTCCTAGTATGAGTACTTCATTAAAATTTACTCTGACACATCACACTTTCCAGCTCCATCTGCTTAGTAATTTATTCATTGTAGCTGATAAACTTTTACTAAGTGCTTACAAAATGCCACAAGCTGAGGAAACAAAATGAAAGTGCTATAGTCTTTACACCCCAGTAATTCATATTTTACTTAAGTTATGGTATTAGAACCACCTATGAAGTTTTGAAAACTACAAATGCTTATGTTCCACTTAATTTAGTAAATCTCGGTGGGATTCAGGATATAAAAGTTCTAAACCTTCCTCAAGAATTTTACTGATTAGCCAAGGTAAAGAAGAACCAAACGATGTGTCGAGAGTACAAAGGTGATAGGAACATGGAAGTATTGAATGGTGTAAGGAAGGAAAGTTTTGCTCTCTCTTCTAGGTTCTATGGCTGTTCTAATAATTAAATTGACAGAAGAGGGTTGACAGGAGAAAAATTTTATTTCATACATATGGGAACCCATGAAAATATGAGATTCAAAGAAGTGACCAGAGCAGTGAAGTTTTATACTTTTCAAAAAAATGATAAATTCATGGAAGAATTGACAAGAAAAAGGGGCTTGGGCTAGGCATAGCAAAATGGCAAAGAAATAACAGGACTTGTTTATATAGGCTTTTCAACCCCAAATCCCCTGTCTCTTGTGATAGAATGCCTTCTAACCCCGTGGTACAGGGAAGTCACCTTTCACATGGAAGATTTATCTCCTCCTTTCAGAGGGACAAAAGATGGTCAATGTGTCCTTCTTCAAGCAGCTGTTTCTCAAGTATCTTTAATTCAAAATAATCAATATGCATGAGTAACATTTTTCTGGGTAATAAATTGGAGGTTTAATTATATGCTGAAGGATGAGTAGTTTTCCAAGGGGGAGAAAAGCATTCCAGGAAAAGGAAAAGCATAAACCCTAAACCTAAGGTCTTTGAATTTATCAGTATATATTTTTTTAATACACTAGTGGAAAAAGGTTAGGAGACTCATTTGTGAATAACATTTATGCATGTTAACTATAAATTTCTGGGAGAAATGCCCTCACTTTTGTTCATCAATGTAAAAAATATATAGTATAGTAACCACTTTGTTTTCATGGTTAGTTTCTTCTATAAATTACAAACCCTCTCAAGAGAAGGACATGTGACTTAGTCCCACAACTGGTACACAGAAGGTTTCTCAATTAACATGTGTTGAATGAATGAATAATGATTTCTATGTCCCATTATTCTTAATAATGAGTATTTCAAACCAAGTGAGACAGAAGATATTTGAGAGCAAGCTAGCCTCTCAATTCCACTTGCAAAGCATGAAAATAATTACTTGTTCTTTGTCTATGCGTTGTGGCTCTGTTTTGAAATATTCCAAACTAATTCATTTATTTGATAAGCAGTTATTGAGTTTCTGTTATATGCCAGGACCTCTATTTTTTATTTTCAAAGCAATCTGTATTAATTTCTTGGTTTTTAAATATATGTTCATAAGTTAATATTAGGAAAAGAAAGTTTGCACTTAATACCAACCATATGCTTGTTAATTTATCTACACATCTGATCTACACAATGTCATGTAATTTTTAGTCCTCACATCAGTCTTTGAAATAGTCTTCTACCTTCCACCACTGTTTTTACAGATAAGGAAACTGACACTTGAAAGCACATGGTCCAAGATCATGTGGCTAATGGGTAGTAGGCCTAGAATTTGGATAGAGCTCTATGTTTCTTCAAAGCCCAGGTGCTTTTCCTCATATTACACTATCTCTTGGGTTTTCCCAAAAAACACTTTATAAGGTTAAACAGGTTGTTATAAAAATACTTAATGAATCCATGAGCAAGGCCAGATACGAATGATTAAAAAGTGACCATTCAACAAACAGCCCATGTGGCACATAGCATCAAAATGTTCACTCTAAACAAACTAATTTTCCTGAAGTAACTTACAGTACTCTGCAGTTAACCCGCAATAACTTGAGCAACTTCTCACCACTGATTTTTGGTCTTGAAAATACAGTTTAAGATGGAGTCTATTGCATAAACTAAAGTAGAAGTTTATCAGTTTTTTAGTTTGTCAGGCTGATGATCAAGCCTGATAACCCAGATTGACTTTTTTTTTTTTTTTGGACTCATTTTGCTTCATTGATTGTTTTTAGGTCATTCTTTCAATCTGATACTTCTAAATAGCATAACCTAGAGTGTTAGAAATTAATGGTTAATTTGGCCAGTGTGAACAACCAACTTGACTAATGATAATACTGTACTGACAACCAGAAAGCAAATAACAATCAAATTCAAAAGTAGATTCTGAGACTGTTGGGCCATGTAAAATTAGGCCAAAATCTTGAGAAATTCATCCAGGTGTTTCCCAATTATCAGGAGTAGATATGAGAGTGAGAGAGGAGGATGGGATGGAAAACTAGTTAGTGCACACATCTTGCAAATGAAAGGATTGTATGATAATACACCCTATTCTGTAGAGGATGTGCAGATCTCCTAAGGCCAGTCCCACACTGCAGGAGTGGCCAGGCCATGCTCTCTAGCTCGTCCACATGCTAGGAGGTGATTCACAAACAGATTCAAAACTCTGGAGTGCATGTGGAGTGATATCTTTGGACTACTCTTCCTTAGAGTCTGCTTTTTAACCCCTTCTCTTGGCTCTATTTGCTATCTAGGAGTACTTTGGAGATGGGTGGAAGGGTTCCATATGTATGAAATCATGACTCTCTGCCTTGGGGAGTTAGTGGTAGGACATGTAAGAAGCATTGGAAAGTCTGGGGCAGAGACTCTGCCCTTACCTGTAGGGAATGGTCCAAATAGAGGAATTCCCCTTGGGACCAGAAAGGCATCAGATGTTCTAGCTCAGTCCTGGAGTACTAGTTGATCATTAATGGGCAGAGAGTCTCTTTACTCAAACACTAAGTAGTGCAACTCAAATGTTCTCTAGGCTGGAGGCTGCAACTAAGTAGTGCAACTCAGGCTGGATGAAAACCTTTCCAAGTTCCTTGATAAAATACTTTAAGAAACTGAAGGCATGGACCTAATAAAAATTAAACTCTAAGGAGGCTATGAAAGCCCAAGAGCAGGATAAGTCTATTTGGGAGACTATCAGTTATAATTCTGCTTGCCCAGTATTCCCCACTACTCAGGGCAAGTAGCTTCAGCAAACAGGGTAATATGGTTGAAGACAGGGGCTTCCATTAAACTGATCACTGTTAAACTCCACAGCTAGAGAGCATAACTGAGAGCCACAGCAGGAAAAGAGAGCAGAGCCTGTGAAGCAGTGAAACTGAGAAATGGGCACTCTAGCTTCTGGACATTTCATGGAGACTTGGGGTGGAAGAGGCCACCCTAGGACTCTGCCTGGGAAGGAAGAACTTGGCGGCCAGGGATACTGATTTTGGTCTAGGTACTATTTTGCTTCCTTACAGTGACTTTGCATTGATTCCTTCTTATCCATTGCATACTGGTTTGTTGCTATTGTTTTTAATCAAATCTGATGTTTGCTAGTGTCTGTATTTCACTTATATTTACTATTATGTAATGAAGTTTAAAATAAATACATTAACAGGCATTTATTTGGCAAAGCAGTATAACAAAATGGTTAATAGTTTGGGCTCTGGAGCTAAAAATGTTCAAATCCTGATTCTACTATTTGCTAACCTATATGTCCCTGGGCAAGATCTAAGCCTTGATTTCTTCATTAGTAAAATGGGGATAATAAAACTTATGTCTCAAAATCCTTATGAGGATTAAATGAGATGAATGTATGTAAAGTGCTTAGGTCAGTATCTATGTATAGAATTCTCAATAACTGCTATTCTTTATTATTATTATTATTATTATGGCTTTCAAACTCATAAAACATTATTACATGTATTTCCTCACTGGAATTATTTGGCGTTGACATAAATACCAGTAAGGATGCAAAGGGTTTATAAAGGAAGAGAGAGATTGGTTAGGGAGAGATCCCTACCTCCTCCTTTTCTGGCACCTACTATTAGATAAAATTTATGAGCAGTCCCAAAGCTCTGGGTCTCATATGCTCTCCTCCTTTCCCCACCCTCCACCCCACATCGAGCTATCGGCTCTTCTCCTCTTAACTTCTTGGCTGGACAGACAAGGGCCCGTCACTGTTCCAGCACAACCCCCTCACCATTTCACTTAGTCATTGAATCTTTTCTCCACCTTACTCAGAAAATAGTTGAGCCCCTTTGAGGGCAGCAAAAGCACTGCCCAAGGGGCTCAGTCTCTAAGCAGGGCCTCTCTCTGAAAGAAATGCCCAGTGCAGTGGTGACGACAGGGTGAAAGCTAGTGTCACTCACAGTGTTTCCTCCTTTCCTCGTACTTGAGACTTCTCCCATACGTGGCTGGGGAAATCCAGTTCAGTCATCTCTGAAGACCTTTGAATTAAAAGTTTGATCTTCCACTGTGGTTGCTTTTGGTGGGTAGAGGTGTCTAAAGCAACTGTCCCCACCCACACCCAATATTTCATGCTCATCCACTCAAATCTTCCAAAATGCTCTCTCTTCAGAGAAAAGTACATCATCCCTATAATCCCCAAACCAGTCAGAATGACAGAATCAGCCTGCAGAAAGGTATACACATGGAACAATTATTTTGATGTATTCTTCTCATAATGTTTTCTAGTCACCGGTCATCTATTAAAGATTATCACCCCTTCAGCTTATTTCCCTTCTCACACTCCTGAGAACAGCATATGAAGACACGGGCCGGCCTGGCTCAACCCCTTGCTAGACCACTTAAAACAAGGTTATTAAAAAGCTTAATTGGTGGTATATAATCTATAAATAGTATTAAATCAGGACTATGAAAGCTAAAAATTTCTTGTGCTGCCAAAGTCCCTGTCTTTTGAATGACTTCCACCTTGCTCATGGCTATTGATGCAATCAAGAATGTTTCTGCTGAGACTTTTGTCTATAGCCTCTACTAGTGTCCTCTGACCCATTTTTTTCTTCTGGCTCTTGCTTTAGACCACAGCTGTGGGCTCCACTTCTAGTTCTGTCATCTTAGGCACATTCTCAGTTGAGTGTTTAGCAACTTAAAATTTCTGAAATCCATAGCTCACATGCAAAGCACTCAAACTCTTAAGTGACAGGAAGTCAAAAATCTGTACTTCAATTCCTTCAGTATAATTGACTTTTTCTTCTCCCTGATCCAATGTATTAACTCTGGCTATCATGTTTTTTCCAGGGATTGGAACTGACTTTAGGGTTGGTGGCCTTGGAAGATTCTCTACCATATCTTCTTCCTATAGCTTCACAGAATTTTCATCCCTCCCCAGTGATAGTGGCTGTAATATGCTGAATTAGGGTCTAAAAATATCCCTGGAACCTAAAAATTTTTACTTATTTGGAAAAAGAGTCATTGCAGATGTAATTAAGTTAAAGATCTTGAGATGGAAAGATTGTCCTGGATTATCTGGGTGGGTCCAAAATACAATCACAAGTGTCCTCATAAAAGCTAGGCAATGGGAGATTTAACACAGAGAGAATGTGATGTGAAGATAGAATAGAGAGATTTGAAGATTAGAGTCACATAGCCACAAGCCTAGGAATGTTGGAAGCTATCAGAAGCTGAAAAAGCGAAGGAACAGGTTCTCCCATAGAAGCCTCTCCTGGAGGGTGAGTTTGATTTTAGCCCATGATATTGATTTCTGGCTTAAGATCACCAGAAAAATGAAAAGATAACTCCTCTGTGGGTGGTTATTTTAAGCCACCTAGCCTGTGGTGGTAATTTGTTATAGTAGCCACAGGAAACTAGTACAACAACCATGTTCCAAACATCTTTCCACTGCCTTTCACTCACTGTTGAATGCCCAGTTTCATTTCTAGCAACTCCGATTACCATCTGCCTCCTGCCTCTCTTTTCCAGGAAAGGAAGCCATTTTTGCCAACAGCAACATATGACATTTTCCAAAAGTTCTTTAGAAGTTTTAGGTTTCTGGGATATTGCTTTCTTCTCTCTCTCTCTCTCTCTCTCTCTCTCTCTCTCTCTCTCTCTCTCATTAATGGAAAAGAAAGTATATAGAAGCTAGTATATTTGGTACTCCTTAACCAAAACTCTCCATTAATTAACCAATAATATGAGATCTTCAGTGCAATGATAGTCTTCATGATGATGACTTTAAGACTTGTAAAAGCTTGAAAGAAGGGTTAAATTTACCAGTTTCTTTATATGTTTTGAAAAGGCATAGCCTTTAACCTGTCTGGATCATTGAACTGTCTTTACCCTACATAGAAAGAGCTTTAAATCCAGGAAGCTGACAGATTGAGGAGAAATGGAAGAAACTGGAAATCTTAATGAGATAATAGTAAAAGTCAAGGAATGAAAAGGCTGGAATGGAAAGAGATTAGAAGAGTTTAAGATTTGACATAATGTAAAGGCTGGAGCTGTTGTGGGTGATGTCAGGGTCTCCAGGGAGGACTCCAGCAGGTTAAGTAAGATGATGGCAAAGGGCGTTGGTGTCAGGAGGTCACAGAACTGGGAGCACAGTCTGTTGGGCTGAGTTTATCTAGGGTGCACAAATTTAAAACATAGGTGAGAGGAGCACTGTGACCAAGATAAAAAAAAAATGTCTCAGTGAAAAAGACCTGTGATCAAGATATTGAAGGATGCTAGATTAAGGAGGAGTGGGGAGTAGAATTCAAGAAGTGTTGTTTGTTTGTTTGTTTGTTTGTTTTAACAATGTGATATGAATTAGAAAGATGAAATAAGGAGCATTATAAAAAGAGGCTGCTAAAATTGTGGTTAAAGGATTATCAGTGAACTTCAAAAAAGCAGTTATCTCATAATGACAAAAAGCCAGTGTTCTACAGGTTATTCTCTCTTTCCATTTCTAAAATGGTTTGAGTCTTTATTGCCTTGTGTGTAGATGGGTTTCCTCGATTATAATTTCATTCCATTCCAGTCCTCCATACCACCACCAAACACACCTTTCTTAGATGTATTTTGAATGTCATTGCATTAGTCAAAAATGCTATAAACAGAAAGTCAAGAAAACTACCCAGAAGAAAATGATCTAAGATGCTTCTTATTTACCTAAGACAGAGGGATTTCCAGGAATGGAGGGCTTTTCAGTGCTAAAACTGGGAAAGTCCCAGCCAAACCAGGTTGAGTCAGTTACCCAAGAGAACTAATTTCAAAAGAAAAAGAAGTCTTCACTGTTATCCAAAGATCCAGTGAATTAATAAGACCCATCAGAATACCACCAAATATAAGATCCATATTACCAGTAAGTGTAAGACCAAAACATAAACAATGAAATCAAAGAACCAAATCACAGACAATTATAATATCTTACAAATGTCTGGTTTCCATAATAAAATTTCCAAAGCAAAAGCTGAATCTCCATAATCTGATCAACCTTACATAAGACAATCTAGAACCACATTGTTGTTATCAGTCATAGGGTGACAAACTGTATCAGTTATAGCACTAAAAGTCCCACATTCCAGGCAAACCAGATTGGTTGGTTACTAACTTTTGTAGGAAGCAAGAACAGAAGAGAAAGGGGAATGTCTTTATTGACTTGACTTCTTAGGAGATTACTTATAATGGTATTAAGTTAACTGGTTAATGAAATAAAAAAATTTAACCATAAACACTATAATGAAAATGATACAGTAAATCTTACAAAACTAAACATACTCTTACAATATTATCCAGCATTCATACTCCTTGATATTTGTTCAGATGAGTTAAAAACATATCTACACACACACACACACAAGAAAAAAAAAACCCTGCACATGAATATTTATGGTTTTAGTCATAATTGCCAAAACTTGGGAGCAATCAAAATGCCCTTCGGTAGGTGAAGGAATAAACAAACTGTGGTTACATCCAGACAATGGAATATTATTCAGGAATAAAAATAAATGAGCTATTAAGCCACAAAAAAAGACATCTAGGAACCTTAAACACATTTTGCTAAGTGCAAGAAGCCAATCTGAAACTATATATG
Source organism: Macroglossus sobrinus (assembly GCA_004027375.1). Taxonomy (NCBI): domain Eukaryota; kingdom Metazoa; phylum Chordata; class Mammalia; order Chiroptera; family Pteropodidae; genus Macroglossus; species Macroglossus sobrinus. The sequence continues at coordinate 336,420 of PVKZ01000852.1, forward strand.
CATGATTCTGACTAAATGACATTCTGGAAAAGGCAAAACTTCAGAGACAATAAAAAAATCAGTGGTTGCCTGGGGTTCAGGAGAAGGAAGAGATGTGTAGGAGGAGCACAGGGTATTTTTAGACCAATGAAACTATTCTGCATGACACTGTAATTGTGGATATATGTCATTATACATTTGTCTGAGCCCATACAGTATACAGTACAAGCGTGAGACATAGTGTAAATTATGGACTTTAGCTAATAATAAATTACCAAAATTAGCTTATCAATTGTAACAAATGTTACACTATGGAGCAAGAGATTAATAATAGGGGAAACTGGGTAGAGATGGGGGTGAAGTAGTCTGTGGGAATTTTCTGCTAAATTTTTATACAAACTTAAAATTGCTCAAAAAGTAATCTATTAGTTAAAAACAGTAACAGATTCCACTCCTCGAATGTGCAATCAATTGGTTTCTAATTAAATTAAATGCCATTTTTTTTCCCCAGAAAGAGTATTAAGCAGAAATTTAAGAATTTGAATATAAAATGAAAAATCAAATTATGAGAATATTATTGCAGTGTATTAAAAGTGAAATAATGTCAATATAACAAATGTCTTTTAAAGGACAAAATTATAAGGTAAACAGTAAGAAATTTGAGAAAGTAAATTTGCAACAGTATGACAATCAAAAGGTTGGTATCTTTATTGTAAAAAGAGATTTCAGACTCTGGTGAAGAAATAAGCAAACATTCTAATAGAAAAATGGGCAATGAATGTGAATAGGGGATTCACACATAAAAAAACACATGGCCAGTTAACATTCAAAAACATTAAAACTGAATAGTAATCAAAGAAATGAAGAAGACATGCCAATAAACACTTATCTAGAGGGTATGGGACCCTGAGCACAATCCTACAAAGGTTATCTTTGCATAAATGATTATGACCTTTCACTGGAGAATTTATCAGTGTGCATTGAAAACCTTAAAAGATGTATACTTTTTGACTAGCAATTCTACTCCTAGAAATTTATTCTTAAGAAATAATCCAGAGAAACTAGCAATATACAGCAATCATATATTGCAGTCTTAATTATAATAGGAGAAACTGAAAATAATCTAAATATAGGAAATTGATTAAATAAAAGTTAAGACGCTATGCAATAGAATACTATAAAGCTATCAAAATGGTTATGAAATATTTTATAATTCATTGATATGTAAAGATCTCTGCAACATATTGTCAAATTATAAAAAGTTACAAGACCACCTGTGTCAAATGACCTCTCAAATATGAGGGGCAGTATTATGTAGTGGTTCAAGGCCAAAGCTTCAGCATCACATAGACGCCTGCACCAGATGCTGTGGGCTCAGGTGCTGAGTGGCTGTGGAAATCTGGGCACATTATGTAATTCCTCTTAGCCTTAGTTTCTCATCTGTAAATTCAGGATAATAACAGTATGGACCCCTTAGGGGTGTTGTAAAATTTAAAAATTTAAGCAAATTTTTCAGTAATGACAAAAAAATTGTCTGAAAAATCACAAAAAAATTTAATAATAGTTGCCTTTGGAAGTCAGCTATGCTCACCACTATATCACCAATATCACCAATAGTTGCCTTTGGAAGGCTTTAGTGTAACTTATGCCTTCTTTTATATTTTTCTGTATTTAATTTAAAGTATATGAACATACTAAATTTTTACACAAAGAAATAACAAAATGATTTTTATTTATTACATGCAAAGAAAAAAAACTAAAATATTTCTGCATTATTTGAACTTTTATAGTGAGAATGCATTTACTTATTTATGGAACTTTAAAAAACAGATTGCCAGGATACAGACTAAAATATCAAAAGCAATTAACCTCTAGATAATAAAATTCTAGACGACTTATTTCCTTCAGTACAATTTTTCTCCATTTTCTAGGTCATAACAAAGAGAATACTTATATAATAAAAAATTATAAAGAAAAGATCATGTTGATTATTTGTTTGCATTGAAATAGTCCCATGAATAGATTACTAAGTGAAAAAAAGCTACAAACAGAATGTTGTTATTTTTATTGCAAAATATACACACACGTTGTAAGAAACAGTGAAAGTGCATACATCAAAATGTTAATAATGCTTATCTTTGAGTATTAGAATTATATGCCTACTTTCTGTTTTACATTGTTTTTTTTTAATATTCTGCATTAATCATGAACTTTATGAGATTTACAAATAAATATTATTAAATAAATTTAGAAAAATTAGAAGTACATAAATGATAGAATAAAAGATTATTTGTGTCAGAACCAATAGGCCTTAATCTTAGAATATCAGACAGCATGCTAGAATAATAACGCGGCTCTTGTAACCGGAACATTGAAGGGAGTAAAAAAAAATTGCCCTCTAAATGTATGTAGAAAAAAATAAGGCTGTGGTAAGTCTAACCCCTGTGCAGGCTGTCTGCCTTCTCAGAAATTTGTACCTAAATGCCACTGTGAACTAATAAAACTAAGAATTTACACTACTGGCATCTCTCTTCCTGGGGTCATTGACACGTCTCCTTCAATTCTGTAGATTAAACACCTTGCCAGAGTCCTAGATTCATACCATTGCTCTTAGCATTTCCAACTCCTCGTTCCTAAATTAAGTGAGAGACAACTCTACCCCAAAAGACAGCCTTCATTTTAGAGAAAGTATGCACCACCTCACATTTGGCTTTGCATTTCTTCAAACTCCAGGCTTCTCCTGATGGGATTGTTTTAATCCAAGAAGTGAATACTAGCCAAAACCAGATTCTGCTCCTCCCATGAGGGATGGAGCTGCACCAGTGTGCAGCTAGGTGCTTTTGTAGTCTGAGCCTCTCAAGGTATATTTTTTGGTGCCAGAAATAGTTCTCCATCTCTGCCTATTGGTAATTTCTAGCTGAAGCTTTGAGCAAGATCCCCTTTCAGCAAGTATCCCACCCACGAAATCCTGCATTCTTAATCCTAGTCCCCTGTGTGACCACATCAGGTGTTAATCACTCACAGTTATGGGGAAAGGGTCCTGATTCATGAATGTAGTTGCACAAGCTTCTCACCAGAAACATGCAAAAGGAACACTCTGGGCGAATGCCCATTTCTTATTGCCAGCTCATGCCGGCCCCAGTTCTACCAGGTGTCTTGCTCCAGCAACTGGGATAAAAAATGTGAACTCCTCAAGGATATCTTTGCCCTTCTGACTTCATAGTTTCTCAGGCACAGGTCTTAAGGCAGATAAGGCCATTACAAGAGCTAACCAAAGCCAAGAATTCCCAGAGATGATTGACAGGGAAAAAATTCTATCAGTCCATTCCATTTAGAACAACTTCATTCCACCAAAAAAATCTCCTGCAGAATTAGTGTTTCTATAACATATTCATTTTGTTCTAGATTGACTTCAGAGTTTTTTCTTTGGAATGAAGGACAGAAACCTTTAGCTCCCCCTGGAGGTAGGAGTGTGCCTAGTAAGTCTCTGGGCTATGGCTCCTAACTTATCTTGCCCAGTTCACCTTAGCCTCAAAATTAGTTAACTTGGTTGCTGACGTTTTCCCATTTCCAGTCAGCTTCTAGGTGACCTGTCCATGACACTTCAGAGGATCTGTCCAGGCCTCCATGACATCTGACTGGGGCTTCCATCTAATTTGTAATTTCGCTACTCTCATCCTGATACTAGAAAGGGTCCCTTATTCTGCTGCAGAAGCAGCACAGCCTGTGTTTCTCAATCTTGCCTTCCTTTTTTTTCTCTAATACAAACACTTCATTAGTCATATGATTCTACTTGACATCTCTTCAACATGTCTCTTCCTCTGTTTCCTTGTTATTTCTCTTCATATTACCTAGAATTTTATTCCTTCCTTCAGGCCTTATGTCTTTATGAAAATCTTTTCCATTTCTTAAAAGCCCAAGTCCCAGGCTAGCTTCTTCGCACCCACCGCTGAAATCCTGTAGAACTTCTTTACAAAGTATTTATGTGTACTGCTTTGTGTTTCAGTTATCTCTATACAGTTATCTTACTGTGTCTAACCAAATACCCGGCATGTCAAGGTCTAGCTTGCATAAAATAATCATGAGATAAATGTTGAATTAAGTTGTTGAAGGATGACCTCAGGCATTTCATTTTGAAAGAATAGAGATAACTGTGCTGTTAAAAAAGACAGAGGGGAGGAAAGAGAAAGAAAAGTGACAAGAAAAATGTCTTGAGAATCTCAGGGTGTTGTAGTAAGAGCACTGGACTAAGGATCAGAAGCCTGGGCTCACATCTCACCTGGTTGTTAATGAACTAAATGATCACTAAACTACTCCCTAAAGAACCAAGGCAGTGGCTTTTATCAGGAATCCTCAAACCCCGGGCCATGGACAGGCACCGGTCTGTGGTCAATGAGAAACAGAGCTGCACAGCAGGAGGTGAGCAGTGGGCTGGGGAGCAAGCTTCATCTGTATTTGCAGCCACTCCCCAGCACCAGCATCACTGCCTCAGCTATACCTGACATCATCAGGCGTTAGATTCTCAGAGGAGCGCCGGTCCCTGGTGCCAAAAATGTTGGGGACCACTGGGTTATATTAACTCTGAATTTTATCACCATGCTGAAATTGTATGGCCATATCCCCATTCAGGCACACTAATCACTGATTAAACAAGATAGCATTCAGATGACACCTGCCACAGAGCCCAGCATAATATCTGTGTTTATAAATGTTAGTTCCTCTTTTCTTCACACATAATAAAAATATTCTTCAACATTCTCAATTTTAATAAAGGGAAAAGTTTGCCTTTATCCACTGAGGATGAACAGATACAGGAATATTTGCCTGATAACGTGGTAATAAAGAACTGTACAATTTGTTTCATCAAAAACATTGCAGAAACTTTTGTTTTCCTTTCTCGGTATGTATTTTATGAAAGAACCTTCTGGTGGTTGGGTCTCTCAACAGGCTGAATATGTTTTCTCATCATCTTTTTTTTCCTTTAACTTTTGCCTATATGCCATTTCAGGTAAAATCTTCCATTCCAGTAACTGGAGGGAAACTGAAAAAAAGCAACTCCGAAACAAATTCTTAGTGAACCACATCATGGTAATGGAGGCAGAAGAAACTTTCCTCTACCCTCAAGATTCTTTTGGCTGGTCTAATAATCAAACAGAGATGAGACAGATTAAAAGAGAAAGTAACTAAATTTAACACATACATGTGTATGGGAACTTGGCACACATGAGTCAGAGATCCCACCTGCACAAGAGGTTCAGAGACAGAAAGGGGGGTTGAGGTATAAAAGACATTTGGAGCTAGGGATGAGGTCATGCACCTTGGAGACTTCAAAGGTTATTGCAAGAGGATAAGAGCAGATGTTTAATAAATAGAAGTTTGCCCTTCCCTGTAGATAGGTCAAAAAAGGTTATCTCTGATAATCTGTAATGAGTAAAGCCCCTAATTAAAGTTCTTCAAAGTAGTTAAGGGAGGGGCAGAAGTTTCTCTTGAGCCCTTAGCTAAAGTTGCCTTTAGCTAAAAACTACCCCCATACTACAGAGGCACATCTTGGGGTGATTTGTTCTGAACTTCCACAGTGGTCTTGCAACCAAACTCAGATTTCATTTATAGTTTTTCCATTAATTCAAGCTGGTTTTACCTAGATAATGGCATTGTGACTCACTTGCTCTTTTCAACCCCTATCCTTCCACCTTTGTATGGGAACTCTCTTAACCATTAAGTCTTAGGACATAAGCCTAAATGACAGATCCTTTCAGAACTAAGCCTTTGGTCTACCTAATCACAAGGACAATAAGCTTCAGATAAACTAAATGTCTTGGCTTTAGGGGTGTTTCAGCCCCAGACACATCCACCTGGAACAGCCCCACAGGCCACTGGACCAGATGAGATGAAGCTATGGCTGATTCCAGAACCAGACATGATGATCAATTACCCCAGCCCCGTCCAGTCAGTAGCACCCACAATCCCAACTCCCTTAGTTGCCATGACTGATGATTTTTTCCCCTACATAATCTAGCCCCTCGAGACACCTGGAGGAACCAGGTTTTTGAGAGTGATAGCAGCTCACCTGTGTCTCCAGGACTTGCAACTCTCTAAAATAAATCCTTACTTTCTTTGCTGCAAAACCTGTATGTATCTTATTAACTTAGATGTACACAGGTGAATGAACCCCTTTGTTCTGGTAACAGTCTGAGAAGATGTGAAAATCACGTGACAAAGATTGTTCTATATGGTAAGCAAGAAAGGAAAGGGTGGCACTTAGAAGTCAATAAAAAATTCGAAATTAAATAAGATGCCATGAAAATAAACAGATTTCAGGGAATTAAATTAAAGTTTCTGGTATCTAGGACACTTGCAGATGTTCAGATCAATACACATAGTAATAATTATTTATTAAGGATTTTAGACAAAGGAGGAGTTCTATCTATGAGACTTCCAGAGTTGACTACAATTTAGTTCTTTGTACTAAAAAAGATCTGATTTAATATCACTATTTTATTATGATGTTTTTCTGACTTGTTTAAGAGAAGTCCAAACTACACCCTCCCTGAAAATATGTAGTATTCTTTTACTCTTCTGTGCCTTTGTGGGTGCTGATTTCTCCTCCTGGAGCTCCCTCCTCCCCCATCCTATAAAACTTATTTTAAATCTTGGTGAAGATATCCCTGACTCCAGTCAGTCAGTAAAGTAAGTTGCTTCTCCCTGTTGTCCAATAGTCTTGGCTTATAGCTCTATTATTTTCATAACTGTAGGGCCCTAGCTGGGTGAATGCATGGTGCACCCACTTGGGATCAGCATAGGAAGGGAGGAAGACACTGAGTTATGAGAAGTTAGGGGCCTTTCTTTATTGAATAATTCTATTATTTGATTTTTTAAAAACTTATAAAATATTTTCTTCTGCTGCTAGTCTCAGTATATTCTGAGAGGTTCTTAAAAGAAACCAAATGAGGTGGGGAGAGGAAATCAAGAAGAAGAAGGTGAAGATAAAGAATACTCAGCCTGAGCAAACTTTGCAAGAAGCAAGGTCTAAGTTCACCACTCCCACATCTTTACTTAGTTATCTTTCCACAATTCTTCAGAGTTCATCTTTTTCAGGAAAGTGTGTCATGTCTTTTCTGATGAAAACAATCATAGCATCTTATACCATCTCTTCTGCAGCATTTACCATAGTTGTAAATCTATCTGTACATGTGATTCTTCGATGGATGTGTTTCCACCACCAGACTTATGAGAATAGGTATTCATATCTGGTTTTGCTAACCACTGTGCCCTAGGTCTTAGCATAAAGCCTGGCACATAATGGGATTTATATATTTGTATAATATTGTGGCATGAAAGAAAATAGGGTAAAGGGAATTGAAACATAGATTTAAAGGGACTAGCAGTAAGGGATGCTAATGAGCGAGGTGACGTGATCATCATAATGAACAAGGGTGTGAGAGGTTTTTTTTCTCCTGACACCATATACATGATGTCTTTTCCAACACTTCTTTGCCAACTCCCTGACACCAATTGGGTGTCCAACAATTCAATTAAACTCTAATACAACCTGGAGTTAGCATCAGATCCTACAAGTTAAAGGGCTCACTCCCACAAGCCTGCCCCCACTTTGACACCAATCAAATCTCAGACCACCTGTGCTTCTGACCCACCAGATATAAATCAAGGATTCCCATGACTTCCTCCTCATGTTTGATACTTTGCTAAAATGGCTCACAGAACTTACAAAGGCCCTTCTTTATATTTACTGGTTTAGTATAAAGGATACAAATGAATAGCAAAACAAACAGGTACATAGTGCAAGGTCAAGAAGGGTCCCAGTGCAGAAGTTTCTGTCCCAGTCGAATAGGGGTGTGCCACCTCCTACCCCCAGCACCTTTTGAAAGCTCTCTGTCATTTATGGTTTTTTTATGGGTGTGTCATTATGTAGGCATAATTGATTAAATCATTGGCATAGGTGATTAAACCCAGTCTCCAACAGGTTTCCCTCCTAGGAGGTGGGGCTGAAAGTTCTAAGCTTCTAATCAAGGCTTGTTCCTGCTGTCCACCAAGTCCTCATCCCGAAGCTTTCTAGAGGCTCACCAAAAGTGGCCTCATTAAAAGACGCTTTTATCACTCTTCTCACTCAGGAAATCCCATCAGTTTTAGGAGCTCTGTGCCAGGTACATGTTAGGTGGTGGTGGCAAATATGTTTCTACAATACCACAGGATGGGAATGAATTTAAGGGTATATACAGTTAATAAGCAGTTTGTAATGATGATGTCAACAATGTTGTTAACCAAGGTTTCAAATGTAATAAGTTATTAGATTATACTTGCATTTCATCGCAATTTATTTTCCACTAACTTCTTAAACAGGCAAGTTGATGTCATTACCAGGTCTTCACTCAGTAATTACAGCATTCCCCTCCCCACTTCATCTAGCCCTAATATCATCTTACTCTGAGTCATTTATTTGATAATTAGATGTTATAGACGCTCATGCGAATGTGCAGCTGAATTAAATATTCTAGCACTGTGACAACTTTTCTAGAAAGAGAGGTGGATGCCTTTTAACAACCGTAGGCTCCATATAAGACTTATAAGTTTAGATCTGAATTTTGCTTCTCCTATTTGCCAGTGCTTAACATATCAAAAAATACTTTCCAGTATGAACTTGATAATTTAAAGGAATGTCAGCCCTTATCAATCTATACATTTTAGCTCAAAATAATTGCTGACAGGGTAATAGAAAGCAAATCATAAACAATCTATTGATTGAGACATTCATTCATTCTTTTATTCATTCATTCTCTCAAGTATTTGTTGAAAGCCTTCTCTATGCCTGACACTAGGCACACAGAAGATCTCTATGATGAAGTGAAAATAGGAGACCTATAGGAGTTTCTTGAGAAGCTCTCAATCTTGTTAGAAGAAAAGCTTAAAGAACAAGTTATAGGACAGACAAAATCTATAATTAAATTCTAAGATTAAAAAAATTCTACACAAATGTGGAGAAAAAGGCAATCAAATCAGATCATAGGATTAGGTAAGATTATCTGGAAAGCTAAGTTTTGAAGGATGATCTAAATGAAAAGGGTAAGGTAGGTAGAAGAGGATGTTTTAAACTAAAGGAAATATGTATATGAAGTAGCTTACAATTTAATCAGTAAACTACAAGTGATTCACTATAGATCTTTACTTAAATACTTTTAGCTTATGAACACTTACAAATACAAAGCTCTGTTCCCAAGCAAAGATGGATCAAGTCTTTCAGATATGACAGGAAGAGTTGATCAGGTGAGATCATTTCAGTCCCAGTCACATGACCGTTGGGTTATTCTTTAATCTATTTAATTCCTAAATTTTTAGAATGGCAAACTCAAATGCCTCATAAGGTAAAGAAGAGTGTGAGGTGTGAGGTGAACTGTGCGTCCACCTATAGGGGTAAGCAGCCCAAGGCACCAGCTGATTTTATTTTGCCAGAATGAAGCCTCAGTACTGCTATGTCTTTCCTCTCTCAAGGCAAACCAGAAACCTTCAATTTTGAAATGTTGATACCTAATTCATATTTTTAAAATGTTATGCAGGCCAAATGAAACACTTAGGTTGAATTCAGTCTACAGACCACCACTTTGTGACCCTTGACCTTTATATATTTGATGTGCTTGCTTTTAGTTTTTAATGTTTTACAGAAATTACAAATGTCATTGACTCTTCATGTGCAGTAAGAACAAATGTAGCTAGAGTGTTAAGCGTGATAGTAGAAAGAGGCATACAACTAGTATAGAAACAAAAATAGTAGTAGTAAAAAAATTGAAAATGACGAACAAAATACTTATGGGATAAGTTGTTCAGTGATGACAATTCTGAAGAGCAACATTCTAATTATGCAATCATGCATATACCTATATCATCAACAATAATGAGCAAGAAGAATGAAAAGTGACCCTCAGAATGAAAGGCTTTAAGAGCATGGAGTGTGAACATTGGTAAGAAACATCCAAACCTGTGTAGAATTTGTATGTGTTTATTTGAGCCAAACTGACAGCATATGATTGGGAAGCAAGATCTCAAATGCTCTGGAGAATGACAGTTTTGTAGCTTCTTTTATTCATTTGACATTAAGAAGGTAACTAAGGAAGATGACATGTAAGTGAGAGAAAGTAAGGCAGGGCTTAGATTATAGGATAGTTAACAAAATTGTGCTCTCTTGAAGTGGTTGCTTATTTCAAAACTGTGTTAACCTAGATGCACAGAAACAATGGAAAGGCTTGCTTAAAGCAAAGATGAACCTTTTAGTAAAGAATTTGTAAGCCTAGGGCATGACTACCCACTATGACCTGCCCAGTTAGAAATTTATGATCCAATCACCCAGAGAGGTTATTTTCCATAAAATTCCTTTTTTTTCATCCATCACAGCTGGAGGAAAAAGATGAATTTCAAATGCCTATATAAATAAATTCTGTACAAATACAAGCATTTGTTTAGGAACAAAATTGCTACAGAAACTCTGACATGGCGACAATTAAGTTGTTAAGTTTTAGGACATTGCAGCTGCAAAGGAGTTTTCTATACTTGCAGCCATCACCAAAGAGAGGAATTACCTACCTCAATATATGTTCAATATAGTGGAAACTGGTCTATAGGAAAGATAGCTGATAGATTATGCAGAAGGTAGAAGAAAAGAGCATGTTTGGTTTGTGATTTTAAAGACAAACTGTGTATAGCATAAAGAAATGAGGACTGTTGTGACTTCACAGAATGGATTCCATGGGAGCCATGACAGTGATGTCAACTTGCATGTAAGGGGAATGACTTTAGGATGTAACTGGACTGCCCAAAAGCACAGAAACATCAGCCCCCATCTGCAGCAGCTGATAAACATGAGGATCCCACCTTGCAAGGTCCCTATAAGCTGAATACCTTCGACAGACGATATTCAAGCCTGACCTGATAGCAACATGGACAGGTGTGCTAGAGTTGAAGACTGACCTTCTGACCCATTGTAGCCACTAGCTCGGGACCTCCTCACAGCTCTCCACTCCACAAGTCAACAGAGTTCACTTTGTTGACGCTAAGGAATTTCATCCCTTCGCCCTGTCCTGTAAGACTCTGTACTTCCCTTCTCTGGGTGTTGTGTGTTAACCTGTGTGGGTACCTAATCTGTTTATCTGTGAAGATTCCACCCAATAAACCTGGCATTGTAGAAAGATACAAATGTGTTCAAGAATGTTATTTCAGTAGCTGCTTTTCTTGCTCACAACAAAACAAATTTTTTTTGAGCAATAATTATAAATATTTAAAAATTCAAATAGTATAAAAAGACATAGTAGCAAACAAGTCTGTCTTCTTCCCTGAACTCCCAGTTCTCCAGCCTAGAGGTGACCACTATTGAGAGGCTCTGTTTCCTTTCATACAGTAAGTGTATGTCATATACTTAATTCTATAACTTTTTCCCCATTTAATGTATTTTGGAGATTGTTCTATATTAATTCAAGTATATATATGTATATATATATATATACATATATATATACATACATACATATATATATATACATACACACACACACACACACACACATATATATATAATTTTAAAAGCAACATAAAGATATACCATAACTTATATAATCGATACTTTATTGATGTGTTTATATTGTAGTCTTTTGATATTAGAAACAGTAAGTCTGTCTGGTTTGAAATCTTCAAAGAATCTATTTAGTAGAACTGCAACCTAGGCCTGCAAACTTAAACATCTCTTAGTTCTTTTGATCTTGGGGAAAATGAACCTAAGAACAGCCACTTGGAAATAAACACGTTCATAAATAGAGAAAATCTGTGTCTGGAAAGAAGGTAAATGTGGCGGAATGACGAGCAAGGAAACTAAATGCAAAATTATCAAGATTGTAGAGGCCTCATGTGATAACCTAGGGAATATGACCTTCTCTTGAAATATATGCAGAGCCACTGACTAGTTTTGAGCAGAATGACCTGATTATAGTTATGTTTTAGAGAATTTACTGTAACAGCAATGAGGATAATAGATTAGAAGGGAACCAGAAAAGAGGCGGAAAGATCAGAAGGGAGATTATTCATGTAATGCAGGGAATAATTCATGAGGATTTAAACTAAGTGATGGCAGCAGGAATGAAGAGGCAGGGACAGAATATTAGAGAACTATTAAGGAAGTAAGATCAGTATTTTGGACTTATTGGATAGAGATATGATTGAATGAGCAGAATCTAAGATGACTACAAGTTTTTAGGCCACTTATTGGATGGTGGTATTAGTTGCCAAGACAAGATGGAGCAAATATAGGGAGAAAGATGATTAACTGAGTTTTGAACACTTGACAATGACCTTCTGGAGCACGCAGGTGGTTATGTCCAATAGGTGGTATAATATATAGGTTTAAAGAGAATTGCACACCAATAGCAGACATCAACACATTTTTAATAGTTGAAGCTATAATGGAATAGATCACCTGAAGTTTACATATTCATTGATAGAACACAAGAAAGAAATGTGAGAACCCTAAGAAAAGGAGATACATAGGTGATAAATGGAGGCAAAGGGGCCAAGGAAAGAAGTAAAGACCTTTAATGAACATTAAAAGATTTTTAAAAACTGGCATAACAAAGGATTCAAATAATTTTATCTTATTTGAAACTTGCAACAGCCCTATAGTATTTAAGGCAGACATTATCATTTAGATGACCAGCCTAGTTTTTCACAGCTTTTAATGGCAGAGCTGGAACATAAACCCAAATTCCACAAATCTTCATTCACATGTTGGCTCTAAATTTTTTATGATCTATAGATATACGAACTAGCAAAACCACAAAAAACGGAAGTGGGAAAGAGATGATACTAATATAGTGTCAAATTCCCTCAATACATCCTATTCCCCAGCTTTCTAAACAGTAAGAATCTAAGGCTCAGAGAAATTTAAAAACACCTTACATTAAAATTCCAATCCTTACCAAAACTTACCTAAAACTTCAATCCCCTCCCTATCATTCACAGGCAAAGAGACATTAACTCTTTGTTTGCATAAGGATGCCTGTACTCAGGACTTTCATAATGAAGGCATCAGAAACTAAATGCTCTACCCTACACAATGTTCTTTATTTTATGTAAATATACTGTCTGTGAACGATAGTCCATGTAGTTTTCACGAGTATGACATGAGTAAGTGTTAGAAATAAGTAGACCATCTCCTTAAAGATATTAGCTACATCTTATTATTATGGGCTTGCAAAAGCTTAGAAATATTTTCACTATAATCCATCCTGTAATAGTAAAAACAATTTTACTAAAATTTAACCTGAAAGAATAAAATTTTGTCATCAAATTTAAACATAAATCTTGTTGAAAGAGTATATATCTCTTGATGATATGAACAGGGATATAATAAAAAATTGATATGTATATGTATAAAACCAAGTTATACAATTGTGGTGCAATTTTATAGATTCTAAATACAGGTTTAAACATGATTATTTCAAGGTCTTTTTACTTATGTGGATTACTTTAGTGAGCCTGTGGAAGACATCTCTGCTTAGAAGCTCAACCTGTTATAATGATTTTAGTTGGTCTAATTCTGTTCTCACTGTAAAAGTGGAAATTCTCCCATTACTAGGAAGTGAAATCTCCAGGTACCGGCCCCCAGGAGAAGCAGTAAATCAGGTACAGGGAGGTGATATCTCCAGGAGCCAGTTCTGAAGAAGAAACACAACATTCCAAGGTGTAGATAATGAAACTGTCTGCTAGCCCTTTTTGCTCTGAGAGTCCCCCGAATACATTTATCTTTGTGCAAGACTTTAACTGCTAACTTCTTTCTGTAATCTACTTACTTGCTTATTCAAGGATGTAGTTGGAGGCTTTATAAGCTGCCTCCTCTGGAGGCTGGGGACTGATCTCCTCTAACCCTGTGCGGTAGAGAGTCAGTCGCCGGCCAGGAAGGGCTCCTAATTCTCTCTGATTTGGCTCTGTGGGTCCCTGTTCTCACCTGCGCCATAACACTCACCATAAGTAGTCTTTCAGTCTCTGATGACAATTCCAGGAGCTTGCTTACCTTAAATCCTTTATTGAGCGTGAAGGCACTGTGTATGTCAAAATAAATAAAAAATGGATTCTGCCCACAAGTAATTTAACCTGGAGCAGAGGGTGTGGCATAACTAATCAGCTGGTGAAGGCTGACATCTCTGTTGAGAACTTAAAGTATAGGTAATTTATGTTGTTGATCCATGGACCTTGGAGTATAGACCAATAAATAGGTGGTATGTGGCAAAGTTGGCACTCTGGCATGAAAATAGAAAAGCTTGGTTGGTATTTTCTCATTGTTACCCAAAGCTATTGTTCTTCCCGCTCCCAGTGGAGAGATCTTTCCCTACAATTCTGGCTGCCCTTTCAGGAAGTAGTCCCTGAGGGATAATAAATCTTTTATTTATCAGATGGTAACCCAATTCCACTGAATGTTAACTAGTACTCTTAACCAGGGTGAAGGAAACAATCAGAGATGGATATAAACCTGTATGTACATATATGTGAAAAAGATCAGAAACAGTTTAAATGCCAAACATTTGGGATGTGCTTAAATAAATTATGGGTATCCTCATCATGTAATACTATACAGACATTAAAATGATGTTTTAGGAAAACAAAGGAAAATATTCACCATATGCTATTGTAAAAATTGCTTACAAAGTTATGACATGGTATCAATTATATTTTCCAAATATGTGTGTATTCATGTTGGTGTATGCATAGAAAAAACTAATAGTGGTTATCTTTGGGCAGTAAGATTACAGGAGAAAAAGGAGAAAATCTTTGTGATTTTCTTTTATTTTCTAAAGTATCCAAAATGTACATGTGTTACTTTCATTATTTAAAACAAATTATATTTTTAAAAAGAAAAACCAAAAAAGTAGTCTACCTCTTCCTATTTTGCTGCTCCTTTTGAGAAAAAAAAAGAAAAAAACGTTTCACCAAATTCCCCAAGGGCTGGAACGGAAGGCTATTTTTGTGATGCCAACTGTGCCAACTCAAAACATTACTCACAGAACTTGTATCTAGACCCAAAGGAAAGAGTCACTTTCCATCCTGTCTGGGGCACGCTCACCAGGAGCTGCATGGAGTCTTTACTTTTTTTGTGTTCAAAGGTTTTTAATTATGGTATTCCTGGGGTACTTACTTACTCTCTTTGTGTTTCAATTTCCTGGTCTGTCAATTAGATCATAGTAATATCTACCTTATAATGTTTCTATGATAATTAATTTAAAAATGCAAGCTATTATACTACTATGATAACTACAATAAAAACAAGTGTTATGGGAGATCTAGGAAGGGCACAATTACTCCTAGTAGAGAAGATTACAAAATGTTTGTAGAAGGAAAAAACTTAGGTATTCTAAGATGAGGGGTAGATGTATTTCAGGTAATGGTAATGTCAGTGCATAGAAGTGAGAAAGCCATAGAACATAGAACGGTTTCACATATATGAAGCTTTAGGAGATAAGAATGAAGGAAAGTTTAGACTTGGCTTATAAATAATAAAGACATGTTTCATCTATTTATCACAATTTTATTCCCAAATAATTTTTGTAATATTGCACAAAAATCTCTTTTTGCAATTCACCTGAGCATGTGTAGAAGGACCCATCTGCCCCATCGCATGACTTTCCACATCTCTAGTTAAAACCAAGTTTTAGCCATTGGCAAGTGAAACAATCTCCTAGCCAAAACATAAAGCAGTCTCCTGGGGCAGAGGAAGAAACTAGAATTAACAGAGTAAGGAAAGCATGATTATTTATTTTTATAGCTATACAGACACTTTAAGGCATCAGGGGATATGAAAGTTAGGAAGGTTATATTTGGTCTTGGTGATAGGATACCTCTTGGATAAACATTTAAATGACATAAAAATATATGTAGAAAACAACAAGAATTTAGAATAGATAATACCTGATTTCAAGATTTGCTATAAAGCTACAGCAATCATGACAATTATATTGGTAAAAGGAGAGACATGCAGATCAATGAAATAGAACAGAAAGCCCAGAAGTAGAACCACACATGTGTGGTCAGCTGATTTTTTACAAAAGGTGTCAAGGTGTTTAATGTGGAAAGGAAAGTCTTTCCAACAAATGGTGTTGGAACCACTATATATATATATATATGAAAAAAATAAAATTTAATCCTTATCTCATATCATATATAAAGATAAACTCAAAATGTCATATAGGTTTTAATGTAAAAGATAAACTATAAAACTTTCCAAAGAAAATAAAGAAGAAAAATCTTTGTGAAGTTGGAGTAGGATTTCTCAGACAGAACAGAAAAAAAGAAATTAAAAAATTGATAATTTAGACATCAAAATTAAAAACTTTTGCTACTTAAGAGACATCTTTAAGAAAATGAAAAGACAGTCATAGACTATAGAAAATATTTCATATGTGTCAACCAAAGGATTTATATCCAGAACATATGAACTCCAACAACTCAATCAAAGAAAGGCAAACAATACAAAGAGAAAAAATTGATTAAACACTTGGACAGACACTTCATCAAAGGAGATATATGGATAGTCAATAAATGTTCAACATCATTAGTCAGCAGAGAAATGCACATTAAAAACATAATAAGATTCTATTAAATACCCACCAAAGTGGCTAAAATTAAAAAGACTGACAATACCAAGTGCTGAGAAGGATGCAGAACAAATAGAACTCTCATAATTTGCTGGTGGTAAGAAAAATATGGTACAACCACTTTGAAAATGGTTTGATAGTCTCATAAAGTTAAATATATACTTGTCATATAATCCAGAATTCCACTTGTAGACATTTACCCAAGAGAAACTCAAACATGTCCACACAAAGACTTCTTCATGAATGTTCATAGCAGCATTATTCAAAATAGCCCCAAACTGTAAATAACCCAATTGGAAATCAAGCGATAAAAGGGTAAAGAAAGTATTGCACATCTATAAGATGAAATACTTACTCAGCAATAAAAAGGAACAGACTACATACGCATGCAACATAGATGAATCTCAAGAAATATGTATGTATAAAAGAGTACATACTGTGATTCCATTTATACAAAACTCTAGAAAATGTAAAGTAATCTACAGTTATAGGAAGCAAATCAATGGTTGCCTGGGATGGAGGTAGGGAGAGGAAGATGACTGCAAAGGGGCACTTCAGGTATTTCTGGGATGGTTGAAATGTTCTGTATCTTGGTGGCTGGGGTTATACTAATGTCAAAACTCATTGACCTGTATACTTTAAAAGAATTCAGTTTATTGTATACAAATTATACCTCAACAAAGTATGAGAGATACTGTGTATGCCAGGTATAATACTAAGGACTTGTGGAACACACAGATAATAAATATCAGTTTCATAGGCTTTACAATTGAAAATAATATGTACATAGTTTTCAGTAAAGATAGAAGTTTGTTTTCTTTATGCTGCCCCCTCTTGATTCACCTATCTAATACATATTTATTGAGCTCCTGTTATGTGCCAGGCATTATGGCTCAATGTTAGGAGTACAAAGGCAGGCAAGCAACCTTCATAAGGTCCCTGACTTCATCTACCCTACAGGTTAGTGGGGGAGACAGCACTCCCAACTGTAATTTATGATGATGACTTCTGTGATGGAGAGGATATAGGATGTCAATGAAGTGCATCTGCATGGTTGGAGATAGCTTCCTGGAGCAAGCAATATCTAAGCTCATATTTAAAGAGTGAGTTTTTATTAACCAAAACAAAGCTAATTATTACCCCATATATGCTCCCTTATAGTCTAAATAGTGACATCTAATTTGTTCCTGTATACTGTTTTGGACTGATGCTTTTCCAGCTAATCAGTTTTTCAAAAAGTTTTTCAAAATATGCAATTTATTCATTCTTTTAGTTTATTACCAAAAACTCACATGTGTTAACCAAAACCCTGATAGGATTTACATCTGAAATCCTTACTTAACTTTCACATTAAAGCTTGTTATACTATTCAGAGTTTACATTTTAAATCTTTAGATACTATATTTATAGATTCAGACATATTTACTGTAAAATAATCTGATAAAATTAACTATACTCTCAATTAAGAAAATAAAAAAAGAGAGCAAATAATAATCTATCATAAGATATAGTAAAATGTAACCTTATTAAATCTGTTTCCTATCTAAAAGAGAGTAGATAGTAATTCTTAATAAAGAGTGTTTCCCCCACCCTGGGGTGTTTGGAAATTTGTGGGATGGTTCTACAGTTGTCACAATAATTGAGAAAGCTATTTGCATTCACGGGTTAGGACCAGGAATGTTAAATGCCCTGAAATGTTCACAACAATTTCCCACATACAAAAATTACTCTGCCTCCAATGTTAATAGTGTCACCATTGAGAAATACCATTAGATGGTCTCCAGTGGCCTTTACAGCTCTAAAAGTTTGTTAGTGAATTCTATTCATTCGTTTGAACTGACATTGCCTTAGTATTCTAAATGTCAAATTTAATAAGCAGACAATATCGACAAACTAGACATCTGTGATGATTAATTTTATGTGTCAACTTGGCTGGGCCACAGTTCTCAGATATATGGTCAAACTTTATTCTGGATGTTCATGTGATTGTGTTTTGGATGACATTAACATTTAATTCAGTAGACTGAGTACAGCAGATTGCCCTCCATAATGTGGATGGATCTAATCTAATCAGTGGAAAGCCTTAATAGAACAAAAGATTGACCTCTCCCAAACAGGAGAAAGTCTGCCAACAGATGGCCTTTAATTTCGAACTGCAGATTTTGAACATTCCAGTCTCCATAACTAAGGAACCAATTCCTTAAATCTCTCTCCCTCTCTCCCTCTCTCTCTGCATACACACACACACACACACACACACACACACACACACACACACACACACACACATACATACACATATTATTTGTTCTGTTTTTCTGAAGAACCCTAAAACAGTATCCTTAAGATTAGAAAACATGGGATGAAGAAACACAGTTAATGAGTATTACCACATTTACCCTGAATATGGATAGCCATGGTCTCACTAAATGTGTACCTAAATCTTAAACATTTTGAGTTTTCGAATGCCCTTTAGCATTTTATTGAGCATGTTTTCCTCTGAACTTTTAAACTCATGTAATTTGAAGAGCATAATCCATATATTTCTGATTCATTTATACTTATCTCATCAAAATCTCTCATGTTGTCACTCTGAGCCTTCTGAATGCTTGAACTAGCTGCATCAAGCTTTTGTTCTAAGAAATAGAACTAAACTTTTGCTCTCTCAAAGAAATTAAATAAAGTAAGAATCAAACTGGAGTAAATTTAATATGTACAATTTCTAATTTAGGTCCTTGCTCCCTTTTTTTAAAAGCACATTTATTTTTACTCACCACATTTTCATTTGGAAAAAACTGTCTTGTACCTAAACTCTATTCAAAGTTCTCACTGACATATTTTTAAATATATACATATCTCCAAACCAAAAGTAGCAAGTAATTTTTGCGTAAAATATATTAAGTACATTTTTTTTTTTGCCTTAGTAAAATGTACTCATGATGGATTAGTGTACAGCTCACTGGATCCAAATGCAACCTTTTTAGAGGTTGGTTTTTAGTTTTGTTTCCCTTTAAGTGCCTCATGTTGTTTCACAACGTCCATGTAATTTATGTAATTACCCTTTCAACATGAAAGCTTTCCTGATGTTGCCTTATTCCAACAAAAACAGCACTATCCAATCCAAAAGATTAATATTCCTGAGACATCATACTGTAACAAATCTATATGAGAACAGGGGAAAGGAAAAACACAAAGAATTTAGAAATGTAGTTTTGTACTTGTAAGGGGCTAACCTCACAGTTCTAAGTTAAACATCAGTACTGTTTAGGCATTGACTCTTAACTTATAGATAGGAGTAAATTTCATAATGCCAAATAATAATCTTTTGGACAATTTAAAGATCACAAATGTTGTTGTTGCTTTAAAAAAAAACAACTCCTGTTTCTCTGGCTTTGATAGCTAAAGTTTTATTTCTGAATTATGCATTTACCGATAATATTCTAGACTCAAAGATAACGACAATTAACCTGGCAGTAATTGTAGACTCTTTTTCAGAGAATTAAAAACATATGAACCATGCATTAGACAAAACTTTGTCTTCAGACAACAATATACTTAATGCTTAAAATCAAACTTAAATACAGAAGTGTTCTTTTCAGGGACTGAATGAGAGTTGGCTGTTTAAAATAAATTCACTTATCTGATTGCTTTTTAAGTTAAAATAACATTTTTTTATCAGCCCAAAAGTCATACATGCTTATTACAAAAACCACAGAGAAGCAGAAGAAAAGAAATAAGAAAATATTCAGGTCTGCTCACCCAGAGATAAACATGTCGACGACTCACTGTAAAACCATACGGAGCAGAGCTGAGGAACACAGGTCCCAGCATTAGACTGTGTCCTTTCAAATTTAGCTCCACCACTTATCAACTTTGTGACATTGAACTAGTAATTTAACTTCTGTCATAACTTTCTCATCTGTAAAATAGAGATGCAAGGATGTTATAAAGATTATGTTAGATACATTATTTAATGTGCCTGACATATAGCAACTCTTCAATGAATGTTACCTTTCCAGATCCTTTTTTATTAGTGTTTTCAAATAGAGATCTCCATGGTTTTGATTTACATTTGAAAAGAGCACTGAGAGTCTCAGAAAATAGCCATATAATCAAAACATGTTTTTTTCATACTTTAAAAAAATTATATAAGGGGGAAGTTGTGATAAAATATTATTATTCATAAGATGAATACTGGTGATTTTAAAGCAAAAGCAATGTTTTATTTCAAAACCAAAACAAATTTACCATTAGACAATTTTTCATGCACTAATAAATGTCTTAAACTCTTCCACACATTTTGTCCATTTAATGCTCACACAAACCTCTTCTGGAAGAACAAGACATTAGAATTGTAGATGAAAAGGGTTGTAAGGAAAGTAACCTCACAGGATGATCTGATGATCATAAATTCCTAACTGGGCAGGTCATGGAGAGTAGTCATGCCCCAGGCATAAAACTTCTTACTAACTTATAACTTCTTATTTACTTACAACTTCTTTTTTGTTTGTTTAGATGTATAACTTATTTAGTGAAAAGATTTATATTTGCCTTAAGCAACCCTGTGCATTGTTTCTGTGCTCCTAGGTTAACACACGTTTGAAATGCATCTTTTCAGACCCTTCTGTCTAAAGCCATAGGGCATAGGATGACTCAGGTTTAGAGTTTGGATGGAATCTCTAAGACAGAGAAAATAGGAGGAGAAGCAGGTGGAATTTTTATTTTCAGTGTTGAGTAGATAGACCCAATGTAATTTTATTTCTCTCCAAATTCAAATATGATCTTCAAGGACAAATGCAAATGACAATGGCTATCATTAACCTAAGAGAAGAGTTAATGAAAAAATGGAGATCATTCTGTCAACATGGAAGAATTTTATAAAAATTTATTTGAGCCAAAGAGAGGACACACGTGGAAGCAAGATCTCAACAGACTGAGAAAAAGTCTTCTAAGAAATGACAGCTTGCAGCTTCTTTTATGCATTTAGAATTAAAGAGGGAATGTAAGAGAGATTACATGAAGGTGGGAGAAAGCAAGGTGGGAACTGGATTACAGAATAGTTAAAATTATGCCCTTCTCCCTTTGCCCCTCACATGTCATGAGTTATTCAGTTTTGTGCAGTCTTGGGGATTATAATTATATTTCTTAAATATCTCGGGACACAACCCCTTTCTTTCCATCTTCATTGGCACTGCCTTAGTTCAGGGCTGCCATGTTGGGATAGCCTTGGAGCCCATCTCCTTGTCTCCAGCCTTACACCCTGATATCTGCCAAAGAAAAAACTCTCCTTTGGTCACCTTTACTTACAGGCATAAGGCTTTTCATGATCTATCCCCTCACAAACTAGTAAGACAGCTATTTATAAAGTATATGCCAAAGTGTTTAAGTTATGCTGTGTAATATACATCTGCAATGAATAAAATACAAGGGTCTACTCTTTAGGGCACTTCCTGTTATGAAGGAAACCAGAAAGGTAAACTAGTAATAATAAAGTAGTGCTTGGTAAGCAAAGACACTGCATAATCACAAGGAAGATTCCATTGATTGAAATCTATAATTGATCCCTATAAACTTTCCTTTATCCACAAGACAGTGTGCTTTTCTAGTGTTTAGAATACAGCATTTACATCCTATGGATTGTCTCTGCCTCTCAGATTCTTTTAAAGAAGGACTGACAAAAAAAAAATTATTTTCCAAGCTAATTCCCACCTTTTCAGGAAGGTTTCCCAGTTAAAAATATTTATTTCCCTACCCATTCTTTCATAGTACTGTATTCTGTGTTAAATATTTCTGATACAGGATTCATTAGTATCTTTAGAACTAAAATTATTTATGAAGGTTGCTTTCTTCCAGAAAACTTCAAGTATTAGTGATTAAAAGGACTAGCAACGTGGGTCAACCAGTCTGGGTTCTGATTCTCCTACTTACTCATTGTAGGTCCTTTGTCTAGTCCCATAACCTCTCTGAACTATAAAAATGTGAGTAGTATGATATCAACTTCTTAGAGTTACTGAGAGGATTAAATTGCATGCTGCATGGGAAGCACTTTGCATAGTACTGAACACATGGAAAACACTCAATAAGTACATCTGCTGATCATCTTTGCATCCAGATTGGCAGTGAGGAACTTCATACATAGGATGGTATCCATTACACAGCCTAGCTTTTATTCTTAGTGATTTATCTACTTTGGAAAGCAAGAGCACTTTTTCTTTTTAAAGCTTTTTATCCATTATTTAGTGACTTTCTACGGCAGCTAGAAATACTCATTTGATTTACCTGTCTTCCCTTACTAGACTACATGTTATTAGAGGAAATGTATGATGTTTTCGTTATTTTTTAATCCCCAGCAACTGGGAAGTATCTGGCACATAGCAGGTAATACTAAAAAAAAAATGTTTATTGACTAAATAGATAAATTCATAAGACATTTCTGATTTTATCATCTAGACCAGTGGTTCTCAAAACTTGGTCCTTAAATCAGCAGCATGGCATCACCCTGAGTTTGTTAGAAATGCACATGCAACCTAGTATTTCTGGAAATGGGGTCCAGCAAACAGTGACTTAATGAGCTAGTCAGATGATTCTTATGCTTGTTATACTTTGAGAACCACTGATCCAGGCATTTTTTTTAAGTTAACACCATTTTTAAATCTTATTATGCAAAGCAAAATAAGCCAGAGATAAAAGAGCATACACTGAATTATTCCGTTTATATGATGTTCTGGAATAGGCAAAACCAATATAAGGTGAAAGAAACCAGAGTAGTGGTTGAAATGGAAAAAGGCAAGAGAGAACTTTCTGAAGTGTCGGCCAATTCTATCTATATCCTGATAGGATGTAGATTATATGTGTGTGTATGCCTATGTCAAAACTTATCAAATTATATACCTGTGTATTTCACTGTTACAAATGAAATACCAACAAACACATTAAAATAAAATAAAGCCATTCTAATTCTTTCTGTATAAGTTTTATCAGCAAGAGTATATTTTTACATAGCAATCTTAGGATAGTCTACAAGGTCCTGCATGATCTGACTGCCGACTTACATTTCTAGTGTTACTTGTTACCAAGCTACTTTCACTTTTTCAATCCTTCCCCAGCATTAATTTTTCAGTTTCCCAATGGCACATATTCCTATCCTGCCCCAGAGCCTTCACAAACGCTGTTACCACTCCCAAGAATGTTTCTTTATTTCCTTCCACCTAGTTAACTTCCATTTTTTTTTTTTTTTTGGTTCTAATTCTTCTGTCTGTTCCTTAGGGAAACCCTCACAAATTTCACTTTATTATGTGTCCATAAAAACTTTTTGTAGGGCTGCTGTGTATGATTGTATAGGTTATCCATCTAAACAAGGTTTTCTAGCTGACGTGATAAGGGCTGAAATCTAGTTTGTTCTCCATTCACAAAGCCTTACACATGGAGCAGAGCTGTGTTAACCTGGAAGTAGAGCTGCCTTTTCCTAATTCATAAAAGGCAGAGTCCGTGTGCTAAGCTATGCCTGCTCTGGGTTGTTTCTGTCTACAGTGATGGTGAGCAGCTGCCCTGACCTTGTACTTCCCATCATAGTACTTACCACAGTTTTAATTTTTAATTTTGTAATTATTTGTGTGATTATTTGGTTAATGTTTGTTTCTTCCACTAGACAGTAAGCTCTGTGACAGTAGGAAACTGGTTTTGCTTATTATTAAGGATTCTTAGTACCTAGAACAGTGCTTGGCACATAGTGGGTAAACATTTATTAAATACATGAGACATTTTTTATGCTGGAAGAATATTAGGCTTTTTGAAGTTAGGGACTGTGTCTAATTTTCCCTTTTTATTTCCTCCACCCCCCACAATTACCATACTGCTTTGCACATAAATGCCATTCAGTAAATTCCTCCTGATTGATTTTAAATGTTCAAAGAAGCCATATGATGTTCTGTTCATAGAAAACTAGATCTGCAGGCATATGATTACACACTGCATGGGTGATGATGAACAGCTGCTATTTATGAAGCCGAAAAGACAAAAAAAAATGTTGAGTGAATGATAAATAGACTTCAATTGAAATGGGAAGAATTTAATTTAGCTTTTGAAAATCATTTCCTGATACGAAGCTTAAAAGATAATAAGCTTAAAAGACAACAACAAGGGACACTGTGAATTTTCTTTTCCTTTATAAATATTTGAAAATTTCCTAGATAGAACAAAAACACTTATTTGAAGGCTAAGGGGATTTCTGATTTGCGTTCTCAGCAGTCTGAGATACTTTTTTTCTTTTTTTACATAAGGTTTTTTGGGAGGATTATTTTACAGAAAAGTTGCAAAGATGGTAAAGAGTTTCTGTAGACTCCTTACTCCCTCGTTAACATCTTAGATTACCACGGTACATTTATCAAAATTAAGAAATTGGAACATATATGTAACTATTAACTAAACTGCAGACTTTATTCAGTTTTTCCCAATTTCTCTGGTTATGCCTTTTTTCTATTCCAAATGAGGCAGCTTTTGGGATGTTCTTCAATGGTATATGAAAGATTATGTGGTCTAAAGATCAAGCTCTGAGAGAATTACGTAAATCTAAAGCTGACTGGGTCCTTCATCTTGAGGCAAAATTGCTTCTTCAATCACACTTAAATAAAACACCTAGCTATGCTACTTTGAAGAATATGTGTTTGGGGCTAATTGTTTAATTGGACTAAGCCATAGCTCTCACATTTGTAAAATGCAGGTGGTAAGACCTCTCTAACTATGATGATGGATCCTGAAATCCTTCACAGAATTCAGTTAAAAATTTACAATCTTAATAAGTAATTAGGCTTTTGTATTTGTTAAATACCACAAAGAGAGCACACTGAATAGGAAACCTGTGATATTTTACATATGTGAAATTAACGACAGACTCTCCCCTTGAACAAACTTTAGTCAGGCTCCCCTGAGCCCTCCTCTCACTAAAGCTTTGTCCCTGCATCTTGGATCTGCCTAGTTCAGCTGTGGTAAGAATTCTGCTAGGTCGGTTTAGAATCTTCCACTCTTGATATCTGACCACCCTGGCAAGTTTGTTTAGGAAGAATTCCTCTATCCTTGATATCTTCTCTAATAAGTCTCCATCCACCCACGTCCCCCATAGGGTCTGTGAAATAAACTGACAACATAGATTAACAAGAGAAAAAGTATACAAATTTATTAACTTTTAATATCACATTTACAAGAAGCATACCAAGGGGAAAAAGTGAATACTCAAAAAAGCTGTGAGATTTGAGAGCTCATTCATCTCAAAAAGGGCAGGGAGGAGCAATGTATGCCACATGGGGGAGAGTAAACTATATTTTGGAAAGATGAATGGGCCCTTAGAATAATTGGGAGATATAAGGTGACAAACTTTGGGTGTGGTATGGATTTCTAATCTCCCCTTCTCTGATAAGAGTCAATCTTCCTTGGTTGATGGAACTCCTGGGGAGGGGATTTATGATAGTTGAGTTCCCGTTGGAGGATCTGTCTTTAGGAAGATAAGGGGAGTTCAGAGAAAACCTGTTTTTCAAGTGCTTCAGTTCAAAATAATGTATCAAGCAGCATATTGTGGGTGGCATGTCCTGAACTCCTTCACCCCTGACTCTGCTCCTTGGTTATAAATCCCCTCATGTTCTTGCGGTATTCAAAGTTGAGTCCTATCACTTATTCAACAGTCCTGAATAAAATTCCTTACTGTTTTAACAAGTATTAGAATAATTTTTTAACATTAATAATATTGACTAATTTCCATTTATTACCTGACTCATCAGAAAAATTTAAAAATAGCCTTCCAACTTTTAATAAGTTTACATTTTATTAAAATTTAATTAATTTTAATAAAATTAATTTAGTTTGGAAACGCTTTAATTGTTGATCCTTTATTTGTAGAGCTATATTTCACAAACCTCCTTCTCAGCCAGCAAGGGGAGTATGTTTATCTCTGCTCACGAAAATATACCAAAGCACATCTTATTTTCTCAGTGGCTGACACCATACCCGAGAAGTGCTTGGCAGTGCTTGGCACATTAGAAGAGTTCATCAAAAAACTGCAATTATTATTAAAGCCCGAATTTTCATTTTTTTCAGTTTATTTTTCTTGAGTCTTCATTGAGAAAACCTCTTATTCTGCCCTGCTTTTGCTTTACCTTCCTTTTCTCATTCTCAACTGTGATTTGTCCTTATCTCTAAAGGGAAAAGTGACTTGCAATCTGCTGATAAGGAAAGAGAAATAAAGATATTCTGTTAAGGCATCATGCAGAAGTAATTCAGTACCCTAGAATTTTGTGGATGGGGCACTCTACACTGGTTATCTAACGGGCGATGTAATGAGGTCTCAAAGAGAATATATAATATCAAGTATGTGCTCAAGAAATGTTAGGTCCCTTACTATCCCCATATTTTTACAGATGAGGACTATGAGGCTACCAAAAAGGTAGTCACAAAAAAGTACTAAAAAAAGGCGTAGATTGTCTTTTTCGCAATTCTCCTTTTTGCTGTTCGGTTTTGTGGCTTCATGACCCATCTAATAGATCCACGAGGCTCACCAATGTACTGGGGATGTCAAGCATCTAGATATGGTAATATTTACAGAGATAAATATTTTGGTGAAGTACAATAGTTTCGTTGCCTTCCCCTAAAATCTTATTTTACCTGGAGTGCCAAAAAACATTGTCCGTCAATTAAGCCTAACAGTCTCATGCATAGTTGGAGATGACCTCTGATTTTAAGGCCTTGGCGTTTGTTCAGAGCCTTGATAATCCTTTAACAGTTAAAAAAACTCATTGGCGTCTAGAATATTTTTGGGTATTCCTAGTTAAACCTTACCCAATATCGGTACCAGTTAAGTGAGAGCAATCATTCACCGCAATAAAGATTCAATAATTTAGGATGCGCTCCTAGTCCACGATTTCTTAGCGATTTGAAATCTTCCCTAACCTACAGAAACGCGGTGGAGGATTACCTGGTTTAGCAAACAAGACTTCTAAGAGGAGGGGCTTGGGAGAGGCGGGTCGGGACAACCCCGCGCGAGAATACGCACCGGCGCATGCGCACCTCCTACTGGGTAACTTCCATTTGCTAGACGGGGGAGGCCAGTGAGAAGCAGTCTACAGTTTTTGAATTTCTATTCTTTACCAAAAATTACCCTGTGAACAGTACCATGAATAATGTGAGAACGTTATTCTCTGAGTTCAAAATTAAGGATACTTGGCGTATACCACTAAAGCAATAGGTGACTTCTCGTATCTTCCCCGTCTCCTGGGACATTGGTGGTCTAGTCCATTCCACAGACTTTCGAGTCCTTGCAGCGGGTCGGGGTTCGAAGGATTGGGCCAATTGCGACTGAAACGTCTTTGGAAAGAGGAAGGGGGTGAGGGAGCATCCCTTTGAGTTCCATTTTTTTTCTTTTTTGAGGCGGTAGTGGGGAACGGGGACGTACGAAATACTACCCTTGAAAGCCAACGGATCTCAGGTCTCCGAGCAAACTGCCGGGTTGGCGGCGGGAAAAGGGCAAGACGGCAGTAGGGAGAGGGAAGGAGCCAGGAAGCCGCGCGGGAGGGCGCGCGCGCGCGCCCCTTTTTCAGCAGTGTGGCGGGGTCGCACGCACGCCCGCCTCGGCGGCTGGGCGCGGTTTGCGACAGTGGGGGGAGCGGTGGAGGTGGCGGCGGCAGTGGCAACTTTGCGGCAAGCTCCGGCCGGGCTTGCTTGACGGCGGTGTGGCGGAGGCCCCGCCCTAGGCGGCAGGAACCTGGAGGGAGGCGGAGGAATATGTCCGAGAGGGAAGTGTCGACAGCCCCGGCGGGAACAGACATGCCTGCGGCCAAGAAGCAGAAACTGAGCAGCGACGAGAACAGCAACCCGGACCTCTCTGGAGACGAGAATGTGAGTGGAACCCTGAGCAGTCCGGATGGGACTCTGGAGTGAAAGTTTTAAATTCTTTTTAAACTGTAGGAGCGGGAAGGGTGTCTGTGGGGGAGGGAGAGGTGTCACTCTTTACTCAGGAAAACGCGGGCGTGGAGAAGAAAATCGAACTTTTCTCTATAGGGCTTTTGAGCTGGGGCCGAGAGCAAGCAGAAACTTGGTGGAGTGTTTTAAGAGAGAACGTGGTGGGCGGAAGGTCTGAGGGATCAACTTTGAGATCCTTTTGCGTTGATGGGGGGAGTGTTTGGGCCTTTGCAAGATTTAGCGAGAGCGCGGAGCTGAGATTCCAGTAGTTTAAAAGGCAAGTTAGAGATTTTTCTAAGAAAGTTCTGTTGTACACTCTTAAAGGAATTTAGGAACCCTCTAGGAACCCTACAAACAGCAGGATGGGAAAAGTAGACCTTAAAGCATTTCGGTGAAATTTAAAGGGGATTTTGTGTCTGCTTCTGTCCTGTTCGTGCAGATGGGGGTGTGCCTGACGATCAACCGGCTTTTCTTAGGGAGGAACAGAGTTGAGGGGGTAATCTTCCGACTTGGAGGGGGAAACCGCCCTTGAGGAAGGAATGAAAAGGGACAGTTACTCTCTTGAAAGTTTTTACAAAACTCAAAGGGGACAACCTGGAAGATTTAGACAACGGTGGTAATAGGTACAAGTCTTTAGGTGTGGCCTCGTGGCCTCGCAAAGTGTAAAGTGTTTTGGAATCCTATTCAAAACTCCCAAATGGATCTTGGTAACTCTCTATTCCCAGCTGTGTTTAGTTGAGAGTCCGGTAATAATTGAATTAACATGAATTCAGTCTCATGTTTTTTAAATTTTATATCCAATAAGGTCGGCAAAATGTTTTGACAATTGAAAGATGTTAAAGTGTTATAGGAGGGTGGTGTAAGTTCATTTTCTCAGTTTGGCTGGTTTTAGGACTAAAAGTAACATTTTACACACCTAGTTTTTAAATTTAACATTTCACTACATCATTGATTAAAGCATATACATAGTAGCATGGGGGTGCCATGACCAAAATTTTATTGAAGACATGGGAAAGAATTCTTTTTTTTTTTTTTTTTTTTGCAGATAGAAGAAAGATATATATAGGATTGTCAGTTTGTGGGATTTGGGCTTGAAATTTCTGGGAAGCCTAGGTTTTGAATGTTACTTTAAATCTTTTTTTTTTTTTTTTTTTAGTTTTTAATCTTATTACATATATACTGTATAAGTAACTTTTTAAAATCTTTTCATTCCACTCCGTGTAGCCTGTTTTATTTCTGCCTTTAAAGAAATTTCTTTAGGCAGATTAATTTAGTAATTAGAAGTACAGACTGAATCCAAAAGTTAGGTTAAAATCTTCACTGTATTATTACTTAATGGATGCCTGACCTTGAGCAAGGTAACTTGATTTCTCATCTTAAAAATGGCATTATAATGGTATTTGTGAGGATTACAGGAAGTAGAATAGAAAAAGTACTTAAAAGAGTGCCTGCCTCATAGTAAGGCCTATAGGAGTGCTATTTAATTGCTATTACTTATTTTGGGATCACCTAGGATAGACGTATTTCTTACCCTTGCACATACTAAATAATCAGGCAGAAATGTAATGAAAATGTCAGTAATCTATGTAGCCTGGGGAAATAAATTTCTAGGGACCAAATAAATTAAAAACTTATGTTCTTTTTGTGGACCATTAAGGAAATATATTCTTTGATGCTTGCAAAGTATTCACAACCAAATGATTGGATTAAG
Source organism: Macroglossus sobrinus (assembly GCA_004027375.1). NCBI lineage: Eukaryota > Metazoa > Chordata > Mammalia > Chiroptera > Pteropodidae > Macroglossus > Macroglossus sobrinus. The sequence continues at coordinate 366,690 of PVKZ01000852.1, forward strand.
CCTGTTTTGGTTCCTTTATCTAAATGGGGACTTTTAACCTTTTTTGTGCCTTGGACACCTTAATGAATCCTGTGAAGCCTTCTCAGAATAACATTTTTAAATGTGTAATATACAGTATATAAGTTTACTAACAAAATCAATTGGAAAATTCTAAACTTATAAAAATGTTTTTTTCTAAAAATATTTTTAAAACAAATTAGAGGTTTCTTTTAATAATTAAATTTATGAACACATTAAGTAACTAGATCTTGCAGTAGGTCTGATAGTAATGATGAGCATGGACAAGTTTTTTGAGACCTGCATCATCTATAATGTGATATAAAAATACCTAAATTTCCATTGGTGAGAAAGTCACAGTTACAGTAACAGTGGCACATATGTCACCTGCATTATAATAGAAGTAAGTGCTAAATTTTAGATAAAGATGGTGAAAATTAAATTTAGTTTGTTTTTGGCCATTTGAATTTACAGGCCCTCTGAATTAATCCAGGAATCCCAGATCTAGGATGTAGGTTAAGGGGAAGCAGTAAGAGAAGGGAATAGAGAACTCTGTATAATAATGAGTTTAGAAAAAGCTAACAGGGGCAGTGGTATTACTCTTGAGGGAGCTGCGTAATGAATGACAAGGCCAAAAGTGGGGAAAGATTGTGTTGTTTTTGAATTGGAATTAAGGTACCTGTGCAGTCGCTACTGTTAAATGAATCAGAGAATCGAAAGAACATATTTAAAATTTTTTAAATGTGATTTTTGAGGTATAATCGACATGGCATTCATTTCGGGTAAACAGCATAATAATGACTTGACATTTGTATACTTTGTGAAATGAACACCACAGAAGTCTAGTTAACATCCAGTATGTTTTAAGTTTTTTCTATAGGTATCTGCCATTTTATTGAACTTTGTAAGATCATGATTACAGAGTAGCTAGCTTCTGGAAGAGAACTAATGGTTACCTGATAGTATCTGGGGGTTGAGTCTGGAGACTTGTCTTTTGTTTAGGTAACCTGTGGCAAGATTAAGGGACAGTACTCAGTGTTTAATTGTTGGGCAAGTGAAGGTGGTAGTACCATATCTGTTGCACATTATCATTACATACTTTGAGAAGAGACCAAGGTGGAAATCAGCCTGTATACATGTTAGACACTCAGCAAAGGTTTGATTTTAATTTAAAGATAAAATGAAAGCATTCTGACTGTTGCATTTCCATTTGATTTCATCTTGATTTGCCTTTGGAGAAGGTGGGTAAATTAAGTAGTCAAAAGTAAAGGAAGAAAAAAATGCATTGTGTCCTGTTATTGAGTGTTGGTGTAGCTTCTTGATTAGCAGTTGAATTTTTAGCCAGAATGTAAAGAAGCTCCTGAATAACTATAATAGTTTTATTAGTTCATTTCTCTAATGTTAAAAGATAATTTCCAGAAAAAAGTAAGTGAACACATGTTAAAATTTGTATTTTGCTTATTTGAGAGAACTGGGCACTTGTAAGCCAAACATGACAAATTTAAATGGGTTTAAAGGAATGTGGAGGTGAAATTGCAAATGGAGACAAAAAGCTTTTAGAGTGGAAAGGAAGACATTTTGAATTTCTACCTTTAGAGACAGAATGTGCACTACCAGTTTTTTACAACTTAAATGTAAGATTGTTCAAAGACTACTAAGAGGGCTATACTGATAAAGTGGAAGAATGCAGTTTTCCACTGAAATACAAAATCATTTTCTACACTAGATTTAACTGTAAATGCAACTAACTAAAAGTTTAGGAATTGGGAAAGAGAAAAGTAGTGATTTCAGCCTAGGAACTGAACTTTAAAATTTTACATTTTCTAATTCTATAAAGGCTGATTATATTTACATTAAGTTACTATTCAAATTTTTTGTCAAGCACCTATTGTGTACCATTTAGCCACTTCCTTCCTTATTTCACCCAGATAATCGGTATGTTTCAGAATAATTGTATTTTTTAAAACTCATTTCGGTAGGACCATTTGCATTTTTGAAAACCACCCCCAAGAACTATTGTATAATAATACTTTTTTGTTTTTAAATGAAATTTTTATGTAGTTTTGCCACAATAGTTAATTTTGACCTTTGTGTAGTATAAAACCAGCTTTAGGAAGCAATAAGTTAGAAATAGCCCCAAAGGCAACGATTCCTAGACTGTTCTCATAGCTGTTAATAGACAAAAAGGTTTCCTCTGAAAGGGATTTTAAGTAAATACTGCCCTAAGGTGATAAGGTTAAATAAATCTATTCCAAAGAACACATTGGGGTCTATAATAAAATAGTGAAATTCTCTTCTGAGATTAGAGGGCCATTAATAAATTTGTGGACTGGAGATGAGGTATAAATGAGGTGAATTTTCAAGGCTTCCTAGAGCCATTTCTACATTTAGAAGGAGTTTATAGTGTTTCCAGAGTTCTAACGTATTTAGAAGTATTATTTTAGAGTGCTATGAGTCAAATCTCACTTGTACGTAATGTATAGGACTTTTTAAAAATTCTAAATAAAGTGTTAAAAATAAGCAGAATTTGAATAATAGGATTTTCAGAAACTGCATCTAAAGTAGGAAACACAGTTCAGCCTTAAATGGCCATTCTAACTCCCTCCATGCTCCAAACTGAGCAGCAGTCAAATAAATAATGAAGACATGCAGTTAAGTCAAATTTAGAAGTCAGAGCTGTAAGTTTGAATCCCTAACAAACAAGAGACCACTTAGACTATCTCTTTCATTTCCTTATAATAACTTCTTTGAAGAGCTATAAAGGACCTCTTCAAAGAAGTGTACCTTGTTATTTAAAGGCAATATTATTATCACTTATCATTTTGATTAGCTGCTTTTTTGTTTATATTTTTTGATGAAATATATTCACAAATCCTAATGTGTAGCTGGTTTGCTTTTTATCCTTTGGAAACAGGAATAAAATTTTCCATTTCTTGCAGAACTTATTCTTTTTAGGTCATTTGCTGCCTAAGTACAGTATTGCTGTTTTAAATAATTTTCTCATTTACTGCTTACAGGATGATGCTATCAGTATAGAAAGTGGTACAAACACCGAACGCCCTGATACACCTACAAATACGCCAAATGCGCCTGGAAGGAAAAGTTGGGGGAAAGGAAAATGGAAGTCAAAGAAATGCAAATATTCTTTCAAATGTGTGAATAGCCTCAAGGTATGTGCAAAAAGAAGATCCTGTGGACTCAATGCTAGGCTTCAGAATTATTTCTCAGTGGTAAACATTTTGTGCTCAAGATACCCTGTCAAATTAAAAATATTTTTAAATTACTATATTTTGAAATTTTTCTGTAGTGCAGACTGCATAGTTGTTACAATCCATTCCACATCTGTTTAGCTTTTTTTGTTTTGTTTTAACTTAAATGTGTAATATCTAGTACTGCAGGCTGTTTTTTTTTCTTTGTATTCAAATAAAAGATTTTAGAAAATGTTAATCTTCATACTTAGATAAAACTTAAAAATTTAAGCCACTTCCTGGTACTTGTTACTTAAAAAGAACTGAATGTAACTCATTAACTTAGAGCTAGCATAAATTGAAACAGATGTCTTATTTTCTGCAGTTTAAAAAACGTAATTCCTATCCTTTATTTGTAATTGTTTTCAAAGAAAAAGTATTTAAGTTTAAACTTTTGAATATTCCATATTTGTAGAAAAGTGGTTGGAGTTATTTCAATTACTGCTTTCTTAAAAGCATTTTTATTTATAAAAGGGATTTCTGATTATTTAAAATGTTTTCCTTTACGTGTATTCGTTTTCTGTTTTAAATTTAGGGGTACTTTCCCTCTGCTGAAGAAAAATATACATTACATTATCTTATAGGTTAAAATCTTTTCTAAATATCTAAATATATTTTTAGGCAAAGTCTTCAGAAAGCATAGCCAACCAACTATGGTTGGAAAGGCAAATTGTTATAGTTTTATGTTAATATTTAGTTATATTAACCTTCAGCTAAATCTTATGTTAGATCTTATGTCTGGAAGGTGGTTTTAAATGTTGGTTAAATATTTTGATTAAATATCTCAAAGCTTAAAGCTATGGTTTTTCAAGGGATGAGAAATGAAAGTTTACACTTTAAAAATGAAAACAGTACCTTCAAGTGAATATGAAAGTTACTGTTAAATGCCAAGAGATTGCCAGTAAAATTCTAAGGCTGAAAAATAACTTTGTGAACAAGGTTGTGAACTTGTTTTTTATATACCTCTTTATAGCCTCCTGATATCTGAAGTTATTTATAGTCCATTGCCTCCCCTAGCCCCCATTGTTCAGTTACAAAACATGTTTATTATAAAACTTCTTGAAATATTTTTCTTTTAGGAACTGATTTCAGGGTTCTTTTAAATTGTTTTGTAGGACTACTAAAAAGCAGTGATTTGATTGGAGTCTGATATGCTTTGTTTTACAAAGAAAAAATTAAACCTAATAAACTTTGGCAAGTGCTAGAGAAGTTGTATTAACTCTTAGGTCATTTTTTAGTTTCCTCTTTCAGAAAAATAAATTTGTCCTTATGTCCTGAGATTATTAAACACATTTGCCACAATTATCCAGTTTGATTCAGAATTTGGTTGGGTGTAAGAAAATAGAAGGCAAATTTCAAAGTATTTTCATAGATAACTGATTGTTGCTTTTGATTTAAGTTGTTAATTGTTATAAAACGATTATATACCAGTATTTTAAAATGTGAAAACTAGAGTAGTAGATAAGTTTTTAGTGTCAAAGGCTGGTTTATGTATATTACAAAATAGCGGCTTGCATTTTGGAAAAAAATTTTAAGGGGGTGGTCAGTTTACTACCACTTTTTGCTTTCTAAAAGATAGTAATTTTTCTTTTATGATTATTTTATAGGAAGATCATAATCAACCATTGTTTGGAGTTCAGTTCAACTGGCACAGTAAAGAAGGAGATCCACTAGTGTTTGCAACTGTAGGAAGCAACAGAGTGAGTGTTAAGGGATCTGTTTGGCATTTGGCTTGATCATCAGACTCTACAGTGTTAATATAATTTTGAAATGTAATCATTTTGAAATAAGTTTGTAGAACTGGTTTGACAATATTTTGTAAAATACGAAGCATTACAGAAATTATTTTGAGTGGTTGAAATAATTAACTGCTTTTTGGGAGCAATTTTAATAGTTTATTCTAATTTGGAAAAGAAGTCTATGATTTCTTAAAAGTAAACATAATTTAGTGGCTCCCCTTAAATGTAAGTGTAAATCCAGTGGATTTATATAGTAGTTATTGAAAGTTTTTTAATTATTTATTTGCAGTAAACATTTGGTTGTTTGGTTTTTATTTAAGGAAGCCAAGAGTATCTTGAACTGAGATAAGTGCATTGAAAAAGCCATGCTAGGCACCTGTTAATGTAAACCATTACCATTAAACATTTTAGTTGCACTTGGGGCTGTACTTATGGATTGCAAATACTTATTCATTCTTTCTATTTACATCTAAATAAATAGAGAACAGGAAGATTCCCCAGTGATTTCTAAAGAGTATCAGTTTTCTTATTAATTGAAATCACCGCAGGGAAAAATTGTCTTGTTTATTAGGTAACTTCCTGGGTATATATCAATATTGTACTAGGAGTTATGAGAAGTAATATAGAAGTAGATTGGTGTATTTAGAAAAAGGAAATACACTAACTGGATATGGGTTGACAAGAAATACAAGTCTCTTACTTTACCTATAGCCCAAGAAAGGAAGTGGAGTAAATCTGAGAGATGTTCTATAAGTTATTTTAATTGAGTAAAGTAAAATTTTATGCTTTATAACTCTGGGACTGCTGATAGACAAGACAAAAACGCAAAGAATGCAGTAATGTCAGAGGTTTATAGCTCCTAGTGGTCAATACTGTCATCAGTTTGATACTCCTCTAGTCCATTGCTATCAAAAGCATTGTGGTTACATTTTAGGGAACACAAGATAATCATGAACTAGAAGGCTTTGATATGCTAACTAAGGACTGAGGTTGGTCAAAGTCCATAGCATGAAAGGTCACAGAGAGGAGATGGTTTTTCTTCACATCTACATCTATACACTTATGTTTGTTTTCTGTTTGTTTTCTGCTTCTCGGTGTTGGTATTCTGTTCTCAATCAAAATTAACTTGATAACAAGGGAGTTGTTAGTATTATAATATTTAATATAATCTGGAAATTATGTAATGCCTTGGACTTTATAATAGTTTTTTTCCCTCATTAATGTTTAGTAAAGATTAGTTTTTAAATGTCTATAATAGCTTTCTTAAGTTAAAGGAGCTATTTTAAAGCAGTTGTTTCTGTAGTATCTTATGGATACAGTTATGACTAAAATATGTGTGAAAGCTAAAATATGTGTTTCTATATTTGAGATAAAATTTACTATGTTTTGTTTTCATTAGGTTACTTTATATGAATGTCATTCACAAGGCGAAATCCGGTTGTTGCAATCCTATGTGGATGCTGATGTATCCTTTCCTGGGTTTTTTATATCTTTGACTAAAGAAGTTGACTTTGAATAAGTACGGTGAAACTTTTCTAAATTGATTATTTCTCTAAAGTTACATTGTTCTTTCTTAACTGTAACCAATCCTGTTCCTTCACTACTATCCAGGAGATTTCTGGTATCTAGTTACCCAGTCTTCCAGGATTCCTAGAAATCCATTGTAGGGTGGATATGAGGGAGGCGGGTACAGGAGGCTGGAAATGAGCATTAGAAATCCAGTAATAGAAAATGATGAGAGTAGCTAAAACTTCCTTTTTTTTGACTTTGAATTTTATAATTTCAGAGTAGTTAACATTGATGAATTTGGGTTGATCAGAAGCTGTTAATTGGCAGTCATACCAAGTATATGATCAACTACCTCTATAGGCAAAAAATAAACAGGGGCGGTTTGTTTATGGAAGAAATATTGCAAAATATGGATTTGTAAAGAAAAGGATTTAAGCCAGAGGATTAGATAGTAGTCAGAGTTTGGTGATATTTTTTCCATATCCATTTAAAAAACTTAGCAAATGGGAAAAGACATGTACATTCTGTCTTTCCTAGATAGTATGAAAGGAAGTGACCTGTAGCCATATTGGGAAGGTCACACAGGAAAAGGTGGAAAATTAGATAGTTATATATCTTTAAAGGCAAATAGTCAGAAGTATTGGGATATATCAATCAAAAGTCTATAAAGTACAGCCCTTGGGGCTGGCCATCTTTATTTTTGCTTTTTTTTTTATTGAGGTAATGGGTCTCCTATTTTTGTAAATAAAATTTTATTTGGATATAATGCCTGTTTATTTACGTACTGTCTGTGGCTGCTTTCTAAAGACAAAGTTTTGTAAACAGCTAAACAGCAATCAAAATTGAGTGGAAGGATTGGTTTTGTTTGATCATTTGATATGGATTTTAGGCATAAAAATCTCCATTGTATAAATCTGGAAGTATAAAGAGAAAGAAGAACTTTTATGACAAAAATTTCAGCAGAACTTCTTTAGAGGTTTCCATGTATTGTAGTTATTGATATGTTTAAATTTCAAAAACAAATTACACTTCTTAACTGGCATTTCTTAGGCGGATGAAAATTTTTACACTTGTGCATGGACATATGACAGCAATACAAGCCATCCTCTGCTTGCTGTGGCTGGATCTAGAGGCATAATTAGGATAATTAATCCCATAACAATGCAGTGCATAAAGGTGGGTTTTCTGGTTAATTTGTATTAGCTTTGAATGTATACCTGGGAAAACTTGTCATGTTGAATTTAAAACTAATGGAATCAATGTATAATTTCTAATTTGATTTGTACTTTGTTTATTGCACCCGTTAGACAAGTCTTTTGAGATATTTGTCACATTTGGGTAATGCAAAATAAGGAATAAGTGGGAAAATGTTTGTAATTTTTGTTTTAAATTATTTACCTTCTTCTGCCTTGCTTTATTCTGAGAGGCCCTAAATGAGCAATAAAAGAAGAGTGAGTCCATTTACAAGACATCCTAACTAAGGGTGTAGCGTCAAGAGCACCTTGTAGAACAGGGGTCCCCAATCACAGTCTGTGGCCTGTTAGGAACCAGGCCGCACAACAGGAGGTGAGCAGCAGAAGAGCAAGCAAAGCTTCATTTATATTTGCAGCTGCTCCCCAGCACTTATATCACTGCCTCAGCTCCACCTCAGATCATCAGTCATTAGATTCTCTTAGGAGCATCAGTCCCTTGGAAGTTAATAACTAATTTTGCAAATCACTTTAATTAGATATTTTTAATTGTGGGGGCACGGTAGAATCCTTGCCTCTGCTAATCCAATCAAATCGATACCTGCAGGTGGGACTTAACTATGTTTATTTTTTCAAATTTGTTGAGCAATTTTAATACACAGCCAAGTTTGAGAACCACTACTTGGAGTGAAACTAATTTCCCATTCTTAAGATTAATGAAAAAATTTATTTTTATGTGAGAGATGATATATTTTAAATTTATTATAGCACTATGTTGGCCATGGAAATGCTATCAATGAGCTGAAATTCCACCCAAGAGATCCCAATCTTCTCCTGTCAGTCAGTAAAGGTAAGCAAATGTTATAGTCTTGGTTATTTGGAAATGATTGTTTTGTAAGGGACAAACTGTTATAAGGAAAATAGCCAAATTTAAAAATTTGTAGTGGTTAGTTAGTTTTACTAGGAAAATCATGGGCTACATTAGCATCCTCAAACCAAGAATTGGGGAAGGGAAATGTAGAATACAGTTACATCAAATTAAATAATTGGTACTGAGAATTAGTTATTTTACTCTTATTTATGATATTGGAATGTGATAGTTCTAGAGCTTTATCTTCAACTAAATCATTGTGTTAATAAACTTCATTAATTTTAAGTGGCAGATCACCAAGTTATATTTCTATGAGCTTTGCAAGTCATCACTGTGATAAATAATGAGAAAATTCATATTACATATTTTAAAAACTTTTTATAAAGGATTCCCTATAGTAGTCTTTAAAAATGCTAATTTTTCAGCATAGGGTCTTTGAAATAGTTCCCATACTAACATTGCCTTACTCTTTATGTAATTGTAAGTTTATTCTGAGTCAGACAGGCTCTCTGAAACAATTTGGGTGGGTTCTTAAAGCTACATTCCATTCTTGACTGCCTTTTTTTTTTAATTTCTGCATTATTCTAGTCAAATTTATTCTTAAAGGCTTGTCCTATCTATAACCTCCCCTCTACAATCTGCTTTTATTAAAAAATGTCCTCAGATTAAAACATGAAAATGTTTCTTATATTTGAAAATTGACACCTAAGAAGAGCTGATAAATTTTTCTTGATAGCAGTAGTTGAACTCGGGTATTCCAAGTGATAGAGGCCATAATGCTTCACTTGTTCTATATATTACAACTTTTAACCCTGCTCTTCCCCCTTGTGTAAGAGCATTTTTTTTTTTTAAAAAACAGCCCTTCAAAATGAATAGGAATTGTGATGCACCTGTACCATCAAGAAAGTGAAAAGACAACCTATAGGAGAAAATATTTGCAAATGCTACATCTAATAAGGGACTTGTATCAAGAGTACTTACAGTTTAACAATAAGATATCCAAATTAAAAAATGGGCAAAAATGTTGAACATACTCAAATATCCGATGAGCACATGAAAAGGCACTCAGTATCCTTAATCATTAGAGAAATGCAAATCTAAAACAATGAGATACCACTTCATACCTATCTAGGATAGCTATAACCAAAAAAGACACAATAACATGTTGACTAGAATGTGAAGAAATTGGAGCCACCACCCCTATATTGCTGTTGGGAATGTGGCAGCTCCAGAGTGAAAAACACTCTGGCAACAAGTTAAACATAGAATTACTACTCGGGGATGTGGGTGGAGGTTGGGAGGGTGTGTGTGTGTGTACGTGTGTACACGTACGTACATTCAAAAAAAGTGAAAACAAATGTCTGCATAAATATATCTACACAGTTGGAATCAATAAATTATTTTTATGGCTTTGCTAATTTCCATTATGTATTAATATTACAATATATTGGTGTAATAAGTGCTGTAATTAGTATATACATTATATTAGCTACAAGTACATTGTAATTATGTGTAATATTAATATTCATTTACATGTTGGCATTTATATTAACTTGCTGTACACTATTTTGTTGTTAATGTTTAGAAAAAATTGCTTAAATTATAGTTGTATAATTTTTAAAAGGTTTGTGATACTATAAATTATGTCTTGATTTATGTAGGTTTCAATCTTGTTTTTGGATTTACTGTTGAAATCTTATAAACTTTATAAATCTTATGAATCTACTCAGTCCCCTTAAATGTGTAAATGTGACCGGTGGAGGACAGCTAGTATCTTGTTCTATGGTGTAATGTAACTTAGTCAAATTCCTAAGTATTTTCTTATTTCAAGCATATCTTCAAATGGATATTATTTAAAATAAATTATGTGAAATAGATAAGTTTAAAATATTTTTAAGACCACATAAATACTTTTGAAAGTTCATACCCCGTTGAATCTCTAAGTGATGAAATATTTTAAGTTGCTATATAATATGTATTTCATTCTTAGTCTTTACTGTGCAGAAGTCCAAACTTTTATAATTTTTACTTCGTTAAAGCTGTTTTGAAAGTCCACAGTAAATGAATGGCAAAAGTTTTTCCTAATTGTTTTATGTCTACACTAGATCATGCCTTACGATTATGGAATATCCAAACGGACACACTCGTGGCAATATTTGGAGGTGTAGAAGGGCATAGAGATGAAGTTCTAAGTGCTGTAAGTTGAATATTGCAGGGCAATGACTTTCAGGTGCACATAGTTGTGAACAACCCCCATGGTGCTCTTATTAGGAAGCATATGGGTTTTTTTTTTTCCATACAGCCTGGAAAGCAGACATTTCATTTCTTGTGACATGCAAGGTTTATCTTAAATGTGAAGGAATAAGGCAAGTAAGGTTCTTTGTGTTTTATCGGTACTTTTTTATATCAGTGCCTGGATTCTCATGAAAGAGTACTATGAACTTGTTCTTTTCCTTTATTGATCTAAAATCACCAAGTTAGCTTTTGTTTTACTGTTTCTCATTTATTAAAAGATTAAACTACTTAGCAATTAAGAAACTCATCCTTTATTTGAAGTTAAAATATAAGTTATCCATTTTTAGGAAATGTTTTGTGCTCATATTGAGTTTTAGATAACTTCTCTTTGATGTCATGGTGTTATGTTCTAATGTATTCTACAATGATACAATATAGGAATTTCTAGTCAGGTTTCAGTTTTTTACATTATTTTAGCTTTACTTAAGTTCTATGTATAGCTAACTCAATTAGTAATTTACATCTATTCAGTTCTTTTTCATTAAAGGGGCATCATTTTTTGAAGCATGTAGCATTTTAATTGGAGGTACTAAATATTCCTATAGTTAGGGTTTATATGCTTTTGTGAGAATCATACCTACCTTAATATACCCTGACAATGTAGATTTTCTAGAAGTTGCAGTAGCATTCTCCATTTGGAATTATATGTTAAAGAGCCAAAACTACCATCCTTTATTAAGAATTCTAAATTGTGATAATTAGGAAAACTGGCAGCAACCAGACTTGTGAATTCAATAAACACCAACCTAAAAACTCTTAGGCTCTTGTAAAACATTGTTCATATTTAATTAAACGTTAGATTAATAGACTATCTAGATTACTAAAGAGAATATCTTCCTTAAATAGAACTCTCTGCTGTTATTTCTAAAAATAAGCACAGAAGATGGTCTGTATCACTTGTCTATAATACAAAAGTTCACTGCTTAGGATTGACGTGTGAGATTACATTAACACATGTGTTAACATGTACTAAATTAAACAGCATTTCTGTACCTCAGTGTCATATCTATGAAATGAGATGGAATAAAGTTAACAGTAGATCATCTATTAGGTACCTATTAAAAATTAGTAAACAGCAAATAAAAATCTTTAACTGTTATTTACTTAAAGACAATTTTTTTATTCATTTAAAAAGTAAACTCTAAAACCAATGTATCTGAAGTTTTTTATTTAGATGTACAGATCAAATAAAACTTTAATTGTTTAAGGACTCGATGTCAATTTCATCACTTTATCGGGGCTGGACAAAGAAAAGTAATAAAACTTCAGGTTTTTATGTTATGCCTCGGCATTTGATTTACCTTAAAAATCTAGCAAAGGAAATACTTTAAAGATAATTAAATAGAGAAAACAATTCAAACACTTATACTTTCTTGCCTTTCGTATTATATAAGCTGATCTACTGTGGTGGTGACAAATCACTTAAACTAAATCTTGACAGCAGTAAAAACTTTTATGTCCTACATAGATGAAACCCAAAATGTTACTGTTGTGCTTTGAAATACAATTTTCACAGTAGTGTGTATCAGGTGAAAATTGGGTGCTATAATTTGAAAAAATAATTTAAACATTTAATTTTAGCTTTTCTGTTTTACATACAGGATTATGATCTTTTGGGTGAAAAAATTATGTCCTGTGGTATGGATCACTCTCTTAAACTTTGGAGGATCAATTCAAAGAGAATGATTAATGCAATTAAGGAATCTTATGATTATAACCCAAATAAAACTAACAGGTAACATCATGGTACTTAAGACAATGTTCTATCTCATGCTGTTAAATAGATGAGTTTTACTTTTTCTAAAATTGTTATATAAGTCCCCAACACTGAGTTTAGAAATCCTTCTTTTAATCATTTGAAGGTATAATTTAGATACCATAAAAATCACTGGTTTTCTTTGGAAGTCATTTATTTTTAATCTATTTGTGATTTATATTCAAAATGCCCCTTAAATTTTGTTTTCACTGACTTGTTAGCACATTTGACTTACCTTTATTTGGGTATACATATGCTTGGCCTTTTAAGATAAAAATTTTAAGCCTCTTAAACTTACTGTGGAATAGAACAAAAGACCCTCCAGAATTACGTTGTTAGCATTATTTGTGAACGCTAATTCTAATTCAAGACAGTAAATCATACTTGTGTTTTGACAGTAAATCATACTTGTGTTTTAAATGCGGTTCTTAGCTTTAATTTATGATGATATAATGCTTTCCCTTAATTGATGCTCATTTCATTAAATGGAGAGAATTCAAAAACAGGGGCCTTGCTCCGTGGGACTAAGATGTGGAAACTGCAGTTTTCATAATATATTTTGAAATACCTCAGCTCTTAATTCAGTAACTCTTTTCAGAACACTTGCACTGTAACTATCATATGTTTGCATATACTAACTTTGTTTGCACTTTTGTTTTTAGCAAAAGCTAAAGTTTATTTTCTACTTATCAAGCCAGATTATTAACAGATCGTTAGTAAAATTTGTAATTGTTAGTAACTATTTTAATGCACTAACATTCATTAGACCTCAGTGGCCTCTAAGGATTGGTTACAACTTTCAGATTTCTATTTTAAAACACCAAGGGCTAGTACAGTACCAAATTTATGTTTTTATATTTTCTGGAGCTCTGGAATACATAGAAATTATATTTCATAATTTACAGAAGATAACGGAGTTATGCTGATCTTAAGAGAGGTTTAACCATAGATTATAATATGTATTTGCTTTAAAAGCAATCAACATAATTATGGCAGTGTTAAGAATTTATATCAGATTATCAATAACATTTTAATGTTTTAATAAAAGATTTCAGAATTGGAATGAATGTTTGAAATGAATCAGCCCAATATCCTTTTTATACATGAGCCAAAGTAAAGAGAGGACATGTATATTGCTTAAAGTATAACTAATTCATGGCATATCAGATGTTTATAGTTATTTCAGTATAAATGTAAACTGAATCATTTACTAGATTAGAAATGTTAGGTCTATTTTTAATTAACTTCAGAATTGGTAGCAATTTCTCTAGTTCACAGACATCTGTAAGGAAAAAAATGGCACCATATTTTACTTTCTTAAATACAAGAAAAGTCCTAATGTCAAATTCCTATCAGATACTATTTTCAAAAATGGTTGCTCAAGGAAGGATTTTCATGTAATCTTTAGCAGCCTTTGGAATGATGTGTTATTGTTCCTAGAAAAATGATTATCTTTTGAAATAATCCAGATGCGTTGACTTTCACAGACTAATTTTAAAGAATTGAGTAGGTGGCTTTCTGTTTTCTATGAGAAACTTTTTCAGCTCTGTTACCAGATGTCTTTGCTTATCATTGATTAGGATAGCCAGAATTGAAGTGATTAAAATTGGCCTACATATAGTAAGGTAGGAAGATACAATTTATGTAAAGGAAAGATCATTTACATAAAATAAAATTGAATTGAGAGCCAATAATGCAATAAAATATAAAAACCAAAATGAGACTTCAGCTTTCAATAAACAGACAAGGTATTCACTTTTCTAGGAACACAAAAATCAGTTGTTGTATATTTTATTTTTCAAAGTCTTATAAATCAAAAAAAAGTGTGATTCTATTATACTTTTTTCTCTGAACTTTTGACATTTCCATTTCAGGCCATTTATTTCTCAGAAAATTCACTTTCCTGACTTTTCTACCAGAGACATACATAGGAATTATGTCGATTGTGTGCGATGGTTAGGTGATTTGATACTTTCCAAGGTATGGTAACCGCTGTTAAGCTGTACTTCCATTGTGTGAGTTGGAAGTTTTTAGGGAGCACCATTTTTATGCAGTTTGGTAAATTGGATGGCAGAATGGGAAATTGCTTTTTTTTTTTAAGTCTCATGATATTTTGATAGATTCTTGGAAACTTGTTTTAGGTATAAAACATCCCAATGAATTATATATAATTTGTACTCTAGTAAAATGAAAAATATTAATTTGTAAGGTGATAGTATTCTTGGATATCCAATGTTATTATAAAATAACCAGGATCTAAAGCCAGTAGGTTTTTTTTTTTTTAAATGTTTGTGTCCATTTCAGTAAACTTTCATGTGTAAAAACAGACAGCTGGAGTTGGCTTATGGACTTTAGTTTGCCAAGCCCTTCCCTGGAGTGTTGATATACATATATACGTATATGTATATATGTCAAATTTTTTTGCTGATAATTTAGGGAAGTTGTTGGTGATGTCATGTGAACATTTAGGATCGTCAAATTTGGAGAAATTTGCTATCCAGTTTCTTTCCTTGTGTGGATTTCAGGGCATTTCATATTTTCTTGGGCAGAGCCTGATTTATTTTTTTTCTTGACCTTGCAGATACAGTTTTACCTTTTTTTTTTTTTTTTAACTTTTGTTCTTGAAATTAGATTCAAAGGAAGTTTTCAAAGATAGTATAGTAGGGCCCCATATTGCCCTTCATCCAATTTCCCCTAGTGGTTACATCTTACATATAATACAATATTAAATCCAGGAAATTGACATTGTTTAATTGTGTGTGTGTAGTTCTATGTCATTTTATCACATGTGATTTTGTCATTTTAAGAATGTTACACTATGGGGCCTTAAAGATTGTTTTTTTATTATTATTATTCACTCAGTATAATGCCATCCAAGTTGTTGTGTGTATCAATTGCTTTCCCTTTTTATTGCTGAGTAGTATTCCATGGTATGGGATGTACCACAGTTCATTTAGCCATTCATCTATTGTAGAACATTTCGGTCCTTTCCATATTGGGGCTATTACAAATAAAGCTGCTAATGAACAATCGTGTACAGGTTTTGTGTGGACTTAAGTTTTCATTTCTCTGGGATAAATGCCTAGAAGGGCAATTGCTGGGTCATGGTTAAGTTTGTTTAGTTTTTTAAGAAACTGCCAAACTATTTTCCAGAGTGGCCGTGCCATTTTACATTCCCACCAGAAATGTATGAAAGATCGAGTGTCTCGGAATCTTCGCCGGCATTTGGTATTGTCACTATTTTTTATTTTAGCTGTTCTGATAGGTGTGTAGTGATATCTCATCGTGGTCTTAATTTGCATTTCCCTGATGGCTAGTGATGTTGAACATCTTTTTCATGTGCTTATTTACCATCCATATATCCTTTCCGATGATGTCTCTTTATATCTTTTGCTCATTTTCTAATTAGATTGGTTTTGTTTTTATTTTTACTGTTGAGTTTTGAGAGTTCTTAATATATTCTAAATATGAATCCTGTGTCAGATATATACTTTGAAGATATTTCCTTCTAGTCTGTAGCTTTTCTTTTCATCTTCTTAAAAAGGTCTTTTACACAGCAAATATTTCTAATTTTGATGTTCAAGTTATTGATTTTTTAAAAAAATTATTTTATGGATCATGCTTTTGATGTGTTTAAATGCTCTTTACCAAGCCATAGATCCTAAAGATTTTGATCCTGTGTTTTCTTCAAAAAGTTTTATAGTGTTATGTTTTATATTAAATATATGATCCATTTTAAGTTAATTTTTATATGAAGTTTAGTAGTTTATTTTTTGCCTATAGATATCTAATTATTTCAGCACCATTTATTGAAAGACTGTTCTTTCTCCTTTGAATTGCTTTTTTTACCTTTGTCATAATTGTTTGGCCATACTTGGGTGAGGTTGTTTCTGGTTTTTCTATTCTGTTCCCTCCACCAGTACTATATAAAGAGTCTTGATTACTCTAGCTCTATAATAAGTTCTGGAATGGGTTAGTGTGATTTCTTCCATTTATTACTCTTTTCCAAATCACTTTAGCTATTCTAGTTTCTTTGCCTTTCCATAGAAATTTTAGAATAATCCTATCTGCATTTATAGAAAATCTTGTTTTTTTTTTTTTTTTTTTTTTTGAGGGGAGGGAAGCTTTTGATCAGAATTGTGTTAAATCAATATATCAGTTTGGTGGGGATTTACTATCAGTCTTCTAATTCATGAACATGGTATGTCTGTCCATTTATTTAGATCTTTGACTTTTATAATTAGCATTTTGTAGTTTTTAATCTATAAGTCCTATACCTGCTTTCTTACACTTATACCTAAGTATTTCTCTTTTTTTTTTGAGTGATTATAAATGGTATTTCTAGTTTCCAGTTCTATGGTCATTGCTTAGAATATAGAAATATAGTTGATATTTGCACGGTAATCTGGAATCCTGTGACTTATTTGACTTTATTTTTAGAAATATTTTTTGTTAGTTTATATTGTCTACATAGACCATCTTGTCATTTGCAAATAGGGACAGGGGTATATCTTCTTTTCTGATCTGGATGTATTTTATTTCCTTTTCTTGCCTTATTGTACTGGCAAACTTTCAGTACTATGTTGATTAGCAGTGTCAAGTCTTATTAAAAGCAGACATTGTTTGACTTGTATCAAGAAATGTTTCCCCCTTTTTCTAATTTTCTGAGAGTTCTATGAATGGGCACTGAATTTTGTTAAGTGCATTTTGTGCATCAGTTGATATGATCATATGGTTTTTGTTAGTCTCTTAATGCAGTAGATTTCACTAATTGGTCAATGTGTATATATAATCCTTTTATAAGTTGCTGAATTCTTTTTGCTAATATTTTGTTAGAGATTTTTGTGTCTGTATTCATGAGGTATGATATTGATCTGGTTTTCTTTTTTGTACAGTTTTTATTTGAATTTGGTATTGATAATACTGACTCCATAAAATAAATTTTAAGTCTTCCCTCCTATGGAAGAGATGACATGGAATTGGTGTGAATTCTTTAATGGCTTTTAGAATTCTCCATATAAGTCACCTGGGCCTAAAAAATTTTGAGGTGGGTGTTTAAGATCCCAAATTCCATTTCCTTAATAGTGAAAGGGCTATTTAAATTATTTTATATTGCATGAGTCGTGGTAGTTTGTGCTGTTTGATTCCATGTAATGTAAAATACGTGTGTATAGAGTTTGTAATATTCCTTCATTCTTTGGTATCTGCAAGGTCTCTGGCCCGTGTTTCATTTCTGAAATTGGTAATTTATATCTTTTTTTTTCTTCTTCTTCTTTTTTAATCAGTTCTGCTAGGGGTTTGTTAATTTTTAAAATCTCTTTCGTTTGCTGTGGGTATATTTTGCTCTATTTTGCTAGTTTCTTAAGGTGGGAGTTTAGATAATTGAGTTGAGACTATTATTAATTATTCAATTGAGACTTCTCTTTCCTAGTGTAAGCATTTGGTGCTATGAATGTCCCTGTTAGCACTGCTTAGGTGCATTTCACAAATTTTGATATGAAATATGTTTCGTTTCTAGGTATTGGAAGATTATTATTTTCATCTTGAATTCTAGTTTGATTCTGTTGTGGTCAGAACATACTCTATGATTTTGATTCTTTTAAATTTTTTGAGATTTGTTTCATGACCCTATTTTTGTTATGTTCCATGGAAGCTTGAAAAGAATGTTTATCTGCTGTTGGGTGTAGTGTTCTGTAAATATCAGATCCTATTAGTTGATTATTGATAGGTGTTGAATGTCCAGCAGTAACTGGATTTTCCAGTTTTCTGATATCTTGCTGTTGATGCTTACACATTTAGTATGGCTATGTCTTGCTGGCTTGACCCTTTTATCATTTAGTAATGTTCATTTCTATAATTTCTTTGCTTTGAAGTCTTCTTTATCTGGTAGTAATATAGCCATTTCTGCTTTCTTCTGATTAATGCTTGCTTGGTATTTTTTTTTCCCCCAATTTTTAGTTTTAATCTGAAGTGAGTTTCTTATGAACAGCATATAGTTGAGTTTTATTTTTTAATCCACCCCGTTAAACTGTCTTAGTTGGTATGTATATTCAGACCAATTATATTTGAGCCTTAACTGTATCAATTATTAAGTCTGCCATTTAATTTTTTCCATTTTTTAATTTCTCTGGGTTTTTCCTCCTAACTTCTTGTAGGTTACGTGAATATATTTTAAAATTGCATTTTGATTTGTCTATATTGTTTTTGAGTATATTTCTTTGTGTAGCTTTTTTGGTGTTTGCTTTACTATATTTTTTTATATGTGTATATAGTAAATATATGTTTAAATTTATCAACATTTTTACCTCTTCAAAAAGAGGTATAGAAACTTTAATTTACATCCCTTTGTCCTCCACTTATAACAGTTGAGAACTACATCAAATAGTATTACCATTTTTGCTTCAACCATCAAACGTAATTTAAAAACTCAAGTGAAAAAGACACTTGTATTTACTCATTTTGCTTTTTCTGTTGTTCTTTCTTCCTTCCTGATGTTCCAAGATTCCTTCTTATACCCTTCTCCCCCACAATAAAACATTCTACAGCTATTTTTTTAGGGTAGGTCTGCTGGTGACAGATTCTTAGTTTCTCTTAATCTGAGAATGTCCTCATTTTCCCTTCGTTCCTTAAAGGTATATTCACTGAATATAGGATTTTGTGTTGACATTTCTTTAAACATTTGAAAAATTTTGTGCCCCTCTTACTGATCTCTTTGGTTTCTGATGAGAAATCTGCCACTATGGAATTGTTTTTCTCCTATAGGTAAGGTGTTCTTTCTGTCTTGACTGCTTTCAGGAATTTTTTTCTTTGTGTTTGTTTAGTTTTCAGAAATTTGACTATGATGTGTCTTGATACAGATTTCTTTGAATTTATCTTATTGGGGTTCACTTACCTCCTTAGGTATGTAATAATAGCTTTATGTCTTAAGTGTGTCTGTAGTTGCTCATAGAAGCATTTTTATGATGGCTGCTTTCAAACCCTTGTCAGGTAGTTCTAACATCTATGTCATCTTTGTTGGTATCTATTTTTTCTCATTAAAGTTGATATGTTTATGTTTCTTGGTATGATGAGTGATTTTTCATTGAGATCTGGATATTTTGAGTATTATGTTATGAAATTCTGGATCTTATTTAGATATCATACAGCAGGCTCCCTCTGATAAATTTTCAGCTGGGGAAGGGTAGCGCCACTTCATGATTAACAGGTAGCAAGGGAAGTAAGTCCAGGTTCCCCACTTAATTGACTTGCTGATGGTGTTTCATAACTGTTGGGTTGGGAGTTCAGGCTTTCCAGGGCCTTAGGAGAACACTACCCTAGCAGGAGGGGCTGACATGACTCATTACTGCTCCACAGATAGTCTCCAGGGATACTGTATGTAGGTGGTGGTGGTAGGTGGTTGTGGACATCCTGACTCTACTTGGCGTTCTCTGATACCACCCTAGCCAGAGGAAAAGAGGAGAGTCACCTCATTACCATAAAGGGCAGGGGGAAATCAGGGGTATTATGTACTTTGAGGTGCTTAGTTACCATTACCACCTGAGAAGGGTTTCCACTGAGTCTTTGCTGGTTCAAATGGATGCAAGTTCACAGTCCCTCTCCTCCCTACTTTGGTATTTGGCTGTAGTAGAGCATTTGTCTGAAAATTTTCTCTCTCTTGGTAGGTTGCCACTTTCCGGGTGCCTTGAGGACAGTAGGCTTTTGTTGGGTTAATTAAGTTGCTGCCTTCTCTAGCATCCAGTCTGAGATACATAAATGAGGGAAAAGAAAAACCAGGGAACTCTTATTTCCTTCATATCCCAGGATTCCTAATCAGTCTGCCTCCTCTCAGACTTTTTAAGCTGTACTTAATGGGACAAATAGCGGAAAGTACATTTACTGTGTTGCTTTGTAAACAGAAATTAAAAGGCTCTAAATTTTTGCTCTTAGAACTTAATCAGATGATAGGAAAAGATTTCTGCATTTTATTTAGGGAGAAAGCTGAACTGAATGAATTATATTGGTGATCTCAAACCTGGCTCTGTATCAGAATCATTGAGAGAACATTGTAAAAATAGATTCCTAGGCCTTATCACACCCAGAGATTCTAAATCTGGCACAAGAACCTAGGAATTTGTCATTCTAACAGCTCTCTAGATGATTTTGAGTGCAGTCATCCATTAGTGTGAGTAAATCCTTTTAACTCCCTGTGCTGTAGTTCTCCATGAAGAGCCTCTACTAATTAAGGATAATTTACCAGCATAGTCAGTAAGAAGCACTTGAACAGCTATTTTACAATTCTGCTTTGGCCTCCTGTCTGAGCTTCTGAAGATTCAGTAGGATTGGGGCCAAGATGAATTGATAAAACTACTGGCTGTTGATAGAATTGTGCACTTAGTTAAGAGTCATCAGACTAGGTGATCTCTAAGGTACTTAACAGTAAAGAACTTCTGTAACATATATAGCCCTGGAATTTATATAATCTAAAAAAGGCAGAGAAGAAGAAAAGCACTGCCCCCCTCGCACAATCTTCCTGTGGCCCTACTGTTAAACTGTTCAAATTCCAGTCAAACCTACAGGGCTGCCACATGTGGTTGTGTAGGCTTTCTCCTATGAAACTTTAAGAGGCAGTCTTCACCTACAGCAGGAATTTTTAGTCCTGGCATGTACTGAGGTGCATTGTAAGGTGTTGAGCAGCATCTCTGGCCTGTATTCAGTAGAGGCCAGAGACACTGCCATTGTCTCTTAACTTGCAAACCACTGGGCTACACAGTAATATTAATAGTATCTGCTGTTTTGTAAATTTTCTTCCATCGTACTCTTTACCACTTGCTGCTTGTAGAATTTGTGCAGAGATTTGGTGTTAAGAGGATATGGAAGGTATAATTCAGCCTATTTCAATCCCATCCCCATATCAGTGTCTTAATGTTAAACCACTGCTTTTATGCCTTTTATATAATCCAATCTCTAAGGTCCTTTTTATGGATTTGTTAGCTTTTCTATGATAGCTGTTGAGCGCAGACACTAAGGAAGAAGGATTAATAAAGAGAAGTGTAGTGAATAGTTGGATGGAGAAAGATGAAACTAGTAAAGTAAGCAGGGGACATATCGAAGAGGAGCCATATATTCTAATACACTGTAATTTTACCTTTGCTATAAAACACTTCAAGTCTCTGGATGCTGAAGTACCTAGAGCTGAATTTGGTTTGTAAGAGAATTTGTGACTTCCAAAATGAATAGGCGCCAGATAATGCTTTTGGTCAAAATCTATTGATAATCAGACTTCTTGTTCTCTATAAATATAAAATGAATGTATATCATTGTACTTAGTAGATGGATAACCAGGTTCTACGAGCTATCAATTCTAAAATGATAGTAGAGAAAAAGCTTGTTTCAACATTTTTAATTCAGATCTGCAAGTAATATTTCTTTTTCTCATGTCTCTTTTTTAAAGTCTTGTGAAAACGCCATTGTGTGCTGGAAACCTGGCAAAATGGAAGATGATATAGATAAAATTAAGCCCAGTGAGTCTAATGTGACTATTCTTGGGCGATTTGATTACAGCCAGTGTGACATTTGGTACATGAGGTTTTCTATGGATTTCTGGCAAAAGGTAGCGACATTTTTACATTTTAAAATTATTTGACTTAAAACCGTGGAAATAGTTTTCTGTTTTGCATCTGTGTTCTCTTTCAATAATCTGCCTTGGTTTGTATTATTTGCTTTGGCCTTCGATGTTACTTATTCTACCCTTGTGGCTCTGCACACTACCTGCAGTTATCATAAATAAAATTGACAGGTATCAGTGGTGGCAGTTAGGTGTAACATGTGTTATTAGACTTAATGTTTTGGTGATTAGAATGTTAAGATTTTTATGTTTTTTTTTCTTTTTTACTAGAAAAACTTCGAGAAAAAAAATCAACATGGGAGATACTCTAGTTATCTAAAATTTTAAAGAAATCTGGTGTTAGAATTTTGTTGGAACAGATTACTGGGTATTTATAAGAAAGCTTTGACGGAGCTTTCTATAGCTTTTGCTACAGTTTTAAGGCAGAATAAAGAGCACATACTATCAATGTAAATTGTAAAACTCTTCATAAATTTTTAAAAAATGACTTAATTTACTCAAGACACCTGTGAAGCATTAGTTGCTCTTTATCTCCACTTAAAATCAGGAACATATGATGCAAAGAAGTAATCAAGAACAAAGCCAAAGCCTGGTGCTGAGGTTTTTTGAAATAAGAAAGATGTTTTAGGATTGTTTGAAATCTTTAATAGCTTATTTTAATAATTTTGTGTTTTTAAAAATGTTTCTACAGATGCTTGCATTGGGCAATCAGGTTGGCAAACTTTATGTTTGGGATTTAGAAGTAGAAGATCCTCATAAAGCCAAGTAAGTATTTAGAAATTCCTGTTCATAATTTCTGCCTTTTTTCCAAAATGTTAAGCCAAATATAAGTAACTGATACTTGCAAGGCTATCTTTAAGCCTTTTGTAATATTAACATGTCTCAGAGTATTTTGAAGTATTTTTTTATTCTAATGATTGTTTTTCATGAGTACTTTGATAACATCTTATTTCTCTTTATATAACTTAAACGGTGGTGCCTCTTGAATTTAAAATATACCCAAATCTTATGAAATTAGAGATTGAGCTTATTTAGGTTTCAGAAGCTTTCTGTATGACTCGGAATGTCTTCATTTTATAATTCATTGTTTTAAGTTAGGTATTGATGACATTATGTATGTATGTTATTTAACCTGTTGTCATGTTTTCTCCCTAGGTGCACAACACTGACTCATCATAAATGTGGTGCTGCTATTCGACAAACCAGTTTTAGCAGGGATAGCAGCATTCTTATAGCTGTTTGCGATGATGCCACTATTTGGCGCTGGGACCGACTTCGATAAAATACTTTTTCCTAATAAAAATGAATGTGTTTTCTGTGTACAGTAGAGTTAATGTATCTTGCTAGTAAGGGCACCTAGAGCATTTAGAGTTGTCTTTCAGCATTCAATCAGGCTGAGCTGAATGTAGTGATGTTTACATTGTTTACACTCTTTGTACTGTCTCCTGCTCAGACTCTACTGCTTTTAATAAAAATTTATTTTTATAAAGCCATGTTATTTTTATTTTCATTGTGATGAAATGTTGAAAATAATAAAATTATGCCTTATCTTTTTGTAATGATCATTTTTGTGATTTAACTGGATAAATCTAATGTAATAAGTAATTATTTAAAATTTTAGACTTTTAACAGTGATTTAATAACTTGTCTATCTTTACAGTTAAATATTGCCATTCAATTTACAACTTGACCATTAGAAATCTTAGTGAAAGATATCATTTGAGTAAGGGAGGACAGGACACAGAAGCTTAAATGTAGTGTGATGGGGGAAGAAAGAAATGGGGAATGTGTCCATGCAGTGAGTTAGTGCTCTCTTTCTAGAAAGGTATATCGATTAAGAGAAATAGATTGAAGAGGTCATAGGGATAAGAGTAGTTGGTGGTTTTGTCCCAAACATAGCGTGTTTTGCTTATATTTATGGACAAGAAACAACAAAAATGAAATTGAGATAAAAATCCCAAAAATGGAACAAAGATCACATGTGGAGGCGTTAACCTGAAGCAGAGGGAATGAAGAGAAACTAGGTGATCACAAAGATATAAGGTAGGTAAAATTAAAGTAGCCATGGTAAAATACAAAAGATTGAATTTTGTTTTTATGTTTATGAGCTCTTTTCTATAAATCCATACATTTCCCTTGAACATACCATTAGTAACTTTTTGGATATGTTAATTGCTTCTAATTTATTGCTCATAAAATTTTGATTAACATCTAGTTTTTGTGGACATCTTAGATTATTTCCTTAGGCTCATTTGTCAGAATTAGTTACTGAATGAAAAGAATGTATTTTTATTAAGGTTGTACCAAATTCACTTGTTCCAATAGTATATGTTAGTGCCCATTTCAGTGTGGTATTTAGTTCCTGTGTTTATCTGTAGACAGGTCAGCATACTTTTTCTGTAAACAGCAGAGAGTAAATATTTTAGGCTTTATGAGCTGTATAATCTGTCACATCAACTCGCTACTATAGCATGAAAGCAGCTATAATATGTGATGCAATAAAACTAAAACTAATTATAAAAACGCAGTGGGCCACGTTCAGCCCACAAACCGCATCTTGCTAACCCTTCCTATGGATGAGCTATTATAGAACCTTAAAGGAGGCCCTAAGATTACTGAAAATTTAGTTCAACCAAATAAAGATTACCAAAGAATGAAAACAAGCTGTTCTGAGTTAAAACTGCATGATATACTAAGACCATTAAGATTTTGGAGTTACCAGAGAATATAAAAACCTCATTTTAAAATGTATGCATTCATTTATTCTCCATTTCAGTTATCACCTAATGTACTGCACAACTTACTTGGTTTGTCATATTTCTCCTTTAAGGGTGTATTTTGTTTCACATAAAACCCCAGCATCTAGAACAGTTCTTTACACATAGGTACTCAATATTTGTTGAATGAAACAAAAAAATGCCAATCACAAAGGTGAGTGAGCAGTAAGAAACTACCAAGACAAGGATTTGAAAAGGGAAAAATAGAACTTTTAGAAATGAAAAATATGATTGACAAAGTGGATGGGCTACACTAGATACAGGTGAATAGAAATTAGTAATTGGAAGAGACAGATCCTAATGTGGCATAGAGAATCATGGAAATGGAAAATATGAGAACTATAGAGGATAAGATGAAAAGGTCTAATGATATGATTGGAGATCCAGAAAAAAAAAGACAGTGTTTGGAAAATCATTTTACTTGCTACCATGATATCTAAGGGTAACGTGGGTATGTATGACAGAACTAGGAGATACTTGGTGGTTCTGGCATCTCCATGTCTCCCACTTCTATTGCAGTCATAATCACTAATATACCAGTTGTTTCAGTCTCTACCAAACCCAGAATTTCACGCTGATTTGTATTGTTTCCTTAAAAAAAGCCTTACAGTTTACTCAAGTTGAACAAAGGGCCAACTGATGACATATCCCTTTTGTGCCTCCCGTGGTGAGGCAATGTGCTCACAGGGCAGCAGGTTCTTTCAAGTCTGTCTATAGCACAATTTGAAGGACAATACGTGGAAGTCCCTGGTGGTTTTGTTTCTGAACGGGAACCAAGGATTGGAGTCCCTGTACTATCTTACCCAGGGCCTGATGCTTGATCTAAACTCCCTCTCCTAGTCATTTTCCATGAGTACTCCAGATGCTGCGATGAGCCATGAGTTCTCCAATTAATTTCACATGGAGCCCACTTTCTTCCTGGATTAGAATTGCACTTTGGATAGTGAGGGCACTTTTGAAAGTGCATACTTAGCTCACCAGGACCAACACCCCAAAAATGGAGGTGTTAAGCCCTGTGGCATTTGTCCATGCAGGCCAAGATCATGCTTATTGCCCTAAGGGAGCCAAAATTGTTATACATGCTAGAGCATGGGTAAGGATCACAGAATTGTCTATGGATTTCAAAATGAAGCCTTTCTGGAGCCCCCTGTGCCTCATGGACCCCTCACCTAGCTCTTTGGGAAAGAAATGTACAATAATTCAAGAGGAACAGAATAGTCTTATTTCTAGTTCTGAAGGCAGGGTCAGCTTAAGTTGTAGGGCCTAACGCAAAATGAAAATTCAAGCCTCTTGTTTCAAAAGCAGAGAAAAGTTATCATTAAAAATACTGAAATATAAAGCTTTTCCTTCTGTTGATTTCCCCCCCTCAACTTATGGTATTTTCAAATTTGCTTTTTAATGGTATTCTAGGTAGAGAAAAAATTATGTTAGCATGAATTTTACTGTTCATATTGTATAATGACAGTTATCAATGCAAACAAAGGCATTTAACTTATGCAGAATCATTGATACTATATAATTGGTATTTTGTAGCTTATACATTCATGTGTATTTTGTTCTTATCAGTACAGTGGTAATATGGACAAAAGTAACTCATCTTTATTTCACTTCTTGATGCCACACATTCTGCCAACATTCTCTGCATCTGACTTAACAACATTCTGCCAACATTCTCTGCATTTGATATGTAATTAATATGTAAGGACAAATTGAAAGGAAAAACGATAGCCTTATCTTTCTCTTGTATGTCATCTTCTTCAGTGTAAGTAGCTGATTAATGTA
Source organism: Macroglossus sobrinus (assembly GCA_004027375.1). Lineage (NCBI taxonomy): Eukaryota > Metazoa > Chordata > Mammalia > Chiroptera > Pteropodidae > Macroglossus > Macroglossus sobrinus. The sequence goes on from PVKZ01000852.1 coordinate 393,458, forward strand.
AGGAAGTAACATAAGCAAGAATGTTTTTCCTTGCTTATGTTCCTTGGTTTTCTTAAAATGCCCTGTTGTCTTTTTAAACCAAGTTCTGGTTAAAACTGACATTACCCTTGCCTATTTAGTTCTAGATGTAACATGCTTTACCTTGCACTTGTATGAATCTTACCAAAAATTCTACACACTATGGGTCCAATGGAATTCTGCGCTCAGGGGAATCATGGATATTATATGTGAACAGAAAGGCAAGGAATAGTAGAAGTGCATACTGCAGGTTCCCCCTCTTCACATGCATACTCCATTGTTTCACTGGACTTTACTTACAAAGTAAAAGTTCAAAGGTAAAATTATTAAGAATGTGAAGTTGGGAACAACAGAGCATTAAATCAAGTATGGAGTCTTTCTGGGTTCAGTGCCCTGTACAGGTCACATGCCCATGAAACTAACCATGCCTGGGGCTGACCTGTGGTCCTGTACCTTCCTATTCCCAGCAGCTACACCTGGCACTTAAATCTTTGTTGACAGGTTCTCATTTCTTTTCTAAACTTTAGTCTTGTTATCTGTCTCTTCCTAGTCCTATCTTGATTTCTTTGCTTCATTAAGTAAAATGAATAGAACAATTCTCTCCACCTGTTCCCCTTCTCCCCACATATGCCCCCCCAATAAAAACAATTAAAAAATTATTTTCACCAACAGGACATAGGGGAGAAGCTAGAAGCCATGTTATGCTCTGTGGGTAGGGGAACTGAGTCTGAAATTTATGAGGCATAGTAGGAAGGTGGTTTCTGTTGCAGAGATGAAAAAGACAAGTCTCAAGGCATTCAGAAGGGAAAAAAATTGGCTAAGAAAACACTAGGATGTGGCTCTGGGTGTATCATCCTACTACACAATATTGGAAAAGGCCTGGATAGAAATTAGATGAATTTTAAAGTTGCTCAAGCCAGTGCCTGAGAAGGTCTAAAGAACTAATGGTCACCATGTCCAAAAATGCTTAAAGAATTAAAATGCTCAGTGGAGGCCAAGGAGAGAGTCATTCAGCTTAGCTGCATCTTCAAGCTTGGTTGAGGTATTATCTAAGACAGTAATTTTTAAACTTTAAAAAATGTACCCCACAGTAAGAAACAGGCTACATATATTATATCCCAATCTCACACATATATACAGAACTGAAACAAAAAGTTCAATGAAACAATACACTCATTATGTTTAATATATTAAGCTTTTTTTTTTTTTTTTGCAATGCAGTTGTAACATAATTAATTTCACAACCTAACAATGGTTCTCAACCTTCAGTTTGAAACACACTGATCTAGGGGAAAGGCGTCTAGATGGCTTTTACCCAGGAGACGGGAGCATATGTAAAAATTGCTACATGATCTCTTTAATCACAGAACATAGCTCTAGCACTGTAAAGTTTGTAACTTTCCCTACTTTATCATCTGTGGTTTTCCCCTGTTGTGATTTGTAAAAATGACTATAGTTTTGAAACAACAGTTGTTATTTTGTGGTTATTTTCTGATGCAGAGCAAAACTTCAGATGAATGAAAGCAGACTCATTTCACCTTCCCTTGCTTCATTTACCCCAGGTCGATGTGAAGTGTAAAAAGTTGGGTGATTTCTGTTACATTTTGTGTAATGAGTGATGAAGGAGTGGTATTTGCCTTTAATTCTAAAACTATTAAATTGTGATTTGTCAGAAAATCACCGATTGTGAGAAATATATACTACTGTATTGGCCATTATTTGATTTTTTTAATTTGATGTAAAATTACTTTTTAAACTGCTATGCTTTTGTATAAAAAAGGTTTAGTTTTTCTTTCTGAAAGACTGGGAGTTAAGCCTTAATAAGCCCAGTTTTGAGTAGCAACCTACATAAGTATCCTATACTGTTTCCCTCCAATTCCCAAGTAAAACTGGCTGCAATGGTGTTGGTAACTCTTGGAAGTCAAAACCCTTTGTGAAGGCCTCCAAAAATAGAATTTCTTATCTTTGCCTTAAAATGTGAGTTCCTGGTAGACAGGAGAGAATTCACTTATACATTTTATTGGCCAGGTATACAAAGCATTGCATTATTTAGGCCCCTGTATAAACCTGTGCCATGTGATGGTTCCCAAATGCTGGGCTGTGGAAGAATGAGTGCACCAGAATTATTTCGGGAGCATAAAACAGATCTCTGAGTCCCATCCTGAGAGATTTGAATTCAGTATTCTTTAAAAAGTTTGTTCAGATAATTCTGAAGGACAGATTAAGTTTATCTTGGCACAACCTTCCAGTCATTTGAAACTTTCTCATTGTGGGTTACTATTGCTTCTCAAATTCACGTTCAAAGGTACTGGTGGGAGTGGTGCAGAATTAGTTCTGCTGTCATCACCTCTGTGTCAAGGATTTAGCATTCTGTCCTAGGTCCCTAGATCTGGGTTTCATTCAGCTTTCTGCCAGGACTCCTCTCTATGGCCTTGCTCTATAGTCTTCTGGGCTACAACCAAAGCCAGCACATTTAAGAGAGACAGCTGCAAACCTATCAGGACTTGACAGGAACTGTTCAAGGCCCAACAAAGACTGGGGGTCTCTCTCTTCTTCCTGGCCAGAGCCCTTCACTAGCTGACCCCCTTTCTTTTGGTGGCCTTACGATGTATCTGAACTTACATGTATTGGAACTATCTGAAGGGCTTTTTAAATCACACACTGCTGTGCCCAATCTCAGCGTGTCTGATTCAGTAGGTTTGGGGTGGGACCAGAGAATTTGCATTTTAACAAGTTCCTAGGTCCCTAGATGCTGCTGGCTCAGGGACCACACTTTGAAAACCACTGAATTTTCAATAGTAATAGTTATATTTTTAGTTGAGTACTAATGATTTTACTCCTTACCATGTATTATGCTATGTTCCTTAGCCAGCTCTCAATTCATTGAATATTGCTATCTAAGAGAAGGAATAACTAATTATCAGATAGGTTATGGAAAGTTTTCTGTAGAAAATATTCGAGCCAGTTGGTAGGATGTATAAGAAACTGCCAAGTGAATATAACAGGCTGATTAAACAATCTGTGTAAGCAGAGAAAGGTTGAAAAGCATGCATTGCTCAGAGAATCAAAAGTATGATTAAGGTATGTAAAGAAAAAAACCTGGTCTCCCTTTCATGTTTATCCTTTACTCTCACACCACTACCACATTCACAACACTTATGACACCAGATATATGGGAGTTTTTCCCAGGTGGGTGTCCCATGATTTGACTCAATTCTAACATTACCCACCTGGAGACAGCATCAAATCTCACAGGTTAAGGCTCAGTCCCACAGACTTGCCCTCACTTGAGATGCCAACTGCAAGTAGTAGGTATTCAGGTTACCTACACCTTTGGTCCAACATAGCTACAAATCAGAAGTTCCCATGACCTCCTCTTGCTTGAATTAGATTATTTACTAGAATAGCTCACAGAAACTCAGGGAAACACTTGAATACATTTACTGGTTTATTAAAGGATACGATAAAGGATACAGATGAACAGCCAGATGAAATACATAAGGCAAGGTCTGAGAGGGTCCCAAGTGCAGGAGCATCTGTCCTCTCAGAGTTGGGGGGTATCACACTTTTGGTTCATGGATGTGTTCACCAACCTAGAAGCTTTCCAAATCCCATACTATTGGATTTTATGGAAGTTTCCTCACATAGGCATGATCAGTTAACTCCATTTCCAGCCTTTCTTCCCTCTCTGGAAATGGGGGTGGGGTGGCTGACAATACTAAGCTAATCATGGCTTTGTCTTTTGATGACCAAGAGCTATATAGGAGCTATCCAGGAGCTCACCCAGAGTCACCTCAGAACAAAAGATGCTCCTAGTGCTCTTATCACTTAGGAATTTACAAGGATTTTCAGGGGCCCTGTGTCAGGAACAAGGACAGACACCTATATATTTATTTCTTATTATTTCACAGGTGGTATGAAGACAGGAAAAATTAGTCAAGAAAGGTAACAATGCTAAGTGCTGACATTTTATTAAGCTCTCTATATTCTGGCCACTATTTCCTACTTTACATGTAAGAACCTTCATTATAGCCTTATGATGTAGAAACTATTATTATCCCATTTTACAGATGGGGAAAAGGAAGAATGAAAGTATTAGATTAACGAGCCTAAGATTATGTCGCTAATAAATGACAGATGGGCTCTGAAGCCAAGCAGTTTGTCTGCCCCTCATGAGATGGTCTCATTATTAATGGCCTTTTTATTCTGAAGTTTCTTAGGTAGAAATTTGGAGACATTGGTAGAAAGATCCTCTTCTATCTTTTCATCTTTGATTTGGCTATATCAAAGGAGTATCTGACATAAGACAGGTGGTCCAAGTTTATAGTTCCAAACATTCTGATCTTCCACATATAATCTGAGGTTGGGAGGGCAGACCTGCTAATGGCTGGTAGACTAAACTCAGATATTTCTAGTTGTGTAGACTCTCCTGGAGGGGATATTCTACCTTCCTATAGTAGAGAAAAGTGAACTGAAGCTCTGAAAAGTAGAATGAGTATTGGTGGCATTTAGCACGTGTTATCAGTTGTTGTGGCTATTGTTTTTTGTTTTCTATGACCCTTTTCTGAAAATGACAACAGAAAAAAAGAAGACATTTTACAATAAAACTTCCATTAGTTAACCACTGCCATGCTTTATTCTAAGTGTGTGTCTGTGTTCATTTAATCCTCACAGTAACCCCAGGAGAGAGGTACAATTAATATTCTCATTTTACATATGGGGACATTAAGGCACAAAGGTTATTATATAACGTGTTTACAGCGTCACAGCAAATTAGTGAGGAAACTAAGTGAAGCTGAAAAGAACTACAATAAGTACAAAACAGCTAGTTAAAAATTAGTACTTCTGAGCTACTGTGTGACAAAAAGACCCGATTTGGATCAGGACAGGGATTCTGGTTCCAAATCTTAGTGCAAGTGTAAAGATTTGGGGTTGGTCACTCTGGGCAATTTCCTCAATTACAACATGGAGATAAAACTTACCGTATAGAGTTTTTGTAAGCATCTTGTGAAGTGATGACTGTAAAAGCCCACTGTGAGAAACAACTCCCAGGATTGGTTTCGGAAATCTGGCATCCGGAATACTAACTCCAACAGGTTCTCCCGGAAACCCGCGCAGAGCCCTCTGGTACTTGTAGTCTTGTACTGGCTCCCGCTCGCCTTTCCCCTTAATTGGGGAGGCTGGTTGTAAGCCCCGGAAGTACTCGTCTTCTGAGCGGCGTGCTGGTTAGGGATGGGGGTCAGAGGTCGCCGGGGCAGAAGGCGTTCCTGCCGCTGGCGAAGTTGCTATGTAGTGGAGTGGCCGAATCCCTTCTGGCAGTTCTGGAAGGATCTTGGGCTCCACTACCGTAGTATCCCCAGGACTTCTAGTTGCCGGTCCCTGGTCCCTGCCGGCTAAGCGGAGCCGCCGCCGCCATGTTTGGCTGCTTGGTGGCGGGAAGGCTGGTGAGGATGGGGCCGGGCGGTATCAGGAAGCGGGTAGGATACTGAGGGCAAAGCTCCGGGGAGTGGATGGTGCTTTGGTTCGAGGGATGCGGGAAAAACCCTCCACCCCCATTTCCATGTCTACTTTCCTGCTCAGAGTGTGGGAGTGGAGAGGGACGCTGGGGTGTTCGTTCTCCTTTGCCCCTAGCTCTGTTCGGAGTCATTTGAGTAGTAATTACATTAGCTGCCGTTTACCTAGTGTGTATTACATACTAGGCAATGCACGCCTTTTGTCTATTTCTCTGTATTTCATCCTACTACCTTGAGTTAGTTGGCACCTCACATTTAACCCTCACAACTTGAGATGCTTATCATTCGATCCATTTTGCTGTTGAACTGAAGCTCAGTCGACACTATAAGTACTCCCCTAAGCTAGCTCATATAGTGAGTTAGATATAAATTTGGCATTTGAATCTGGTCTGTAGCGTACTGTTTCTCAAAGATTAAGGTGTTCGGGTAATGTGTATCTGCTGGGTCCTTGTGGAAGGGCCCTACTAAAAATGTGCTTAACGTTAATTTTAAGTTGACTGATAGAAACGCCTGAAACTTATTTGACCATATCTAAGATGACAATTGAAGAATTTGAGCAGCGAGTTTCTTTATTGGTCAGAAAGATGATAACCTTCTTTGCCAGATTACTATAATTAAAGGACATCAACACATGGAATTGTTGAAGAATAATCTGGAAGGTGAATTTTGCTTGCTTCCTTAGAAGCCATTTAGAAATCCATTTCAGACCTGACTCCTTTCACGTGAAGTTCTTTTTCTTTTTTCTCTCTGCTTTGTTAAATGTTGCAGCTCCTTTGTTGAATGATTTTTATAAGTGTTTGATATTGATAATGTGTTGTATTCTATACACAATTTTAAGGAATCACAAAGATAAATTGGAGACACTGGCCCCTTTTGGTGATGGTGAAAATTCCAGTACTGATGAAATAATTTTGGGTTTCCCCTGCTCTTGATAGAAAAAATGAAAGGACCAGCCTGGGATGAATGTGGGTCGGATTAATAAGTGTTATTAATGAGTGACATTTAAATCGTGTGTTTTCTTAAAGAATAAAAACACTAAATGGAATCCATGTATATATCATGTTAACTAATTTGGAAAGAAGTTTAGATATAGTGATACTTGTATTTATCTAAAGCCTAATTTTAGTAATAGATACCCATTACTAAGAACTGCTTCAAGAAAAGACTTTTTTGGGGTGTTGGACTCTTTAATTCTGGGTTAGAACACGTTAATCAAAATGAAGGGCTAATAGACCTAGCAACATCTCAAAACTTAACATTATCCTTTTACTAGAACACTCCACTTATCTAAAGTTATGAACTTAATCTTCATTACTTGAGCATTTTTTTCTTAAATAAAAGCTGTACTTTTTTTCATAAGATTAGGAATTAGAGCCTCATAATGCAGATTTACAGACTGGTGCCTTATACAGAGTTGACATTTAAAAAATATTTACTTTGCCATGTGATTATTTAAGATTTGTAAATGCCATAATTTTATGTGCCTTTTCAGATTATGTACATGCCAAAACCTGGTGAAAATAAATTTAATGCTAATATAGGCAGTTTGGTTTGTATTTATGTTCTTTCTTTGTTCCTCTGTATTAAACCAAAGGGTTTTTAATTGGATTGGAAAATTTCAGAAGAGAGGATCAGCTTGACTTTATGAACGCTTATCCTTGGTCTCGGGAACAAATTTAAGGCAGTCGATATTACTTTATCACTAATGCATAGATTCAGTTACATAGCAGTATATTTTTCTTAAGTGACTTTGTATTAGTTGATAGGATATTACAGAGGAAGAAAGTAAGCATTTTAGTAACAATCAACAAATGTTAGGAAAGGAAAAGTTGCATTCTAGGTAATGAGAATTGACTATTTTGAGTCTTCATATATACTGTAGTATTTCAGATTTGGTGGTTTGGTAACTAGAGAGGCAACAGCAATTAAAAAACAAAACCAAAAATTCTCATGGAAGGTAAACTCTTTACAGCCTGTTGACCAGAGTATGCTCAGAATTGAGACCTTTTTGGTAATGAATGTGATATAGCTGTTAAAAGTGTAAAAAGGAATTTTTGTGTGAGTAGATTTCTCAAACTTCAAAATGAGACGATTTCATTTTATAGCTTGTTCAGTTCTAGAACAGAAAATTAGATTACCAGATGAGTCAAGAGGAAACTTTTAAAAGTTCCCACTTCGTACAATGAAGGTAGAATTTTTACATTTTATATAGAATCTATTCTCATTATTTGCAGTAATTATGTTCTATAAAGTTGCTGGGAACACTGATTTGGTAAATACTGAATCATTGCCCCTAAAGCAAATACAGGGTTAGGTTCCTGCAAGCTTCTGATTACATTTTTAAATCAACCTTGTTTTCTGTGTGTTTCTGTTTAAAGACACCTATTTAATATGTATTGTTGATTGTTAACACGGAACTCAGCCAATATCACTGTAACTCACGTCTGAATGAAACTTGATATAACACCTATTTTCTCAGTAAGGCACATAACAGCCTTGGGCTTAGGACACTAGCCAGCATTTTAGCTTAGCCATTTTAAACAGTCAAGTCACCAACAAAAAATACAAACAAACAGCACAAATAGACTGTGAAAAGGATACTTGTTTATAGTATGAGAGCTGAAACAAGAAGGCACAGTGTAGCTTTGTTCCACTTCAGCTGGGAACGTGGCATCAGGCAACTCTTTTTTTGCTGCTTTGAAAATGCAATGATTAATGATTTGGGGGTTACAAATATATTTTAGTGAGTAAGCAAATTAGCAAATAAGGAATCTGCAAATAATGAAGGTCAACTGTAATTACTTCTGGATTGCTTACCAGTGTTAATTGCCTGAGATTCTTTACCTTGAGATTAGAAGATCAAGGTTTTGCGGTGTATTTTGAAAAACTTTACATTTTTTTATAGCATTCTGAAGTCGTAGTTTACTTATGTAAGTAAATCCTTGCAGGGAACTTCTGAAATAATGTAGTTATATTTTAAAAGGTTAATTAAATCATTTTAAGGCTATAATTTTTGGATTCCCTATTCTAAATAATTTTTTAAGTTTTTAATTACAGTCGACATACAATATTATTTTCAGGTGTATAAGATAGTGATTGGACATTTATATAATTTATGCAGTGATCCCCCTAATAAGTCTAGTACCCATCTGACACCATACATAGCTATTACAATATTATTGACTATATAATGTTTTTTATATAGTCAATATTATTGACTGTATAGTTGCTGTACTTTACAGTCCCTATTTTTTATAAGATTCCCTATAAACACAGCTATAGTTGGTAATTCCATAATTAAAATATCACATCAGCCCAATATTATACTTGTTATAATGACTGTAATTCACTATACTTGGAAACAGCATATAGCAATACTCTAAGGGTTATAAAAAGTAGTCAAACTTCTGAACTAAGATGGGTTTCTTATTTTCTAGGTGCAAACAGCTGCACATCAAGTGGCAGAAGATAAATTTGTTTTTGACTTGCCTGATTATGAAAATATCAACCATGTTGTAGTTTTTATGCTGGGAACAATTCCATTTCCTGAGGGAATGGGAGGATCTGTCTACTTTTCCTATCCTGATTCGAATGGAATGCCAGTATGGCAACTCCTAGGATTTGTCACAAATGGGAAACCAAGTGCGATCTTCAAAATTTCAGGTCTTAAATCTGGTAAGAATAATAAATTAAAATAGTTTCATAATTAAACTGGTTTTTATATAACAGAATAGTGGCTTTTTAAAACTTTTCATTTTTCTTGTTGCTAAAGTAATATATAACATTTTAAAAAGAATTAGATACTAAAACATTTTAAAAATACTACTAAGTGAAAAACCGCCTTAGCTCATCATACTCCCATCCTCTGCCCCTAGAGAAAACCACTCCCTGTTCTCTGTATGGTATATACCTTTGTAAAGGGATTTTTCTGAATTAGTGGGTGTTTTAAAATAACGAGAGGAATCTTCTCATAATTTGTAAAATGCATATCTAAGTTTTAAATAGATAACCAAATAGGCTTATATAGGAAATAAAATGAGAGTTCTTTTTTCCTTTAAAGATTTTTGAACATTTAGGTTTTAATTACCTCTTCAGTGTTCTTCTCTTGGTTGTATTGACATTGGCAGATGTTAGACCTCACAGAGACATAATCCTTGTTTTGATGCTTTGAGTTATTTTGTAAAGAAATGTGAGAATGAAACTAGGTACCATTTACTCTCATTGAATCTCTGGTTCCCTTGAAATTCTAAATGAAAACAGACATGAAAATTTTTAGAACGTAAATATACATTCTCCTAGAGATTGTCAGTAGACTATGAAGAAAAATTATATTTAGACAGATATTTATATATTTAACAAGCATTTGGATATCTGCTGTGGGGATTTAAAGATAATGATTAAATTCTTGCCTAAGATAACGCATATTCTTATAATTCTGATAATTCTGTAGAACATTAATTAGAAGGTTATAAAGTAATGATGGATGTTTGTACAGACTGCTGAGATAGAATAGGAAATGAAGCAATTAACTCTTAAGTAGATTGAGAACAGTTTCCTGGAAAAGGTAATATTAGGACATCTTGAGAAGATAAGTAGTTAGCCCTTTGAGAGGCCTGTTGGGGCAGCTTTTTCTAGGTAGAAGAAATACGGGTATAATGATGAAAGTTTGAAAGAGTGGTGTGCTCAGAATGGCGCAAGGCAGAGTATATATAATGGTTAGAGAGGCAGGTATGCATCATAAAAAGTTTTGTATATCACACTGACTCATTTGAATTTAATAGGTCACAATTTTTAACATGCTTAGATCACTGACCTACTTGAAAGTATTATAAAAAGTATGTGAAACATAATATAAACATAGTGTAAACACAGTGTAAAAGCTAAACAGTTTGTAAGTACACTGAATCCCATCCATGTAACTTTTCCTGAAAAGAACTGTTCTGTCAGTATAGAGGAGCCAGTAAACAATTTTATCAAGTTTTTTTAGTCTGAGGACTATGTGAAGAACTGGAAAACTTCTGGGCAGATGATGGACTTGTTAGCTGCTATTATTTCGTGTAGTTGGAATTCTATGGGAAGAAATGGGAGAGAGCAATATTTAAAGCTAAAAACTGTTTGGAGTTGATGATAAATACTAATCTCTAGATTAAGAAGTGTTATGGAGCAGGTGAGAACAGGGACTCACAGAGCCGAATCAAAGAGAATTGTGAGCCTTTATTAGCTGGCCAGCGACTGACTCTACCACTACCACGCAGGGTTAGAAGAGATCAGCCCTGAGCTTCCAGAGGAGGCAGTTTATAAAGCTTAAAACCATATCCTGGTGGTTTTTCAAGCAAGGCAAGCAGATTACAGGAAGCAGCAGATTATAGAAAGCAGTTGTTGGCTGCAAATGTCCCACACAAAGGCAAATGTCCCATACAGAGGCAGATTTCCTCGGGGAACTCCTAGATCAAATAGGGCGTGGCAGGCAGTTCCCCCATCTGCATCCCAGTGGTGGTCAACGCCCTCCTGGGGGCCGGAGCCTGGAGATACCACTTCTCTGTGACTGATTTACTGCAAAATTTCTTAACTTCTACAGAAACAGGACAGATCTCTAGAGTCCTTCTCAATGAGATTATTTTTTATCCCTAAGGCATAACAAGCAGCATCATCTGGGAACTTGTTGGAAATGTATATTCTTTGTAGGACACTAGACAACACTGAATCAAACTGGGTGGAGACCAGTAGTTTGTATATAAATAAGTTTCTTAAGTATTTGTATTGCATGTTAAACTTTGAGAACCACTGCCCTAGTAGGGCATTTATTGTATGTAATGAATTAATGTCTCTTGTACATATAGCATGGTATTAATTTTGAACAGTCTTTAGGAGAATTAAGAAAATAGTCAATCTTAAATCACTTTTGTTTTTTACTGTGGCGGTGCCCAAGAATACTAAATAGATAATCTATAAGTAGAAAAAATATAAATAGACAATTCAATACATTCTAATGAAAATACTGGATATAAATTATAAAGAGAAAGTAATAAAGGAATCAGGGAGAGAAGACAAGTCATTTATAACTGAACAGCATTAGCTTAGCAAATATATCAAGAGCATGAATAGAGGTCAAAACTCAATAGAGTGATATCTTCAAAGTACCAAGGAAAAATAAAATAACTGAAAACTGTCATTTTGAAGTGAAGAAGAAATGTTTTCAGATGGAGGTAGAATTTACCATTACTGAAATAATTACTAAAAGTACTTGTACTTAGAGGAGGAAATCGAATCAAGAATACAGAAGAAGATGCAAGACACAAAGTTAGCAAAGAAAGTGGTAAACATGTAGACAAATTGGGACAACCTGATTTTATAAAACAACATAATAAATAACTTTAAATGCACAAGAATTAAATGCCGTACTAGAAATCAGTACATATGACAGGAAGGGTAGTGATCTGAGTTAAAGATTTTTGAGTTCCTATTGTTGAGAAAAAGAATAGTAATGTTGACTGTACTTTCAAGTAGTCCTGTTAAAATTTTAAGGAAAACTAAAAAGTGGGGAAAGCATAGTATATTAAAAACAAAATAAGGAAATAATTTTAACTATATCAATTGTCAAAACAAATGTAAACACTAAACTATCAGAGAAAACATTAGAGACCACAGGATAATTTTTTTTAAGTCAGCAAATATTTATATTTTTGTTTTAGAGTAATGGGTCTAAATTACTGTAATACAAGGAACCAAAAAAAAATCTGTCATAGGTATATTAATCTTAAGAAAACTTAGACTAAAGCAAAAGCATTATTAAAGATTTTAAGGGGTTTATTCACTAGGAATGAGATAATTCACTAAGAAGACAAATATTTTTAGGAAAAGGTTAATGTTATGAATTTGTGTGTATATAACTTCAAATATATGAAGAAAAAAATTGACAAATGTAAATGGACAGCCTTAATATTTTAATATATCTCTCAACACATCAGTAAATATTAGTGAAGAAGAAAGATTTGAATAAAAATTAACAAGCTTGAGTTAATGGACATTTATAGAACCCTGCAACTAATTATTAGGTCATACACATTTTTAAGATCATACACATACACAGAATATTTGTTAAATTTCATCACTTACCAAGTCACAAAGCAAGCTGCAGCAAATGGTAGACAATATACAACTCAATGCAATGTAATTAAAAATCAAAAGAGAAAACTGTCATGTTTAGAAATTAATAAATACTTTAAAATAATTCATGAGTCATAGAAGAAATGTTTATGGGAATTAAACTTCTACAGAAACCCAAACCAAATAAAACATCACATATCAAACTTTTTGAATGCAGGTAAAGTACTACTAAAGAGTTTAATAGACTTAGATGCATACATGTGAAAAGAGAGCTTGAAATGGGTGAGCTAAATATTTAACATAAGCAGCCCAAGAAAGTAGAAGAAAATGATAATTCTAAGAATAAATTAATGATAGAAAGCAAAGAAACAGAGGATAATGAAATAAAAATCTGATTCTTTGAAAAGACAAGATAATGAGTCACTGAAAAGATGTATTGGAGAAAAAGAAGGCACAAATAATGTTATTAAAAATTTAAAAATGGAAACATAATTATAAATACAATAGAGATTAACATTTATGAGGAATTTTATGCCAGTACATTTGAGAATGACAAAGAAACAGGAAATTGGCTATTTTCTAGAAAAAAACTTAAAACTGACTCAAGAATAAATTAAAATCTTGAATAGATATAATGTCAGTAAAGATTTAAAATTAGTTAAAAATACACCTCTCTGTTCCATGTAACTATCAGACCCAGATAATTTTACAAAGTTCAACTAAACTTTTATGAAACAAATTGTTCTTATCTGTGAGAAAATAGGAAAAGAGGCAGAGTTATGTAGTTTATATTTTGAAGCTATATAACCTTCATATCAAAAAGGACAAGGCCAATATGAGAGAAGAAATTGACCTAAGCCAACTTTTTATTTTAAATTTTTACATTAAAAAGTTACAGTGGATTTAATAAGGTATATTATTTTTTAAAAACTTTATTATAAAAATTTAAGCATATATAAAAGAAGACCAAGTAGAATACTGAACCTCTCTTTACTCATCACCCAGCTTCAAAAATGGCCTACTCATGGATAATATTATTTCATTTATATTCCCACTCATTTCTCCCTTATAGTATTTGGAAGTAGATTCCAGAATCACCACATGTAATTTGTAAATATGTTACTGTCTGTAAAAGGCAAGGTCTTTTTTTAAAAAACGGTAATAACTCATCACAAAACCAAATGATAATTTTATAATATTGAATATCTAATAAATGTTCTGATTTCCAGGGGTCTCAGAAGTTTTTTTTATATATTATATAGTGTTTAAATACTTTTAGTCAGCATCTGTGTAAGGTCTTTACATTCCAATTAGTTGATAGCTCACTCAAGTGTCATTTATAAAAGTTGAAGATTTAATGTATTCTCTGTTATCTATTTTTAGTAAATTAATTGGATTTAGAGATTTGATCAGATTTTATTTGAATTCATTTAAAAATTTTTTTGGCGTTATTATTATAGGCAGTGGTATGCTTTTTGATTCAGAAGTACCTATATATAATTCTTCCTGTGAAATTAGCACCATTTATATGCAGTGTCTAGATTTGTTAATTCAGTAGGGGTTCAACATGATAATCTAATTCTATCATTTCATTTATGAGCTGTAAAGACCAATTGCATATCTACTATTTGGTTACCCAGGGACTGAATCATTAGGAAAGGTAGGATAAATGTTTGAACCTTTCTCTTTACATACCAATGTTTAAAACAATGAGTTGATCCCTAACAGTCCTCAGAAGTAATAAAAAAATTTTTATGAAGAATTATAAAATCGTAGATATTTTAGTGTGTATTTATTTACATCTATGTGTTCTAACCATTGGTATACTGTCCGGATACATTGGACCTAATTTTAATTTTTCACTTTTGTTTTTGGCAGATACTGATATTTCATGACTTTTATCGTGTCCTAAGAAATTTTCTAAAGAACAGAGAAAATTAACATTTTTTTTGGTTAATTAATAATTTTAACAGCTTGATTGAGTTATATTGACATACAATAAACATATTTAAAGGGTACAGTTTGAAAATTTTGATATATGTATGCACCTGTAAAACCCTCACCACAATCAAGAAAATGAACATATCCATAGCCCCTAAACATTTTCTAGTGCTTTTGCAATCCCCTTTCCTATCTTCCCACCCGAGGCAACTACTGGTCTATTCTCTATTGCTATAAAAATACTTAGAATTATCTATGGTTTTATCTAAATGAAATCATACAATATGTATTCTTTTTGCCTGGCTCCTTTCACTCAGTAAAATTATTTTTAGTGTCATTTATGTTGTATAGTGTGTATGTGTAATTCCTTTTTATTGACAGCTAGTTTTCTATTGTTTGGATATACCACAAAGTTTATTCATCTTTTGGTGGACATTTAGGTAGTTCTAGTTTTGGTTCATAAAATCTAGGACCATTTGTGTTCAAGTCTTTGTATAGACATACTCTTTCATTTCTCTTAGCTAAATACCTAGGAGTGCAGTGGCTGGGTCATACGGCACTTGTATGTTAGACTTCTTTAGAAAATGCTAAACTGTTTTGCAATTAGTAGTGTATTAGCTAGATCATATGGCACTTGTATGTTTAACTTTTTAAGAAACTGCCAAACTAATTTGCAATGCAGTTGTTCCATTCTACATTTCAACCAGTTATATATGAAAGTTCTAGTTCCCTTTATGACCTTGTCAATATTTGGTATGGTCAGTTCTAATAGCTGTATATTGGTATCCAGTGGTGTTAAATTTGCCTTTCCCTAATGACTAATGATATTGAGCATCTTTTCCCACATGGTGCTTGTTTGCTCTTCATATATCTCCCTTTGTGAGATATATCTCAAATCTTTTGCTACTTTTTAAATTGGATTTCCTTATTATTGCATTTTGAAAGTTCTATATATATTCTCAATAAAGTTGTAAGATGTGACTTGAAAAGATTTTTTTTCTAGTCTTTGGCATGTCTTTTAACAGTGTCTTTTGTAGAGAGCAGAAATTTTAGGTTTTGATGAAGCCCAGTTTCTTAGTTTGTTTTTTCTGGATTGTGCTTTTGCGTGTTGTGGCTAGGAAATTTTTGCCTAATGCAAGATCACAAAGGTTTGTTTTATAGTTTTAGATTTTACATTTATATCTGGAATCCAATTTCATGTTTTTGTATTTAGTGCAAAGTATGAATCGAAGTTCACTTTTATTTTTTTCTGCAAATGGATATCAAACTGTTCCAGTACCATTTGTTGAAAGGATGAAGTAATGACACATTTTTCTGCATCCCATTATCAAGCATATTCACTTGGAGGCTCTTAAACTGCTCCATTTTAAAGTAAAATATAAACATATATGGATAAGTATTTATATGAGTATTTATGTATTGACTTAGAAAGGAACAAAACGAATAGATGTTATGGTATTTTTTTTTTTAACAAATCATTAGTTGGAAAGCATGCTGGAAGATTAGATGGATACTGGTAAATATAGTAATAAGCAATACAGGAAGAAGAGCAGCTAGGGAAAGAGGTAATGTTTTTGGTTTTGGTTTGAGGAGCATGTGGAACATCATAGCAGAACCTTAAAAATAAAGTGGTAGATTTTGCTGGTATAGCAATAGGCTCATAGTCGCTATTAATCTTTTGCATAGTGGGACAGTGTAGGCTTATTTTGTACCCAGACTCATATGCATTGTTTAATATTGGCTGTGAGCCAGTAGACTAAGATCCTTTGGTTGTTTCTGGAGACATAGCAATTAAATTGTCAATTGTCCTCACTTTACTCTCTCTTCTTTTGCCCTAGCTTTGGTAACATTTTGAGTTTGGAAAGGGGTACATCTCTTGTTTGTTTATGATTATCACTATATTTCTTGACACAGATGCTTTGGGAATAATGAAAAGTGCTTTCTCTCTCTTTTTTTTTTTCTTTCTTTTACTTTTTTTTCTTCTCCTCCTCCTCCTCCTCCTCCTCTTTCTCCTCCTCCTCCTCTTTTTTTTTTTTTTTTTTTTTTTTTTTTTTTTTTTTTTTTTTTTTTTTTTTTTTTTTTTTTTTTTTTTTTTTTTTTTTCTTTTTTTTTTTTTTTTTTTTTTTTTTTTGCATTGTTTTTGGATGTCTTTTCCCTTTTCTCTTGTGACACTCAAAAAGTTAAGGGATGGCATCCTGTGATCTTAAGATTCATCCAACCTGGAGGAAATTCAGCAATCAAAAATGAATTAATTAACTGCTTTCAGCAAAACTTCAATAATAATAATTACTCAGTGAGATATGTTTTCTGTTGTAGAGTTAGATAAAATAGTCCAAAACCCAATTCTAGAGCAATACTTGATCTAGTACAGGCTAATGGATTTATTTCCATTATGATAATGACTAGGTTTTTTCCTTCTGCCTTTTCAAAAATTAATTTTCTTATCATTTCCATTAAAACTATTGATAGTTTTATCTCTGAAACAAAATTTAAAGGTGCTATTTGTAATGGAGAAAGCACAATGCTTTATTAAAGAAAAATAAAGCAGCTTAAAGTATTTAGACTTAGTGTATTATCAACATAACATGATAACATGCTGTTAAAATGTTTTGGGCGTTTTCTTCATAGTATATTTTGGAAAAGCAGTTTTTGGAAGTGTAAAGTATTAGAATTCTTAATTTATATATAAAAGGCTAGACTCATTTATATTAGGGAATTGTATATTAAAAATAATGCTAAAAATTAAAAATGGTATGGATCTTAAAAAAGTGGGTAACTATGGGTACTATAGGTCTTTTGCTATACCATGATTTTTAAGTTGTCCTATTTACATTGTAAAAGCTTGGAAAATATACTGGGAATTACTTTAGGCATTTCCATTAAATAAGTTTCAAGGGAAAAAAAAGTACCTACTTGTGTAGTTAAGACTTTGTTGTCTATTTTACTCTTCAAATAATTATTGACTGTCTTCTTCATTCTTTGTACATACTTTTCAAATTGATGGCTCCTTTTGTAGGATCTTAGGATCTTGTACATGTGTGTGTTAAAATCACTCTAAGACAGTATTGAAAGGAACAGATTAGTGAGCTGAGATGATTGAAAATGGCTGTATGGAAGATGAGACTGGACCATGAACTTGAAGTATGAACAGGTTTGGATGGGATCGAAGTAGGAGGGTGAGAATTGCATTTGGATATAATCAAAGTCAAAAGTAATAATATGCACTATACCTTTAAGTGACAGTGAGGAGGAGACTTAAGGGTGACATGATAGGCTCCTATTTGAGAGGTATGGGCAGGGATAAGATTTAAGGTTTTAAAGGCAAAGTGGAGCTGTTGTGTGATGGTCATGAATTGGGAGTTTAATATTTTTCTGGTAGGCAATTGTTTGAGCAAGAGTATGATATTAAAAATAATGTTTCAGGAAAATCATCATCTGGGATGGATTGGAGAATCTTGCTGAGATTAGATCCAGAGAAGTCAGGAAGATTTTATAATAATTGAAAGATGAAGAAAGGGTAGACATTGAATATCTGCTTGTGCAATACACTGCTAGGCTTTCATGTGTATTATCTAGTTAATCTTTAACAACACGTGGGAATTATTAGCCTCTGGTTGTCAGGAGGCCGCATGTCAGAGGAATTTAATATTTTGCTCAGAAAAGAAAGTCTGCTAACTTTTAAGCAGTATATATATATCTACCTCTTTCCAACAGTTTTATATTATTTGATAATTCTGTAATTTATTTAACAAATACCTGTTGATGGAAATTTGGGTTGTTTCCATATTTTTTTTAGTTTTACTAGTAATGCTGCAATAAATATTCTTACATGTATTTTTGTACATATTTTCTAGCACTGTATTTCTGTAGAAGAAACTCCTAGAAGTGGAACTGAATTCCTGGATTAAAATGGCTTTAAAACAAGTGGTATAGAGGCCTGGAGAAAGGGTACTGAATGTGGATAATGGATCATGATTGTCATGGCAGTATTTAGAGAGTCGTAATAAAGGTACAGTGTACTTGGTACTACATAAAAAACTAATAGAGCATATTCTTGCCAAGTATAATAACAGTAAGCCATAGAATGTTAGAATGGAAGTTCCTAAAAATAATTTAATCTAATTTTTAATTTTACTGTTGAGACTCTTGACATCTAGAAAGTTTTAGAGTGTTCCTAAAATAGAGCAGGAATTAGGATTTGGATACTCATTTTTGGTTCATTAGTCTAAATGTAGTAGGTCTTTTCCCCTACCAAAATAGTTTAAGGAGAAAACTACTTCCAAATTCCTTTCCATTGTTTTACATGTGTATGTAGTTTATATATCATATTTGCTGTTTTCTGCCATTTTTAGTTAACATTATTTCATAATGGTCTGTGAAATAATAATGTGTTTAAAAAGTATTAAATATTTAGTTTTCCCATCTTTTTTGTTTCCCTCCTTTTCTACTAACCAAGCAAAATGAGGAACAGACACATTCTCACCTTTAGGTGGGCAGAAGTGTGAGTAGAAGACAAGATTTTTAAGTTTATTTAAAAGAAAAAGGTAACACGAGTTTCAGAAACACTGAGGTAGAGCATATGGTCCTTATTTCTACTTGTTTTAAGTGGTAGTACAATATTACATTTTGTTGATAGATTATAGTTTACCTATTTCTTGTCAGGCATTTTGGCTTTTTGTCCCAAAATCTCTTATCATACTTTGTATTTCCAATTGTTTGTTGCTAGTATATAAAGTACAATTGATTCTTTTTAGGACTTAATTTTTTTAGAGCAGTTTTGGGTTTACAACAAAATTGAGAAAAGGGTACAAAGATTTCCTGTGTACCCCAACCCCAAACATGCTTAGGCTTCCTCATTATCAACATCATTCACCAGAATGGCACATTATTTACCAAGGGTGAACCTATAATTGGTACATTGTAATCACCCAAAAGTCAACAGTTTACCTTAGAGTTCTCTCTTGCTGTTATACATTTTATGTGTTTGGACAAATGTATAATGACATATAACCATAATTAGAATATCATAGGGGATTTTCACTGCCCTAAAAATACTCTGCGTTCTTTCTATTCACCTCCCTACCTTACCTCTACTCTACCCTTGGCGGTCACTGATTTTTTTTTTCTTATCTCTATAGTTTTGCCTCTTTCAGAATGTCATATAGTTGGAGTCGTACAATATGTTGCCTTTTTATATGGACCTCTTTCACTTAGTATTGTGTATTTAAGTTTCCTCCATGTCTTTTCATGGCTCGATAGCTCATTTCTGTTTAGTGCTGAATAATATTTCATTGTCTGGATGTACCACAGTTTATCCATTCACCAACTGAAAGATATCTGGTTGCCTTCAAATTTTTACAGTTATGAAGAAAACTGCTATAAACATTCATGCATTGGTTTTTGTGTGCACAGAAATTTTCAACTCTTTGGGTAAATATCAGTTACCGCATCTAATGGTAAGAGTATGTTTAGTTTTGAAAGTGGCTGTAACATTTTGCATTTTCACCAGCAATGTAGGAGAGTACCTGTAGCTCTACATACTTGCCCGCTTTGGTGTTGTTACACAATTGATTTTTGTATACTGATTTTTTTTATCCTGAAGGATAAGGAAAGATTAAAATATGTAGAATATCTTGCTAAAGTCTCTTATTAGTTCTGGTAGTTTCCTGCAGTTTTCTACGTAGATGAACATGATATCTGTGAAAAAGACTTTTTACTTCTTTCCTTCTAATTTTTATGCTTTTTTTTTTTTTATTGCATTGCCAGGTCTCCTAGTACCATGTTGAATACAAGTAGTAAGAGTACAATTAGGCAGGAAAAAGAAAAGGCGTAGCAATTGTTCTCTCTTCCTTTATTTTATGAGTATGTAAGATTAATGAGTTGGCCCTTTCATTAATATGAAATGCTCTTTATCTCTGGTAATTTCCTGACTTGAAATCTGTTTTGTCTAAAATTTGTACAGCTTTTCTAGCTTTCTTATTAGTGTTCACAGGCTATATTTTTTCTATACTTTTTACTTTAGACGTAAATCTTATGTCTTGTAAATAGTATATAGTTGGGTACTGCCTCTTTTTTTGACTACTTCTTACAGTCTCTGCCTTTTAAAGAGGTATTTAGTCCATAAAATATAATATTATAGATATGGTTAGGTTTAAGTTTTTATCTTACTATTATTTTTTTTTTTTTGCAGGTGGGGGGCGATGCTGCTTTTGTTTTTATTATTTTTTTAATACATATTTCTTCTCTTGGCTTTTTAGTTATGTACCTTTGCATTACTTTTTTAGTGATTGCTCTAGTGTCTGTGCTACATTGTCAACTTTTCATAATGTCCAGTGAATGAATATTTGACAGTTATAAACCTGGATTTGGTCATTTTTCTCAGGCCTCATCTTCAACTTTTCTTCTTATATCAGTCCACTTAGTGAAATTCTGAATATAATGACAAAATTCTTAGGGTAAAAATTCACATTTTGGTAATTATTTTGGATTAAAGATACTTATCTTTATTCTAATCATCTTTGTACCAAAGTTCAATATTGCAACTTTTACTAGCACCTGAGGGAGTCAGATATGGATAGTAGGAAGCCAAAAGGGCTATTATAAACACTCTACATATTCTTCTCAAAGATCATAATTTTCACATTTTTCAGAGCAGAGGCAAAAGGGTTATTTACTCACTTTTGCTCATCTAGCTGACCCAGAGTTTTTCTGGATCTGGTCCAGTTTGTACTGAGAATTTTCTCAGTGGATTGTAGTTTTAATTTTCTCAATGAAGTCTTTTGGGAGATAGCTGCTTTTTTGATATTTGTCCATTTCTAAAACAAAAGATATTTGTAATTAGAATTAGAAATCCAGATTCCATATACACTTAAGTAGTTCTAGGTCTATGGTATTAGTATTGTCAGATCTCATAATGTTTTTTGAAGTTTTTTTCTTAAAATAACTTACCTGACTTCTGAAAGTGATATCTAGCCTTAGTAGTATCATTAAACTGTAAGATGCATAAGAAAACTCAACATTCATATAGTAAGTCAACTGAATGTTGATATCTACTTATAATGAATTAAATATCTGATAAAACCTTTAACAACTATGAATTATGGGTTGCCATGTAATGTTAACTTTAAGAAGTTTCAGTTATGATACATAGGGAACATGAGTACAGTGCCTTTTAAATTATGGTTTAAAGTTTTGATTTAAATTTGGAAGGTGGAAGCAGTTTCTCTTACCAAAAATATGTAACTGAAAGAATTTATATTGTACATATTATGCATATTTATATACATTTTTCTATCAAAGGTTACTCTATTTGTAGAGTTCATATACTATTTGAAGAGTTTAAGTCACATCTACATATTCTGATGCACACAAAGTTCAACTTGAAACCTTCCTTTTCTCTGTAGGTTAACTATTTGTAAAGTGTTTCAAAAAAATGAGGAAATGTCTCAATGTCTCAGTCAGGGAGAATTCCAGTGACATCTGCAGTGGAGAATTATGTGGAGATGGGAAACAGAAGAGGCCAAGATTGGAAGAGCAGGTGGGGGAGTAGGCCATTAGGTTAGATACAGTAAAAACACTTATGTGGAACTTGTTTTTTATTGGTCTATAGCACTTTAATATATGATTGTACTTAATAGAAAAATAAGAAATAGTTGATCAAATCAGTAATACAGAGTAATGAATGTGGTAGAGCTTTGGTTAGTATTTTATGTTTCAGAGAAAATCAGACACCTAATGGTGGGGTTTTATTTATTTATTTTTTTTGCCAAGGCCTTACTCTGAGATCTAGTTAGTTTGAAATAAAATTCTAAACATATCAGTTCTGATGTTTAAAAAAATATACATTTTTTTATATTAGGAGTTTAAAACAACTTTATTTTGAAATATTTTTATAATTAGAAAAAATTATAAGAATAGTGTAAAGAATTTCTTACATTCTTCTCCCATATTCATCAGTTTTGCTACATGTTATTTATGAGATCTGTGTATTCTTTTTTTCTGAAAATTTTGAGAATAAGTTGTGGACATCATGGCTCTTTACTCCTAAATATATTTTCTAGAACAAGGGTGTTCTCTTATGTAATCACAGTATAATTATCTTAGCAAGTTTTTTTTTTACATTTTTTTTTCTCTTTCTGACCCTGTTTGAAACTAGCTCACATGCCACATAATAGACCACAAACACTGTGACGCCAGGTTTAGTATTACTTTTTCAATTTTTATGACCAAGACCAGTGTTCAGATCGAATGGGAAGGGAACTGAAGGGTTCATATTTAGTAAATTTAACATTAATACAATACTTTTGTTTGATATATAGTCTGCATTAAAATTTTGCCAGTTTTCTCAGTAATGCCTGTTATAACATTCCCCTCTTTCCTGTTTGGGATTGCCTGCCATATTTTAATGTCATTGCTTTGGCTTTCTCTACACATGAATATATGGTCTCTTCTCATTTCATCTCGCTCAGTTGCTAGGAAGATACTTCTAAACTTATTTTAGTTTTCATTTTAAAATTGGGTTCAGCTTGTCAAGAAGGATTAGAAAGGACAAAAAAAAAAAAAGCTTAAGATGCTAATATTAGTCTATTCACATGAAGTGGCTAGTAAGCCAGAATGAGAATCTTTTACTTCCTGATATTTCTTGACTGGCTTTCTTGAATGGCTTATTGTGAATTAAGTAATGAGTTAAAATCAATTAAGAGTTCATACCATAAAATTTTATTTAAACAGGTAGGATAATGAACAAATGAACATCAACTTTGGAGCTTGATAGATCTGTTTTGAATTTGGTGATACTCGTTTCTAGCTGACTAGTCTTGATTAAGTTATTTTACCTTAGAGAATTCAGATTAAAGGGAGATAATAATAGTTATAGTGCAAGTGTTTTTGCAAGAATTAGTGATAATAAATGCAAAATGCGTAATAGTGCTGAAGAAGTGGTTATTAGGTTTTTGTAAAATCATCAAAGACAGCTCTAGGAAGGGTCTTAAAAATCACCCAGGTAATGAAACCTGTTTAAAAACGTTAAGTGACTGTTACTGCCCCCAGTAGAATATATGAGTGTAAGGACTGGGGTTTGTATTTTTTACTTTATGTTCTTTAGAGCATCAGTCTCCAACCTTTTTGGCACCAGAGACTGGTGCTCCTATGAGAATCCAATGCTCAGTGATCTGAGGTGGAGCTGAGGCAGTGAGTGATGCTAGCGCTGGGGAGCAGCTGCAAATACAGATGAAGCTTTGCTTGCTCACCTGCTTCTCACCTCCTGCTATGCAGTTCAGTTCCTAAAAGGCCATTGTCCACAGCCTGGGGGTTGGGGACCCCTGCGTTAGAATGTATAGAGAACATGGACTTTAGTGCTTGGAAAATATTGCTTGTTCAGACACATTTCAGACATCCAAATTCTAGACATAATGTTAAATAAGTTACAATTTTTATCTGGTTTAAAATGTTGTTGATAAATCTTTAAGAGTCACATTCTTCTTAGAACATAAAATGTAATCAGGCTTTTCAGACTGTCAGTAGAAGTGAAGCAAAGAGGTTTTAGAAATTATATATACATAATTTTTTAAATACTTATATTCAATACTAAGAAGGCTTTTAAGCAGGAATAATTAAGCAATTTTTATGTAGCTTTTTAGCATAAGTCATATTCAAATGCCATTTCATAGTGAATAATTTATTTTTGGCACACCTGTGTTCTCTAGTTCTTAACTCTTGCTTCCATGCATACCTAGAATATCTTAACTAATGGACTCACTTTTAGTTTTTTAGTTTCTTTTGGGGGCATTTATAACTCTTAGAAAGAACTATACACCATGAATTTTATTCTTTTGTAGAGGTCTTCCAAATAACAGTTATGTATTTTTTAAACTAATTTTATCTTGCAATTACCATATTGGTTCTGTGGACAGTTTTATATCTTTTTTTTTTTTCTTTAATGCCTACAGCACCTCATATTTCTAGGTGGTCTCCCATCCAAGTACTAATCAGGCCCAACCCTGCTTAGCTTCCGCAATCAGACGAGATTGGGCGTATTCAGGATGGCATGGCTGTAGACTCTGGACAGTTTATAAATCTAGGTTGCATTTGAGGATATTAGTGATCTTATTTTTTCTACATCTTGCTATTTCATCCAAAGAATTATTTCTTCATTACTCGTCAGTTATTCTCAACTATGCAAAAAAAAAAACCAAAAGTTGAAATAATAAGAAAAAGGAAGAATGATGGAATTACTTAGAGCAGAGGTTGGCAAATATTTTTGTAAAGGGTAAGCTAGTAAATATTCTAGGTTTTATAGGCCACATATGGTCTCTCTGGCATTTTCTTCTTTAAATCATTCTTTAAAAATGTAAAAACCATACTTAGCTTCCAGGTCATACAAAATAGGTCTAGGCCAAATTTAGCCTGTGCACCTTAGTTTGCCATTGCATTATTCCAGTTTTCATATTGCACTGTCCAAAGGATTATCTCATCTTTCAAGAAGTATAAAAGGAGACCGGAGACACCATCTTTATTGTCTGCTTTTCACTTTCATTGAACAGAATCGGGAATTCATAATTTTTCATATTTTGTTTATAATGGCAAAGAGAAGAAACTTGACAGATGAACAAGTTTCACAATTATGCATGAATCAGAAAATGAAAACAAAGAAAGAAATAGCATTTTAGGCTCTAATGATGATGGTGAAGTTGATCATATAAGCAAAATCTCAGACTGAATCTTAGCCAGCTGACTAAGATCGAACAGGCAACTTTAACCCCGTCTGTAGGGCCTCCAGCTGTAGGGCATTCAGCTATAGGGCATTTGGCAAGAATGGTTCCCAACAGATCTCATAGGTGAATTTTCTCAAATTATAAAAATTGATAATCGAACAGTATATTTCTAAGGGCCAAAGGAAAATATAGTATTCTTACCCATTTCATCATTCAACAAGGAAGAAGTAATCACAATATTTTGTGACAAAGTCTTGGCTATGGGATAAGAGGATGTGTGCTAGTATTTTCATTTCTTATATTTATGCTCCAAAATTGATCAGATACAGTTTGTAATTGCTGAAAGTGGATGTTTATACAAATGTGATTAGAGAGTGTAGAAATGAAAAAAAATCGATTGGCTTGATTATCTAATGTTTACAAATCTAAAAATGACAATATTTTGCAAATTATGGATCAAAGAAAATGGCCATCTTTTCTTCAACAAATTGTGAGTCCTTAAAAGTTTCAAAATTTCAGTTTCAAGTATTACATTTTGACAATGCAATTGCCAGAAAAAGAATCAGAAGTAATGATAAGAAAAAGAATCAGAAGTAATGACTAGTTTCCTGTAGGATTTCTTTCTCTGAGTTTTACCTTGTATTAGGCTCTTGCTTACCTTGGGAGTAGACACTTTGAGAAACAGCCCTAAAATTTTTGGTGCTACTTTTACTATTGAAATATTTTTGAGGACTTTATCTAATGTATTTCTTAAGACCACGGCAGGTCAGATGTTTTACTTTCTCAGCTGTTCCTTTTTTCTTTTTCTTTTCTTTTTTTTTGACAATAAAACTCTTTTGGATTTTGGTTTTACTTTGGTTGTCATTAATTCAGATCCAAAATTGAACACTAACTGTAAATTTGTATACTATGGTCATATGTTTCTTCCCAATATTTTATTTCATGTTTGCAAATAAGAACCTTTGTACTTGGAGGGTATCAATTACTGTGTCAAACTCATTTTTGAGAATAAGAATGACTAAAGGAATGATAATTGTACAGTAGATCTCTTTGACAATATAGATTAAAGATTGCTGAAGACTCAAATCTCTTTTTTCCCCCTCTTTAGTTGTCTTAGTCCCAGAGAATTTTAAAATGAAGAAGTCAGAATATTTCTGAGTCATTTACAATGATTCTTAGCTAGTTTTACTTAAGGGCCTTACTCATTTGCCAAGAGCTTGTGTGTGATGAAAGATAAAGGTTAGAGATGAAAAGCCTTTCTGCTTGGGCAGATCCCTGGCTGGTCATAACTAAGGCAATAGAAGGTTGTATGGAACCTCTTTCCTTAAACGATTGGAGACAAATAGCAGTACATTTTATGAACTTAGCATAATTCTAAGTTTAAAACAATAAACATGGTGGAGTAAGAAACTACAAAAGTTCATGCTTCCATAAAAGCAACAACAGCAGAAAGCTGACCAAAACTGTACAAATCAACTTATTAAGGACTCTGGAGACTAACCCAAAGATTGTAGCAACCAGGAGAACATTTAGTCAAGAAAAACCACTGAATCTTGTGGCATTTTAATGTACCCTGGTCCCATCCCCTGCTCCTCAGTTCATCAGTAGCCTTGAAAATAATAGCCTCTGTTCTAGGTACCGGTACTGGTAGTAGAGAGAGCAGAATAGACCTCATTCACAAAAAATCGGAATGAATTTGTTTTCAACTGTGTGATGGCTCCCTGAATGACTGATAGAAAAGACTTGACTTTATATCACCTTACTTGAAACTCTTCCATTGTGAAAGTGACTATCCTGGGAGTGTTTGTCAAAAATATTTATAGGCAGATATATGAGTCACTGCTGTTTGAGGTAGTGACAACAGTTGAGGCAAAAAATAGACTAATAAAAAAGATTGGGTGCAAAAATTGGGAATAAGATACCTTGAGGAATAAGGGCTTTGAAATTTTTTGACCTGGGAATAAAAGACAGGACTGTCCAGGGCTCTGCATGTGCCTGGGAAGGTCCAATGCTCTCACCTCTGGTTGAGCTTGAGTTTCTGCATAAGCAGGAAGTGAAGAATTGTAAACTTCTTGCTTTAGTATTGAAGACATGTCCTAACACACAGAGCCCATCTGCAAAGACTGGGAGAAATTTTTGATTCTAGGATTTTAAGGAAATTTCTTTCCAATCACTAGCTGACCTCTAAGCTAATAGAACAGAGACTTCAGTGGTCACACAGGACAAAAATTACAAACATTGCAGTATTCAGAAAAGTCATTAAAAGGGAAACAATTATAGCAAAAAGTAACAATAAACACTGAAAGAGGGGGAACATGTGATTGCTAGAGTTGTAAAATATACCATACCATGTCATTTATCAGTAATGCAATTTAAAGATTTTTCTTTAGTGGAATAATCAGGAAGTGTTAAAACTAATTCTGGAAATCTTTAAAAAAAATCCTCCCCTCAGAATTAGCATTAAGGATCTTTTATCTAATTAATGCTCTTTCACTTACTTTTTTCTCATTCTGTTAATTTCTATTTCTAATGGAAATTTTATCAGTTTTATTTAAAAATAATTTTATTACATTTTAATAAGCTGCAGTAGTTTTAATAAGTTTTAGAAAGGTATAACAGCTATTTTTCTGGTGGGGAAAACTTTGGTTTTCTTACTCTTTGTTAATATGGTAAAAACTTTATAGCTTTTTACATTTATCTGAAAAGAGATAAACTTTCATGTAGCAGAACTTTTTAGATCAGAAGTTCTTCACATACTAACAAAGGAATTTGTATGGATAGAAGTTAAGCTTGAAATATGACACATGTTGGTTTCTTTCAGAAGAAGGAAGCCAACACCCATTTGGAGCCATGAATATTGTCCGAACTGCAACTGTTGCTCAGATTGGAATTTCAGTGGAATTATTGGACACTCTGTCTCAGCAGACTCCTGTAGGTAACGCTGCTGTATCCTCAGTTGACTCATTCACTCAGGTAATGCAATGCACATATCATTCTTTTCTAAAATAATTTTACAATTCTATATGTTAAAACTTAGCCTCATGGTAGAAAATGTAAAAATGAAGGTAAACATATTACAGATTATTGGCTTCCACAGATATTTTCAGTTTGTCAACTTTCTCTATATTTTAAAATTTGTAAATGCTTTTATGAGACTTAAGTTTTTATAGTGATAAAAATGGGTTTGCATATTAAGTTTTCCTCTTTTCTTCTCACAATTAGTATTCTAGGCTGTGAGTGTATAGTTGTGAACCTGAAGAGCATAATCCTTGTCCTCAAAAAATCTTAAAAGCATAGTGAAAATGGTTTTCTTGGGATTTGATTTCAACTAACAGGTATAGTTACTGAGTTTAAAGATTCATTTGGAATGAATCGTCAATAAGGGTTGACTTTTAACTTCTGTGTGGCAAAGGCTTGAAGGGGAAGATGATTTAGGCAGAAGTATAGCTAGTACAAAGGCACTGAGGTAGAAATCTGTTAAAGTTTGAAGAATATCATGAAGGTCCTTGTGGCTGGGGTAATGTGAGCAAGGATGAGATATGGAGGATGAAGTTGGAGATTATGGGGGAGGTGGCTGCAGGATAAATTATATAGGACCTCATTGCCTTTTATAAGGACTTTGGCTTATATTTTGTTTGGAAGAGAAAACAAGAGTTTTGAGCAGAAGAGTAAATTGATCTAACTTATATTTTAAAAAAGATCTCTTTTATGTCTAGAGAGAAACTAGTGGGGAAAAGATGGAATGAAGAACTGTTAGGAGGCTCTTGTGAAAATTTAGATGAGAGATGATGACTTGAACCAAAGGTTATGGGGAGGTAGAAGTGGAGGTGATAAAAAGTAGTTGATTTTTAGAGATAATTTCAAGATAGAGCTAGTAATGTTTCATGGCATGGGTCACATGTGAGGTCTGAGATAAAGGTCTGAGACATCAACTATTGCTTCAAAGATGTTGGCTTGAGGAATGGAACACAGGAATATTGTGAAAAGAACAAGTATGGGCTAGGAGTGGAATCAGGAGTTGGATTTTGGTTATACTATGTTTGGGATGTCTGTTAGATATTCAACTGGAAATGACAGGTCTAGAGTTCAAAGAAAGGTCAAAGATAAAGATCAACATTTGGGAGTCATCAGTATAGAGATAATATTTAAAGTTTTGAGGGAGTGTGATCACTAGAGAAGTAACTATAAATAGAAAAGTTGGTCATTGACTGAGCTCAGAGCAATTTCAAAATTGAGAAGATTAGGTGATGAGAAATAAAAGCAAAGGAGCAGCCTAAAATAGGAGTCCCAAAATGGTGTTTTGGAAGCCAAGTGAGGACTGGTTTTTAAGAAGGAAGAAGTGATCAACAATATCATTGCTGATAATGAAGGCTAAGAATTAACTATTGGATTCAGTAGGTAGAAGTCTTTAACAACTATGAGTAGAGTTCAAAGAGGTAGAAGGGGAGTTTGGACTGTGTCTGAGAGTCGGAGTGAACTGGAGAGGAAGAAATGGAAACGGCAAATGTAGATGACTCTTGATGCATTTTGTTATGAAGGACAGCAGGCAAATGGTTTGGTTATTTGAGAAGGCTTGGGGAGACAAGGAATTCCATCTCGCCTCCCCATCCCTCAACCCCTGTTTTTAATGAGAGATAATATACTATGTTTGACTGACAGGAATGAAGCATTAGTGAGAGTAAAAAGGATGATTCAGGAGAGCAGAGAGAATTGCAGAAGTGGCTGTCCTTGAGTAGGAAATGTGAGCACATTTGGAGGTGTTGACTAGATAGGATAATGGACAGTATTTATAGTAATGAGTTATAGGTACAGATGCAGGAATTTGGTGATGAAAACTTATGTGAGTTATCTCTTGATTCCATCTATTTGCTCAGTTAAAATTGGAAGCAGAAGTCATCAGCTAAGATTGAGGGGAAAGGAAATATTAGAAATATAAATTAAAAAGATTACTAAATAAGTCTGATAGGAGAGGAGGAGGGTGAATGGACCAGGGAAACCATATGGATTTGCTGTGCAGCACAGTTTTGAGGGTGGTCGCCATGAATTTGAAGGCAGGCTTGTCACATGACCTTTTTGAGAATGGGCTAAATTAAGAATGTCAGAGTCTGGGTATTCAGATTTTTTTCAATAATTTAAAAATCGACTGTGCTGAAAAAGAAGTTGTAAAATGTTATTTATAGTATCTTATATAGACTGTATTTGAAAAAATATCTGGAAAATGTATACCAAAGTGACTTTATTCTTGAAGAGGGACAAGACATTTCACTCTATATATTTATAAATTACAGTAGTCCTTTCTTAACTGTAGTTTCACTTTCTGCAGTTTCAGTTACCTGTGGTCAGCTGCCGTCTGTAAATATTAAATGGAAAATTACAGAAATAAGCAATTCATAAGTTTTAAATTGCATGCTGTTCTGAGTAGCATGATGAAATCTCTCACCGTCCTGTTCTGTTCTGCCTGGGATGCGAATTCATCCCTTTGTCCAGTATATCCACACTGAATAAAGCTGTCTTGCTTATCAGATCAACTGTCTTGGCATCACAATGCTTATGTTCAACCCTTATTTTATTTAATCATGGCCTCAAAATATAAGTAGTGATGTTGCCAAAGAGAAGTTATAAAGTGCTTCCTTTAAGTGAAAAGCTCTTGACTTAATAAGAGGAAAAAAAAAAACCCATATGCTGAGGTTGCTAAGATCTATAGTAAAAATGAATTTTTTCTGTGAAATTGCATAATTTATAAATTAAAATTTATCATAGGTATTTATGTGTAGGAAAAAAAACAGATTTGGTACTATCTGCAGCTTTAGGCATCTACTGGGAGTCTTGGAACTTATCCCCTGTGGATAACGGGGGATTATAAAGCTTATGTATTTTTATTAAACATTTTATTGTGAAACATTTTAAGTATACAGTAAAATACAGATTGCAAATATTTATTGTGTACCTACTGTGTCAGGTGTTTTCTAAGCACAAATAGATAAAAATAAGTAGACAAAATGAAATAATACGTCCTTATAGAACTCTCTTTATAGTGGGATATGTATGAAGACTTTCATGTGTCTTCCACCTAGATTTATTTTTTGTCTAGTTTATATTCTTACTCTCATTTCATTTTAGTTTTTACCAGTAGTTCATGTACATAGTTTAAAAAGTCAAATAGCCTCACATGTAAAACAGCGTTCTTCTGTTATACTTCTTATATTCTGCTCTTATTCTGCTTCCCCGTTATTTTTTTTTACCTGTTTCTTTCTGTATTTTCTTCCACATCAGAAAAACTTAAACTGTTCTCTATTAATTTATCTGTTGTAGGTGTTTTCCATTGACTTACCAATACATACCACGTAACATGACTTAGCACTCTATTCCCCAAAAAACATAGAAGTCTTTCTTTCTCTACCTTTTCAATATAAAAATCTTCAATAAGATTTTTATTAAATTAATATTCAAAGTTTTCAATATTATGATTAGGTAAATATTTTTAGAGCTGAGCCATGTGTAATGGTATGATTACATTTCTTGTGTAACTTAATTTTTCCTGGTTAATAAATGCTTCATTTTTTCCTTTGCATGGATTTGTGTTTCCATTTCTAATTTATGCACAAATTCTGCCAAGTGTAAATTCCCATTTAATATATTTCAATATAGCAATTTAAAATTTGTCTTAGAAACATTTGAGAATTCTCTCACCCTTTTTTTCTTTCTACTGTGGACTGATTATTCAGCTGTTGCATATCTGTGCCATGGTATTATTTCCTTTCACCATTACTGAAGAAATTTATTTCTTTTTATTGAATCCCTTGTTCTCTGGTTCCTCTGTTTTTCTCTCTTGTTAATTTACACTTTTGTGTATATTTAAAATGCATATAAATGTTATCAGACTACACAAACTTCTACTTATCGTTATTGTTCACTCAACATTATTTTAAAGGTTTATCTGTGCTGATACATGGAATAGATCTAGCTTGTTTTACTCGTATAGTATGCCATTGTTTGAATGAGCCACAGTTGGTTTTTTAATTTCTTTATTGATAGATGTTTATACATTCTCACTTATATTTATGAGACCTTAAATTTTTGCCCAGTCTGATGGGTAAAATTAGAATGTAACTATTGTTTTGATATATATTTTTTGACTACTAGTGAAGTTGAGCATCTTTTCACATTTTGGTCTGCATTTTAATTTTTTTTTATAGGAATTGTTTATATAGTTCACCCAGTTTTATATTGTGTTATTTTTGGCACTTTATAATTTTAACTTTTTGGGAAGAGACTTTTATGTGTTCTGGCTAATCTATTAAATATGGTGCCTATTTATTCTAGCATGTTGCTTGTCTTTAACATAGTTTATGGTGTCTTTTGCATATGGACTTAATATATTTTTATTCAGACAGGTTTATCAGTTGTTTCCTTTATGATTTGTGAGTTTGTTTTTGTATTTGAAAAATCCTTTCCTGCCCAGATATGTGAAGATGTTATACTCTTAATAGTTCTTAAAGCTTTAACATTTCCTTTTTGAATTGTGTTTGTGTATGGTATAGAACGGTATCTAAATTCATTTTTCCTCTATGGAAAACTAGTTATCTTAGCTCCATTAATTGAGTACTTAGTTCAGGTTTTTGGGTGTTTTTTTTGTTTTTTACTCTGAATAATAGCATCTTTGTTATATATCACATTGCCACATATGCTTAGGTTTGTTTCTGGGCTCACTCTTTTATTCCAATTAGTTTATTTGCCTGTCCCCTTTGCAGGTAAGGTCTTAATATCTGATAGGTCAAGTCCCTCCTACTAATCGTCAAAATAGGCCTAGGTATTCTTCAGAATAATTTTAGTATCAGCTTGTTGAGTTCCATGAAAAACCTCGTTGGAATTTAGTTGAAATAACATTGCATTTATAGGTTTAATCTGGGGAGAATTGCTGCCATTATCACATTAGGTCTTCTGATCATGAACATGTTTTATCTGCTGCACATGGTAGATGGGTCCCTTCCTTTGTTTCCTTTTCTGTCTCTCAATAGTCTTAGAATATTTTCCAGAAATCTTACTATCAGTTTGTCTCAGCATTCTTCTGAGATGTTTTATAGACTTTGTTTCTATTCTGAATTGGATTCATTTAAAATTACATTTAAAAATTTTTGTTGCTAGTGTGGAGGGTTGTTGTTGATTCCCTCTCACCCCCATAATGATCTTTTAGTGATCTTACAGGATTCTGATATTAGTTCAAGTGCCTTAATGGTAGATTTTGTTGGATTAAATTATCTTAATATTATTAAACAAAAACTAATAAGACATTTCCTCTCATGTAGAAAAGAGACAGCAGGAGTCTTTTTGGCTAGTTTTCTGTTTCTGCGAAAGTGATACTGGGAAGACTGTTTTTGAGTGAATAGAAGGTAGTATTATCTTTAGTAGTTTCTTTACTTTTGGGGTTAGCACTTAAACCCATTTGGTTCTCAAGAAATATGAATCAGTTTACTTCTAGCTTCTACCAAGGAGTCGTGAAGGATATTAGTGGATTTGCCCATTTGAGGATCAATGAGAAGAAACAGGCCAGGAAATAGAGGAAATGGAATAGTGTTACCTTTCTCTTCCTTACAATTGATGGCAAGTAAACAGTTGTTCCTTTATTATATTTAAGTTTTATCTCTCTGACAATAGACTTCTTAGACATGGTTACTGTTTTATAGGAGGAAATAGGTTGATTTGAGGAGGGTGGTATTTGAGGTGATGGGCATAATTGGTAACAGAGCTAGAGATAAAAGAAGATATTTTAAAGGAAAATTTTTTCCCTTTTTTTCCAAAGTAAATATGTTAAGAACATAAAACATTTGATAACAGAAGTACTTTGAGAATTATAAAGAAAGTACTAAAGGCAGATTGTTATGATTTTTGTGCCATAATGTCATTTTATGACCTCCCTTAACTTTCAGCATTAGACTGTCTTAGAACTCGGTTCTTAAAACTGAATTAAATGTGGGAACATTTTTAATTTAAAATATTACAGTCTAAATAGAATAGTATAACCCACTAATCTGTTCATTATTAACTTTTCAGTTTACACAAAAGATGTTGGACAACTTCTACAATTTTGCTTCATCATTTGCTATCTCTCAGGCCCAGATGACACCAAGTCCATCGGAAATGTTCATTCCAGCAAATGTGGTTCTGAAATGGTATGGGGCATTTTCTATCTCCGATATTAAGGATTTTAGTAACTATATAATTTTTTTTGCCTGTGAATATATTTCTTATTTGACATTTAAACATATTCTTTTATTGTGGACATTAGTATACATTACCGTTTGCTTTCCATAATAAAGTATGTACTGTAGAGTTCAGAGTAAAAATGGTTCTTACCCTAAATATTCTTTTATGTAGTAGCCATTTTGAATTTATAAAGACAGAAAAATACAGTTGTCGGTGTTTTATGGACCACAAGGAATGTAATTTTTTTTAATATTTTGAATTATAAGTACCACGTATGAGGCTTAAAATATCAATCAAAACTTTTTTTCATAGTTGTCCAAGTACTACCAGACCCAATCCTGCTTAGCTTCCTTTTTTCATAGTTTTAAGAAATCTTGATTTAAAGTAAACATGTTATAGGGTCAGGCCTGGTTAGTATTTGAATAGGAAACCACCTAGGAAGACCAGTTGCTGTAGGCACTTAAAAATGAATGAATGAATGAATGAAATAAAGTAAACATGTTATAAGGCATCAAGGTGCTTTATATTACATCCTATACATGAGTAATTAATAAATACATTTTTCCGGCTTTCCATTGTTTCTGTGTTCTGGGTATTTCTTTTTAGTTTGGATATCCCAATAGTGGGGAATGCATAGAGAGAGTTTGTTGAGAACTGGTAGCATGATATAGCATGGCTAACACTGAAATATATCAGGTTTGAGTTTTGTTATGACCTTGAGCAAATTATTCTCATCTACTTATCTGAGAAATAAAAGAGTTAGGTTTGAGTTTTTTCTTAGGTTCCTTCTGTCAAATTTACAGAAGACAAACAATTAGTAGAATTTATTATGATTTATGCTCTTTGATATAAGTCAGTTATACTTAAATCACTATGGTATCTATTTCTAAATTAGTCATTAAACTTTCAAATTAACTTTTAAGCTTTTTGGAAATGACGTAAAATTGTTTGCTCTTTGTTAAGCCATTTGGCAAATTATGATTCTATTTTAATTTTCTTATACATATGTTTTTTCTTTTGTAGGTATGAAAACTTTCAAAGACGGCTAGCACAGAACCCTCTCTTTTGGAAAACATAATTTGAATAAAATAATTTTTAGTGGATTCCGAAATTTGTCATGTTTTGAAGATAAATGACTGTTTTAAAAAGCATGAAATCTAAAAGGATCATGAAACCTAAGTTTAAAAGCTGCTTAGTGACTGTGAAGCTTAATTAAAATCTTTATAAAAAATTAAAAACATTGAAAAATGAAAATATGTTCCTCATTAATGACTTTTTTCCCTTAAGCTGAAAATATTATTCAGAGTCAAACATTTTGTTTTGGCTGATTCACTTTTTTTTTTTTTTTTTAGTTAAAAATAAAACATTTTCACAAGCATAGTGTGCCAAATGCCATTACATTTATAATCTCTTATTTTTTTACTGGTTTGCTAGCCTAGTCCTCTTAATTATATTAAATTTGAGAGAATTTTTGAAAAACATATCAAATATACATTTTTACATATGGAGAAATTTTTAGTTAGTGTTGCTTGAGATGGCAAGTCTTTTCAGTTAACACAGGTTGGCAGTTTTTACATCTGCAAATTCATACATTTGTATTTGTTTTACAAAATTGCTGTGATTAATACTGATGAGGTTTTATTTTAAACTGGTAATGTTGTTAGGTGTTTTTATATAGAATATAGGATTCATTATCTGTCTTATGGAGATAAAACTGTTGTGTCTCATTCAAAAGGGAACTCTGACTCATTTATACTGGTGATTCCCATTGACCAAAACCACCAAGATTATCGCACGAAATCAAAGCTAGGTTTATTACCTTGCACCAAGGGAGTATAGACACCAAAAAAACTGGTGTGTCTCTAGAGCAAGGATACATATAGGAGTTTGGGGCCTGGGGTTAGTTTTAGATTGTCTTGGCAGGTAGTGGTGAAAATTTGGAAACTAGAGAGTTACTGGCATTGTCAGTCTCTTTAGAATACATAAACCTATGCAGAATTATCATTAGATTAGTTTGTGGTCTTGAATCATATGCATCTGATTGAGCTGGTGCTAAAAGTTTGAGCTCAGGTAACTTTTTGCATTGTCAAAGTTGGGTAGACTGATAGCGTTTTACAAGTTGTACATCTTTGCAAATTGTACTTTCAATTTTGTTTTCTTCTGGTCTTCAGCTTAAGTTGAAGGATAAACCATTATCTTCTGGAGTTATAATCAATTCAGATATTTATTGCTATTTACTGAGTTATGATTGTATGTCAAGTATTCATTGATAGTCATTAGCCTCAGGTCTTCATGTTAACAATGGTTGATTGTTGTTGAATCATGTGTCTTGACAGTAGCTATACAACAGCATTTTAAGACTAGACAGAGAAAGCATCAGCAAAATGTACTTGAAGCAAAATGGTCATTCTTGTACTAGAATACAAAGCAAGGCACCTAGATTACCAACCAGTAGTATTTTATCACAACAGGAGTGAGCCAATAATTGTTTTCTTGAGGTGGGCACATTCTCAGTGGAGTTAAAAGTTCCTCCATAGAAGTTTGGACAATCTTTAGAGAAAATGGCTAGTGCAGGGAGAATAGCTCCAGCATTCGTTTCCTCCATTGGTGAGCATGGTTCTGGGACAGTGGCTATAACGGTGATAGCAGACATTTTGTTGATTTGGAGTAAAGTTCTAGTTTTAAAAGAATGAAGATTAGGGCTAAATGATATGAGGGAAATTCAAGATTCGGAAGGGACCCTTGGGAGAAACTTGGTCTCCATTTAAAGGAAAAACTATTAAATCTTTCTTTTTACAGTAGAATTTGGCAGATTTAGAGAGTAACTATGGTCTGAGAAAAA
This sequence comes from Macroglossus sobrinus, assembly GCA_004027375.1. Classification (NCBI taxonomy): domain Eukaryota; kingdom Metazoa; phylum Chordata; class Mammalia; order Chiroptera; family Pteropodidae; genus Macroglossus; species Macroglossus sobrinus. The sequence goes on from PVKZ01000852.1 coordinate 430,795, forward strand.
AACAAGTTTTGCATTACTTGAAATGACCAAAAAAGACCATACAGGATTAAGAATAAAGTGATAAATATGTGAGAGCATATTAAGAAACCATTAGGTGATCTCTAAGATGTACCAAACCATCATAGCAAAAGAGGGAAAAGGAGCAAAGGTATTAGAAAATTAGTCTTTTTTTTTTTTTATTTAACCTTGAGCAGAAACTGTCCACTTTCTGTTGTCATCTGCTTGACTTGAGGGCCTTGATGAGTAGTCTTCCTGCAAAGATTTGGCTTCTGGAGGATTCCTAAGAATTAATGGTTAAAGTCTCCTGATGGAATGGTTGTCCAGCTGTCTAGAGAAGATACTTGTCATTTATTTGAGAAAATGAATTCAGGAATCAACATCTTGGAGGTTTACTACCATGCTGGCGGTTACAGTATCTGATCAGCCAATTTTTTATTAAGGGCAGTTTTTCTCTGATGTCTCTTCCAGAAGATTAAATATGCTGAGGATGGTTTTTGTAGAATGGAGGAGACTGTAATCCACTACTGAGGTATAGCACAATTGATTTATAAGATTATAATGAATCATTATAAGACTACAAACATGGACAGCATCAGTTCTCTAGGCCTATAATTTATTTTATAATATATATATTTTTGTAGATAGTTGTTATAGCAGTCTTTCCATGAACATGAGTGTTTTTTATTTGAAATGTATACAGTTGTTTGCTATGGTCTGAATGAGTATGTACCCACAATATACACTGAAATCCTAATGCCCAAAGAGATGGTATTAGAAGGTGATTAGAGCCCATGTGAATGAGATTAATGCTTTTAAGAGGCCAAAGAGAGCTCCCTTGCCCCTTACACTATGTGAAGATACATAGAAAAGTTTGCAGACTGGAAGAAGATCCTTACCTGACTACGCCGACACCTTGATCTTGGACTGGCAGCCTCCAAAATTGTGAGAAATTTCTGTTGATTATAAGCTTCCCAGTCTGTGGTATTTTGTTATAGTTGCTTGAATGGATTAAGATACATTGAAACATTAACAAGTTTTACTCAGGCATAGTTTAGGAAGTCTGAACTCATGATTTGTCAAGATTTTTTTTTTAATGTGATTTTTTGAAGAACTCACAGTAGTTTAGAGTTAGTTAAAATTTGGAGAATGCCAAACAAACTTAATTTTTCCTATTATTTCTTCCATAAGGTGAAAGAAACCCAAAGAGTTCAGGCAAAAGAGACATCTTCACAATTTTATTATGCCTGGATTAGGGAAAAGCAAAATCATGACTTGTCAAAGGAGACAAGAACGTAAGTCAAAAATATCAAAAGGCAGAAACAGTCTTTAGCCAATACCTACATTCAGCACACTAGGAAAAATAACACCATTTACCATCTGTGCAAGTCAGATCCATTAAATTTTTTCTAAGTCACTTTTTGAATAATTTACTGAACAAAAAAGGATAGTAAAAAATTTCATTGGAATTTATAATGTTGAAAAAATATCAAACCCAAATACATGTTTTATATCTTCATAGTTTTGATGATATATGTACAAGATAAGGGCATTGTCTTCTGAATGTAACTACGTCAGTTGTGTATGAACCTGGAACAACATATCCATATCTTATAAATCAGGATTTCAAATACATCGCTAATAGGTTCTACCTTATTACTTTCTGGTTTTTGTGCTTGCATTATCAAAATGTAATACATGAATAATCGAAAACTGACATCACTTAATTTTGTTGGAGTCAATGGCTATCATCTTAGTTCCATAATTGTAAGACATTTTCACTTTTAACCACCAGTTAAAATGATCAAATAATTTTTCATTTCTGCATCTTCTGTTTTCAGAACTTTTATATATATACACCTGCTTTCAGTGTTTGCCTATTTAAAAAAAAAAAGCTTTATTGAGATATAATTCACATACCATCAAATTCAGTGTACAATTCAGTGTTTTTTTGTACACAGGTTTGTTCAGCCATCATCAGAATTTTAGAACATTTTCTTCCCTCCACCCTAAAAATACTACTGTACTCATTAGTAGTTAATCCCTAGCTCCCTGCACCCTCCTCCTCCCACCAGCTCCAGGCAACTACTAATCTACTTTCTGTCTATGTTCTTGCATTTTGGGGGTATTTTGTATAAATGGAATCATACAGTATTAAGTCTTCTGTGGCTGGATCTCTTCACTTAAGCATGTTTTTAAAGATTCATCTATGTTATAGCATGTATCAGTACCCATTTCTTTTTATCGCTGATAATATTTCATGTATGAATATGCCCATTTTGTCCATACATCAGTTGATGGACATTGGATTATTTACACTTATAAGCTATTATGAAATAATGTTGCTATGAAGATTCATGCACAAGTTTTTATGTGGGTATATACTTTTATTTCTCCTGGATATATACTTAAGAATGGAGTTAACTGGGCTATATGGTAACTCTTGTTTTACTTTTCAAAGAACTGCTAAACTGTTTTCCAAAGCAGTTGCACCATTTTACATTCCTATTAGCAGTGTATTAGGGTTTCACTATCTCCACATATTGGCCAACAATAGTTATTATCTCTTACTTGTAGCCATTCCAGTGAGTATAAAGTATCTCATTCTGGTTTTGATTTGCAATTTTCTAATGACTAGTGATATTGAGTATCTTTTCATGTACTTACTGGCCATTTGTTTATGTTCTTTAGAAAAATGTTCAAATCTTTTGCCCATTTTTCATTTGAGTATTTGTCTTTTTATTGTTGAGTTGTAAGCATTCATTATATATTCTGGATATAAGTCCCTAATCATATATTTGGTTTGCAAATATTTTCTGCCATTCTGTAGGTTGTCTTCATTTTTTTTGATGAGAGTATTAGTTGAAGCACAAAAGTTTTTAATTTTGGTATAGTCTAATTTATCTTTTTATCTTTTGTCATTTATGCTATTGGTGTCATATCTAAGATGAGTTTACTAGTGAATTCTACCAAGCATTTAAAGAAGGGATTATACTGATTATCTGCAATCTCTATTGGAAGATAGAAGCAGAGGTGATACTTCATAATTCATTCTGAGACCAGCATCACCCAAATACCAAAACCAGACAAAGATATTACAAGAAAAGAAACTACAGGCCAATATCTCTCATGAATGCAGATGCAAAAATTCTCAACAAAATATTAGCAAGTTGAATCCAACAATGTATAAAAACAATTATACACTACAACCAAGTGGGATTTATTCCAGATATGCAAGGCCAGTTCAACATTTGAAAATTAGTTAATGTAATCCATCACATTGATAGGCTAAAAGATAAAACCACATGATTATATCAATAGATGCATAAAAAGCATTTGACAAAACCAATACCTATTTATGATAAAAGCTCTTCATTAAACTAGGATTAGAGGGGAACATCCTCAACTTGTTAAAGAACATCTATGAAAAACCTACAGCTAACATCATACTTAATTGTAAGAAACTAGAAACTTTTCTAAGATCAGGAACAAGACAAGGATATCCCCTCTCACCACTCGTTTTTCAGTATTGTAGTTAATGCAATAAGACAAGAAAAGGAAATAAAAGGCATATTGACTAACTATGAAGGGAGAAATAAAACTGTAGATGACATTATCGTCAATGTAGAAAATCTGAAAGAATTGACAATGAAAAAAAAATTCTCCTGGAACTACTACATGGTTATATCAAGGTTGCAGGATACAAGGTTAATATACAAAACCCAGTCACTTTCTTATATACTATCAATAAGCAAGAGGAATTTGAAGTTAAACACACATTACTGTTTACATTAGCATCCCCCCAAAATTAAATACTTATGTATAAACCTAAAATATGTATATTTATGAGGAAAACAACAAAACTGAGGAGAAGTCAACTAAAGTGGAGAGAGAGTCATGTTTATGGATAGGAAGATGCAAGATGTCAATTCTTCCTAACTTGATCTAAAGATTTAATGCAATCACATTAAAATTCCAGTAAGTTAGTTTGTGGATATCCACAAACTGATTCTAAATTTTATATGGAGGGGTAAAAGACCTGGAAGAGCCAATTTAAAGTAGAAAAACCAAGTTGGAGGACTGGTAGTTCACAATTTCAAGGTTTATTCAAAAGCTAAAATAATCAAGACAGTGTGTTATTGGCAAAAGAATAGACAAAGAGATCAGTGAAACAACAGAGAGCCCAGAAATAGACCCTCATAAATACAGCCGACTAATCTTTGACAAATGAACAAAGGCAATACAGTGAAGCAAGGATAGTCTGCAACAAATCGTGCTGGTACAACTGAGCATCCTCATGTCAAAAAAATGAATTTAGATGCAGACCTTACACCCTTTACAAAAATCAACCTAAAATAGATGATAGAGCTAAACATAAAATGCAACACTATAAAACTAGAAGATAACAGAAAATCTGGACTTTAGATGTGGCAATGACTTTTTAGATACACCAAAATCATGATCCATGAAAGAAAAATTTAATAAGCTGTTAGCAGCCATGTAGTAGGTTTATGTTTTTCTGTTCCAAATAGGTTCTTTTCTCTGAATACACACTAGACCATTATAGAACTTGAAGCTGTTTTCATTAGCAGGTGAAATGAGTGTTTCAAAGTCATACAAAGTCTATAAGCAGGAAGCAGGCATTTGGCTTTTGGTCTAGTTAACTTTCCCTTCCTTTCACAAGAGTAGAGGAGACCCCCCACTGCCTAAGCAACCTATATAGGAGAGATTCTCCATGTTTCTTTGTCTTTTGGACAAGATACTCCTCAGCCCACAGAATTAAGAATTTTAGCCCTTAGTTTCTTTTGGGTCTCATCCTCTTGTATGATATACTCACTGGATGTATACATGCGTTCTTTCTGTTGCCCCCACCCTTCCATTTGTCTCTGTATGGAAAGAGGTTCTATAAAGTGGGGGAGAGCAGAGGTCTGTTGAGTGCTTCCTAGCTGCAGCTGCTTTTCTCCTAAAATACTTCAAATTGGTATGCTATTATGAGGATTAATTTTCATCCTAGGACTACCCAATCTAATCTACATTGGAAATGTCTAGTCTTCCTATTGACATTTGCCCTTTTCTTTTTCTGTTTTTCATTTCAAAGGACCCTCACATTAACTGGCTGCTTAAACTGCCTGACTAAAGCTAGGATTTAAGTGTTTCGTTTTAATCCTCAGGTTTATTCTCTCGTAGGATGGGTAGCCACTGGTAGGATGCAGTGGAAGGAAGGGTAGCCTCATTTTTTGCCTCCACTCTAGTTTAACGTTTAGTTGTTTTACAAACTTGTAAGCAGACAAGACCCAGGATAGTGAGTTGGGTTAACTTAAGGAGAAGGGAGTTACTGGAAGAGTATTAGGAAGCTCACAGAGTGATGGGAGATGGGAGAATCAGACTTAGGAATGGGCAGGGTTCAAGGGGATTGTGGAGGGCTAGGCATTAGGAATTCTGGTAATCACTGTAAAGCAAGATAGTGAGGAAAGCATGCCATTCTTGCAGTGCATATATTCCAGACTTTCCTATTCCTATGTCACTGGCCAAACAGTCTGGGCCCAAGAAAGAGCATCAGATAACTGAACTTGGGTCACATGTATGACCCTTGGTGCTGCTGAGTCATGGAGGGCAATGATCTGTTTTCTTTAGCTCAGTAATGGAATGTGGTCACCAGAAATTAGTGCCCCATCAAGATTACACACAGTCTGGATGTGTAAGTTCAAAAAGGAAATCTAGATGCTCTTAGGGCAGCCAAAACAAAACAAATGACAACCAGAATTGTGTTTTCAATGGATGAGTTCAAATGCCGGAGAAATACATTTAAGAGTAAGGATGGGAGGAAATGGGGAGAAAAGTGATGAAATGTGAGTAGGTAAAAGAGCAGAAAACACTTCCTTTTTTGGCAGTAGATATATCCACATACAAGTCATCATGGCTTTTTCACCTAACAGGACCTTTTAAAACTCTCTGAAAACAGTATGGAAAGCACATCTTTGTGACCTCGTTTTCTTTCACCACCAGATGGTGATTTAACATATAGATAGTATGATATAAATCTTGGAGAAATTTCCAAAAGCCTGTCTACAAAGTGCTTTTGCATAACAATCATTTGAGAAATATTTAGTTTCTATTGGAGATGAGAAATGTGAGCCCAAATGAGGGAAACGTAAACTCCCCATACAGATAGGGAGGCCAAGATTTCTTAACAATAGCTGAGGCTGCAGCACAAGGACATGATAGAAATTAGGAGGGGACTTCCGATTTAAGAAAGAACCACCAGAGAGGTACAGAAACTTGAGAAAGCAGAGTGCCTTTTAGGAATTGCAGGTGGTGGATTGGGGATGGAGAGAGGGAGAGTATTCCAGATGAAGGAAGTGGGATGAACAAAGGTGTGAAATACGTATGCATAAGTTTAGATTTAACTATGGTTATTTAATTGTATAGCTTGTTATCTGGCTTATCCCAATTTTTTATTAATAGGCTTTATTTTAGAACAATTTTAGAGTTACAGAAAAATTTGAGCAAATAATACTGAGGAAATATATATTTTTTAACTAATGTAAGTTCATCTTCAAATAACACTTTTATTTCCCATGCAGTGCAGGTAACTTAGAGTATCCTCAGTTCCTTTCTCCCATCCTTTACGGCATTGCTGTCATTCATTTCACTTATCCATATGTTATAGTTATCCAATACAATGAGTTTCTGACCTATATTACTTTCCTTCTTGAAGAACTTCTTTTAGCATTTTTTCATAGGGCAGATCTACTGGTTATGAATTCCTTCAGTTGTTTTTTTTTTTTTTCCCTGAGGATTTCTATTTCTCTTGCACTATTGAAGAATAATTTTGTCATCTCAGTTTTGTATCCTATGATAAACTGAACTTGGAAAAGTGAGCTGTTTGCGATAACTACTCTGATTCTGTCTCACTGCTATTCTTAGCGAATTCTTGTTCTCCAGCTTCCCCATTTTCTAGTTCCTCCTTTTTCTGTGCTATAGCTGTATTGGAACAGACTCACTGCAAAACAGGTGTTAGATTCAAATACTGTGAACCCCAAATGTTTACAAAACATCTATACTGTATATGTAGAAGAATAAGAAAAAGCCCTATAGTCCTAATGTGTTCATTTTGTTGCATCTTATTTTATGATTTAAGAAATTATTATTTATTGTATCCTTATGATATATCAGATTCTATGTTAGCACTTTACATATTATCTCATTCAGTCTTTAATTCATCCTGGAGTTGTTATGACCCTCATTTTACTAATGATGAAACTAAGACTCAGAAAAGTTGAGTAGCTTGCCCAGGTTTTCCAGAATAGAAAATTAAAGGCCTACACTTTAGTTTTCTATGGCTGATTCTTTACATCATTCAGATGTCTTAGAGAAGCCTTTCTAAAGTAGCCTCCTCACGTTGTGTCCAATTGTCCTACCTTATTTTTCTTTGCAGTATCTACTATTACATTATTTATATTTTGTTTTCTGTATCTCCCACTAGGCTATGTATGATCTTTGTGAGGGCAGGGTCTTGGCTGTGTTATTTACTGTTTATGATCCCACTGAGTAGAACACAGCCTGGCATATAATAAGGCACTCAAGAAATGTTTGTTGAAGGATTGTCTCTCAAACCTAAGCTTTTATCCAGTCTGATTATTTGTGAACCTAGATAGGATTAAGAAGGTTTAATTTTCAAGTGCCCTGATACTAAATAGTATGCTGCACAAAGCCTGTGCATGCAATGTGTCAAATAATATGTGCACCCTAACCAATACTTTTTAAAAATTAGAGTTTAATTTACACGTGGTAAAATAAATCTTAAGCATGTCTGTATTTTTTTTATAGGTAGTTATAGAAATACTTCTATAACTACCACCTACATCAAAATACAGAACAAGATACAAGATATACCCCAGGCAAACTCTGTGTTACCTCCCAGTTGACATCCCATTTCCTAGAGGTAAGTTTTCTGACTTCTAACACATAATTTAGTTTGCTGGTTCTTCAGCTTCATATAAATGTAATGTATAGTGTATACTCTTGCATTTCTCTTCTTTTGCTCATTATAATTTTTTGGAGATTTATCTGTTGTGCATATCAATAGTTTCTTCCTCTTTTTATTGTCATGTCATGTTCCATTGTATAAATATACCATAATTTGTTTATCCATTCCCTATTAATGGATATTTTAGATTGTTGCCAGTTTCTGGCTTTTAGGAATAAAGCTGCTATAAACATTCTTGTATAAGTTTTTACAGACATATGCACTTGATATGTTGTTTAGGGGAGAATATACTTAGGAGTAGAATTGCTGCATCATATGGTATGTTTAGCTTCCTTTTTTGAGAAGTGCCTGTTCCAGTATTTTGCCCATTTTAAAAACTTTTTTTTATTATTGATCTTTGTTCTTTATATATTATAGATATAATCCTTATCAGATATATGTATTGCCAATAGACATATTCTCCCAGTTTGTTATTTGCCTATTTGATTTCTTACTGATGGGTTTTGGTATAGAAGTTCTTAATTTTAATGAAATCAAATCATCAGCTTTGTCTTTTAAGATTAGTACTTTTTCTGTCATGTTCAGGATATCTTTGCCTACCCCAAAGTTGTGAATTTACTCTCTAATGTTTTCTTTTAGAGCTTTACTTTTTTAGCTTTCACATTTAGATATATGATCCACCTTGAATTAATTTTTGGGTTTGATGTGAGGTAGGGCTGTTTTTCCCATAGGAATATGCAGTTGTCAAAGTACCATTTAATGAAAAAGACACTCCACTGTCTTAATTACTGTAGCAGGTCTTGAACTGTGATGGTATAAATTCTCCAACTTTATTCTCCTTTACAATTGTCTTGGCTATTTTAGGTTCTTTGCATTTTTGTATAAATTTAAGATCCAGCCTTTCAATGTCCACCAAATATTCCTGCTGGGGTTTTGATTAGGTTTGTCTTAAATCTATAGATAAAAATAGGGGAAATTGACATCTTATCAATATTTAGTCTTTTGATTCATAAACATGATATAGTTCTCCATTTAGGTTATCTTTATTTTCTCTTTTTGTACAAACTCACAATATTTTGTGCTAGTCAATATTAGCCTTATGGAACTTATCTTAAATTTGTTTCTAGATATTTGATTTTTTGATTCTACTATGTGGTATTTTTTAAAATTTCATTTTGATCATTTCTTGCTAGTATATAGAAATATGACTTTTTAATATGTTGGCCTTTTATCTAAAGAACTTGTTGCTAAATTTATTTACTGGTTCAAATAGTTGATATCTTTTCAGATTTTCTCTTCACAACCATGTAATTTTTAAATGAAATTTGTTTTACTTTTTATTACCAGTCTTATATATTTTATTTCCCTTTCTAGTCTTATAGCACTGTCTAGGCTCTCCAGCACAATGGTGAATAAAAACTGCAGTAGTGGATATTACATCTTGTTTTTGACCTTGGGGAGAAAGTTTTGACAATTTTACCATTGAGAATGGTGTAGCTTAAGGTTTTATTACTGGATAATCTTTTTAAGATCAAGGAACTTGTCTTCTACTTCTACTTTATTGAGGATTTTTTTTCTTAAATCAAGAATCCATGTTTTATTAAATGTGCTTTCTTTACCTATTGAGATGATTGTGCTTTTCCCCATTTTTTCATTCTGGTAATGCGAATTGCACTAATAGAATTTTTAAATTTTAGAATATCCTTTTATTCCTGGTATAAATCCCTAGTGGTTGTGATATATTATGTATTTTTAAAATTATTTTTATTATTATATCTTAAATGATGAATTAAAAGTTTATATAAAAATAATAAGCTACAGATTATGTCTTTACATTAAGTTTATTGAAAACTGGTAATCCCCAATTTATCAGTTTTTGCTTCATGTATTTTGAAGCTCTATTATTTATTAAGAGCATAAATAGAATGGTAGAATCATTAAGATGCAATAATTCAGATTTTTATGTCTTCTCTTTCATGAGTTGACCCTTTTTTATTATTAAATGACACTCTTTATCGCTAGTAACATTCTTTGCTCTGAAATGTAATGTGTCTGATGTTAATATAACTCCAGTTTTCAATTGATGGGTGTTAGCATGGTATAGTTTTTGCCACCCCTTTAGTTTTAGTCTCTTTGTTTGTATTCAGAGTATTTATTGTCTTTCATCAGTTTGGTAACTTTTCTAGTCATTGTTTCTCAAATGACTGCATCTTTCTTATTCTGTCTGCCCTGTATTCCCTAGAACTTCATTTGTCTCACATTTTTCTTACTCTGTTAGGTTCTCTTTACCCATCTTCCTCTTTGAGGTTCAATTAGATAAACAGCATATTCATTAATCCTGACACATGCTGTTTTCAGTCTACTGTTAAAATTCCCCAATGAATTCTTCATTTTTTAGTTTACTTATGACTTATTTATATAAAATTACTTCCTTAAGAATTTTGGGTTACTTTCTAAAAAATTCACATTGAGATATATTTTATGTAAAAATTGCACCCATTTAAAGAGTACACTTTGATGAATTTGGACAGTGGTATACCCACTAAAACTACCACCACAGCCAAGATACAGAATTCTCTCTCACCCCGCAAAGATTCTCATTCTCTTTTGTTGTTTATCTCTACTTCTGATCCTGGCCCCAGCCAATCATTGATTGTCTGAGTCACTCTAAATTAGTTTGCATTTAAAAAATTTTTTTATAAATGGAGTCACACAGTATGCATTCTTTCTATCTGGTTTCTGTCTATCCATATAATGATTTCGGGTTTCATCCATATTATTGCCTGTATCAATAAGTTCATTCATTTTCATTACTGAATAGTGTTACATTGCATGGATATACTACCTGTTGTTTATCCATTTACCATTTGGACACATGGGTCATTTCACAGTTTTGTCTATTGTGAATAAAGCCTCTATGAATATTTGTGTATAACACTTTGTGTGAACATTTTGTTTTTATTTTTCTCGGTTGAATACTTAGAACTGGAATAGATGGGTCATATGGTAGATGTATTTTTAGCTTTGTAAGAAACTGCCAGTTTTTCAAAGTACGTTAAATCACTTTACAGTCTCACCTGCAGAATATAAGTTCTAATTGCTTCGTATCTTCACCAACACTTGGTATGTCAGTCTTTTTACTGGAGCTGTTGTAGTGGTATCTCTTGTGGTTTTAATAGGTGTTTCCTTAATATCAGTTATGTTGAGAATCTTTTCATCTGCTTTCTGGCTATTTGTATATCTTTTGTAAAATGTATGTTTAAATATTTTGCCTCTTTAAAACATTGAGCTGTCTTATTGTTTTAGGAAGATTGAAAATATATATATTAAGATATTTGTATTGCGAATATTTTTACTGTTGTGTCTTTCCTCCATTTCTTAATGGTATCTGTTTAAGTTCCATTTATCAAATTTTTAACTTTTATGATTCATGCTTTTTGTGTCCCAAGAAATATTTATTTAACTCCTAAATCACAAGAGCTTTCTTTTGTGTTTTATTTTTGAAGTGTTATAGTTGTTACTTTTAGATTTAGCTCTTTGATCCATTTTAATTTTTGTGTATTGTATGAGGTGACTTTGCTGACCAACTTATCACATATTGCCTAAAGTCATCTATCTACCTTTCTGATAAGCATACCTCCCAAAATAGTCAAGAGGAATTTATCTGTAGAATATATGCATTCCGTTTTGCCTATGCTCAATGGTGTAATATAATGGTAAAATTGGGCAAGTAACTAAGTTTAGAATTTTTAGAAGCCAAAAAATTTTCTCATTGTTTCTTTAAGTATATTGGAATTTTTTCTATTAGTATTTATCATCTTTATTGTTATTTTATAAATAAAAATTAAGGCTTAGAAATATTAATATTTTTTCAGTCATACAGATTATATGCTAACATCAGATGTGAGCTCAGATCTTCAAGTGCCAAATTTTTCATTTCATCATATGTAAAAGGGAAAAATGGTGCAAAATGTTTACAAAAAGGGCAGGTCCGATGAGTATGGAACAAATATTAACTTTCTATTCATAAATAGATAGTTATCCATACATGAGTATCGTTATCATATTTATTATTTATTGAGGTTTCATCTATTAAATGTGGAAAAGTCCTATGTGTGACTTCTATGCTACAGATAATTTAGGCAGGATAGTGACAGTGCAATCTATTACTTGAAATGGTCTATTTTTAAATAGTCTGACTTGATGAGTTTTTCTATATTTTTTCCTTGAGAGATCATTCCATAGCTTAATCTCAAAGTATTCTCATTTGTCACATTAATTATGTTACCTTTTTTATATTATGTTGCATCATTGCTGTTTAATCCATGAAAATTTATGAACAGCTGTCACTCTCAAGGACATTCATCATCCTATAGCCAGCCTTCCCATGGCTAGCACTTAACCTTTTAGTTATTTGGTAGCTTTCCCTCATCTCTCTCAGAAATTTCTGATTATAGTTTCCATCTCACATATGGATTCTTTTTACCATGTAACAAAATACAAACCCAATTTTAATACAATACTGAAGAATTAATAGCCTGTGAGTGATCTTTTATTCCACTGCCTTTGAGAACCATCTACACCTTCCAAATAAAGCCCAAACCTCTTTGCTTAGTATTCAGATCAGTCATCTCAGAAGTAACCTTCCTCCCCTGTTACTCCTATTACATACTCTTCATACCTCTAAACCAGAGTGAACATATCTTTACAATAGAGTTGCAGTGCATAAGCACTTAATTTATATGAATTCAAGTCTAAGTATATAGCTGCAAGAGAATAACTTAAATTTAAATACTTCACTTTTAACTACCAGCCCTGTATCAGGCTTCAGAAGATAGAATCCCTATCAATGATAGAGAATACAGGATTTATTATGGGCATTAGCCCTTATTGATTGTAGGAGCCGATACAGAGTCTATGTTTTGTGTTGGCCTCTGTCTGGTTCTGGGTATAAAGTCATCAGGGCCGACAGTCAGGAAGAAAAGATGGTGACAAAATGAGGGCGATTAAGAAAAGAATGGAACTGGTGAAGACAAGCTGGAACCCACAAAGACAACTAGAATCTGTGAGGATAAATTAGAACCTGCTTCTGTCTCTCACTGCATCCAGAGTCAGTGATGTGAGTGGCCTGCAGGACAAGGTGGTGCCTTTGGCCAATATGTTGAACATGTATCTAGTAGAGGTTTCAGAGAAGCTGAGGAGGAGATCTGGTGGAAGCTAGAGTACTTCAGGCCAGGTGGCTGGCACATGTGTACACGGTGAACCCGCAGATCAGTTTCTGACCCTGTAGTGATCTTCAGAGCATAAAAATGTTGTGCTTTAATTCTGCCTTCCAAATCTCACACAAATTTCTCTTTTAATTAACCCTAACCTAGAGTCAGGGAGGGGATTTTGGGAAATGTAGTTCTATCTTAGCTGAGTTGACATGGAGCAAAACCATAAGTTCACTTCTGCATAAACCCTTGAGTAAGCACAGGATTGAAGATATGCATCTGGTATATTTTCAGTCTGTCTCAGTTCCCAAGTACCTCTCATAGTGTAAGCATCTCACAGTGCTGAGTGCAATTCTACTATTTGGTTGAATATTTCAAACAAGACTGGTTTTCTAATCACAAGCCAACTGTTTCATTATGTGCTCATCTGAAATAAATGATCTGATCAATGGTAGAGGGAGACTGGCTGCATTGGGTCAGCGAACCAAGAGATGACCTATACCTCTTTCTCTGTCTCTTTTTCTTTGGTAAATTGTCTTTAAAATATTATTAAAGTAATCCATGCTCTTGATTAACAGAAAATAAAAGAAAAAAAGTGAACATAAAAGTTCTCTGAACTCCTTCCACCTCCACACAGAATTTCACACTATCTAAAAACAACCACTGCAAATATTTTTTTGTGTATCTTTCCTTAAATATTCTATGTATTTACAAACATACATATGAATATGCATGTATATTTACATATAGGTGTATATTTGAAATAAGTAGGATCATATTATTAGTAGTATTCTGCAACAGGTTTTCATTTAATATATCTTGAAACTTTTAAAGTTTAAGCACAGAAATGTACAGCTTTCTTTCAATCAAATTCTCAAAAATGTATTCCAAAGTACAGCTTTACAATTTAACTTCTTCCCTATGATGATTATTTTAGGTTAATTCTAAGACTGAGCATTATAGTGTTATGTATATGTATATTATTTGTATGTATCATTCAAGTATATCCAAAGAGCAAATACTTAGCAGTGGAATTGCATGGTTCACCTTAGCTTCGCTATTGACAAAGGGTATGTATTTTCAGGATATATAATGTTTCTAGCTCATTGGAAGTTGCTAGTAAACATAGGGTCATGTGTATCTCTACAGACTCCTTTATCAAGATACTTTTGACAAAAGGAAAAGAAGACTTTGAAAGAAAGGTCTTTGTCTTTATTATTTGTATATCCTCCTTTGGCCATCTATATTTCACTAATAATGGTCATTCATAACCATCTTCTCAAACTGAAGACGGTTTTTCTAGAGACTAAAAGTGTCATCACAATATTTAACTCAAAATCTAATCTATTATTCTAAGAAACTAATACATTTTTATAATTTTACAATTATCTTAAGATAGAACAATAATGCCGATATTGCCACTAAAAATTAGCTAGCTCGGCAGTTGTTATCAAGACAGTGTCACAAAAGAGTTTGCCCATTGCTTGCTGCTGATCCATTCAGCAGTATTCTCTGCCTACTGACTCTCTGCCTAAAGGATTTGAGACAGTCTTCTCTGCAAGGACAAGTACTTCAAAACACCATCAATAGACCAGAGGACAAAGGCAGGCAGTAAAAGGGAGAGTTGGAGGAAATTATTTTTTCAAGAAACTAGCTTAAGAAAGGCCTAAAACTTAGTTATGACTGCTTAGTAGACAAGACGGAGGAAGAGGCTGAATTGTAGACCTTGCCATGTTTTAGCAAACAGGTTCTCAGTCCTATTAGACAACAATGTTTTTTTTTTTAATAACACATATTTTGTAATGTTTTGATATTATCCTGAAATGAGGTTTATGGATAATATAGCTTATCTAACCTAATATTTAAAAATGAATTTAAAGTCATAAGTCTAAAGTCATAGTATAATAGGTAAATTAAAGGTCAGTAAAATAATACCTGTTTTAACATGTATATGTACAAATATGACTATACTGAAAGGGAAATGAAGTAACTACATGTGTATAACTATAGGAAGAATCATCATGAATGTAATAGCTACAAATGCAGCCTGGGTCAGGTGTGTTGACTATTCAGTTACCACCAGCTTCACTGATAGTGATGATAAATTCCTAAGTAGTGAAGAATTCTTCTTAAATCCTGGGGAAAAAAAAGCATAATCTTCCCCCAATTTACTTGGAATTGAATTCTTAGGAAGTTAAGTGATACTAAATTTGAGCAAAAAATTCTTTGTATTTATACATAAAGTGGATTTTTTCTAGGCTCACAAGCAGCTCACAAGAAAGTATGATAAGATGTTTATAAGTGGTACAGAACGTAGAACAGTCTTCACTGCATAGAATTGTTCTGTACATTGCAGGACATTGAGTATCCTGATTTCTGTCCAACTAAGTGCCAGATGATCCTCCCTCCCACCATCATTGCGACAACTCATCACTTTGGAAATCTGCCAACCACTTTTGGCATTATCTGCTAAAATCTACTTCTAGTTATATACACATCAGAAATGAGTACATATGTGCATCGAAAGTTTTGTTCAAGAATGTTTGCAGCAACAGTATTCCTAATAGCTCCAAATGGAAACAACTCCAACGTACTCTCAGTAATGAAATGGATAAATAAATTGTGCCATAGTCATACAAAGGAATAATATGTGATGGTGAAAATGAACAAATTGCTACTACAGAAACCATGGAGGAATCTTACAACCATAATGTTGAGTGACAGAGCCACACACAAAAGAATACATATATGATTTCAAAAGTTCAAATACAGGCAAAAGAAATTGATAATATTTTTTTGACATAAAGCCTGGAGGGGGAATGAGGTGCATTTCTGTGCTACTGGTAGAGTTATAATTCTTGACCTTGGTGGGGGTTTACATGTGTGTTCACTTTGCGATAATCCATTATCTGCAGAGGGGAATGAATGAAAACAGTTTAGCAGGATGAGATTTCTAAAGTGTATAAGAAAGGAGAAAAAAAATGACATTAATTTTTAAAAGTCAACCCCCTTCTCAGCACCTCCAGGCCTCCGTTTCCTAGGAGGGGAGCCCAGGAAAAGCCACACTGGACGAATTCCAACTCAAACTCAAACTCTCTTACAGATGCGAAAATTCCAATGTCCGTCCCTAGGGGCGAAAAGTGTACCCAGATTTGTACAGGGTAATTACAAAAGTGACCGAATCTCTTCGAGGCCCGGAATAAGAGGAGAAAGAAAAAACAAAGTTAAAAAACATTAAATTGCTTCCCAACCTCGCCATCTGGAGCTCCGGAAATCACCCGGACCACCTGGGGCCCATCTTAGGGGGTGGGGCCAATGCCCTTCTTTGGTGCCCAAGCAACGGGGGGACCCTTTGTAGCATCCTAGCAACGCGCCCCGCCTTCCTCTAGGCTGGCCTACTCTCCCGCCCCTGCTGGTGGCTCCGGCTCACTCTCTCACTGAGTCGCCTTGTGTTGCCGACGACTTGGGTTTGCACACTGATCCTGGTGCCGTTCAGCTCTGGGGTTTTCTGCGGTGGAAACTGCTAAGGGAGAGCCAGAGCTGGGTGGGGAGGGACAGCGAGAAAAAAAAAAAGTTAAGAAAAAAATTTGCAAGGTTCGATAATTTTTATATTTAAGTATCACCCGAAGTTCCAGGGCGAGGAGACTGGAGGGTGGAAAAATCACTTTTGTACAAACTTAACATAAAGAAGGAAGAAAAGAGACCTGCTGAGGACGCAGCAAGAGCTGACTGGGGGCTGCAGATGTTGGACGCCATCATCCCTTCTCTGCAGAACCTGGGCAGGCAGGTGTTGCCTACACTGCCCCTGCTGAGCCAGGAGGGTAAGCGGCATGAGTTGGGGGCTCTGGGGCTGAACCTTCACCTGCTTGGAGGTGAGGCAGAAGACCTCCTTCCTTGTCCGTGGAGTGGCCATGTCACCTTAGCCACTAGCTGGTAATCACAGCAGGCTCCTGCTAGATCCCCAAAGACAAGTTCCTCATTGACTGCATAATAAGGGATAGGGGCCAGCTGAGGGTTTTGACTAAACAAGGTAATTAATATATATGCAGCGCTTAGCTCCAGGACTACACAAAGTAAGTGCTCAGTAAATGTTAGCTAAAAACAACCATCCCAAAAGGGCTCCTCAGAGTTCATGCAAAAACAAGGCTATTTTTGTTGGCCTTGATATCTTGGGGTTGTGTTAAGAAAGTGAGATGATCATAAAAAGAACAGAGTGAGACCTGGAAGCTTCTGATAGAAAACTTACTAGGCTTGGTTAAAAGCATAGTTTCTTAGAAGAATCACCCCAAAGTGACAGTGAGATCTGTCTTCAAATGATAGGAGCCCCTGGGAAGAAAAGTGCTCTAGAAATAGAAACAATTGTTTCTATCAAGTCATTGTAACTTTGGGATATTGCCTAGACTTTAACCAGATGATCTGAGGAGACAAAATAATAGTAGATGCATCTTCTCTTTCCTCGTCATCACTGCTATTTTTTTCCTATTAAAATAATTCTGGAAGAAGCATCAAAGATAATGGTTTTATGGACTTAAAAATTTACCTTATTTATAAATATATATATAATTTATTCATTTAAATAATTTTGAGAACCTATGCCCTATGAACTGATAATGCCTATGTGCTATGCCTATGTGCTAGGCATTAGAGAACTGATGGTGAGCAAAAACCTTAGAATTCACAATCTAGTTGGGAAGATACATGTTAACCTAATAATCACAGAAATAAATATAAATTTACAATTAGTAAGTGGTCACCAGTGTCAGAGATGACTGAGGGGTCAGAGAAGTGAGAATTAAACACATCCATTGAGTTTGTTGATGAGACCTTTGGTGACTTCAGCAAGAGCTTTATTGATTGAATAACAGAAGCAGAAGTCAAATTACAACTTATTAACTTTCACAAATGATCCATTGTAAAGGAGAAAAGGATGAACTCCCAATCTCAGCAAAACATGTAAATTTTCATCATTGTGTAGTCCTGCTGCTTCTGTTTGCTTTGCCAGGGTTTAACGTTGTATAATTATAGTACTTAGAAGGTCCTGTCATCATTTTACAGATGTGAACTGGGAGAAACTATTGAAAATTACACAGCTAGCAATCCATGGAGGCAGGAAGGTCTTCAGCCATGCAGCACACTGATCTTTTTACTGCACTATGCTCTGGAAATATGTTTCTTTGTTCAAATCACTCTAATAATTTGTTTCATTTGTATACCGATATTTCAATTTTAGAAGGTATTTTATAAAGTCAAGGAACTTATTTTTTAATTTTGATATTAATATTTTATTATTCTATAATTTACATAATGAGCACTTGATCTTTTTTGTAATGATCATACGTAAGATACAGTATTCCTGCTACTTGGTACTATGCTTTAAAGTATAATTTTGAGTGCACAAAATGTTTAGAATTTGAAGTCAAATGAAGGCTGAAGTTTTTAATAGTGATTCTTAGTATTTCAATGTTTGATCAAAATAAGTAACAATGCCAGCTTTCCTTAAAATACAAGAGTAGTATATTCTTTAGTTTGCTTTTAGAATGGATTAAAACATTTTTTTTTGTTTTGAGATTAGTGATACCCTCTCTCATACTTTGGCATGTCAGAAAAAGTTAGGACTCACAGTCTGTAAAATTTCCAAATCTATTCCAGTTGAATTGCAGGGCCTGAAAATTACCTCAAGGGAATGACTTGCATGTTTTCCTTTTTCTTCAGTGAAAAACATCAAGTTCACTTTAGAATAATAAACTTTTCTCTAACTTTGCCTATTATGTTTTATAGAGTAATACAACACAGTAGACTTGAATGTATCATCCACATGAAGAAAGATGATCCTCAAATTTTCAATTAAGCTCAATCAGGTCTTTTCACGAGGGTCTGGTTGCAAGCTATATAGTTTCTCCTGGTTATAATTAAGTCATTTCTTTTTGGCATAGATTGTTTTTTCTGAAATTTGAACTGTATATCATGAGTCCAGGTGAAAGAGTCAACAGGTTTGACCTAATAACTTTGAAAGGTCTCCATGTAAATCTAGATACTGAGATTCTTTATTATTAGTGAATTAATGATGTTTTTGGTCATGATGAAGATTTTAATTCAGTATATAGTTGGAAGTGGGTGGAAGACCTTCTTAGTTCTTAGCAGCCAGTAGAATGTTTTTGTTTGTTTGTTTGTTTTGTCTGTGGGGGTGGAAAGGAGTGGGGAAAGCAATAGGATGGGAAGAGTAGAGGAAATACCTGAGTATAGTAAATTGTATATCCATGATTTAGAGCGAGAAGCAATATCTTGGCATTTGGCTCACTGTAGCATGCAGCGCTTGTTTTCTTGGTGTGTGAATGATTTTCATCACCGAAGCTGTTTCCAGATGTTCATGACAGTCACTGCTACTTCTCATTGCCTAACTGGCTCCTTCCCTGACATAGTAATAAAAATATTTATAATCCTAACAGACTGGAATTAAAAGACTGAAATTTTCCTGCTTTACATAGTGGTTTAAACCATTAGAGGGGGAAAATATGTTACACCAATAAATCAAGCAATTTCCAAGGTAGGATAAAAGAAATTGTCATTAACTACATCTATGTCCTGAAATGGCAACCTGGTGAATGTCACTGTTCTTGATCTTTATTTTGAGAATTAAAACATACTCTTCATTTTCAAAGAGTTCCTCATTGAAAAGTATCTTCAATACACGTGAATACATTTGGAATGAAGATGTCAACACAGACATAATTATTCTCAATATTATGCCTAGAGTATATCTTCATATCACACATTAACACTTTATTAGCAACTACTTATTTTAATTTTATTTTTCACCACAGTGATTTTGAAACACAGCTCGGAACAAGAAAATAACCATAGAAGGCCTCCCTCTGGTCTTTCAAAGCAGATAGTGCAAAATCTATTCACTGATTCAAAGCAAATCCCTTTGAGTCCCTACCCAAAGATCTGTTTTTAAAAATTATTATTTTAGACATAATATTAGTATATTTGTTGAAATCAAGAACACAGCAGATCAGAAGCAGTGAATTAAGATTGGGCAGGGGCCTGCAGATCCCTGGTAGTAAAGAAGAGTGACAGTTTGTTGTCTAACAGTGACAAATAATGAAAAGCAGAGTCAAGAATTAAATAAAAATAGAAGTATTGAGACAGTTAATGTACAGACAGGAGCCTTGTATGTCTTAATGGCCATTGGTTCTATTTTTGTGTTATAGATTGGTATAAGAATAAATGTTCACATTAATTCAATGGAACAGATTTGTTGAATAGGTCATTAAGAAAAAGATAGATTATACTTGATTAAATTTACAGCATAAAGGGAGATGTGTAACGAGTATCTTTTATTATAGAAAGATTTTCTTCAAAAATTTATTATTATTATTATTATTATTATTATGTTTTAAATTATATTTTTGGAACTTAAAAAGGAGTAAGCTTTAGTTACCCAGAAGATTAACTTTGGGGAATTACCTTATTTTCTGTTAATTCTTTTTTTTTAAATAAACATTTTATTATGAAAAATTTCAATATTCATAGAACAGTATAATATAATAAGTCACATATATCCATTACTAACTAAAATTTTATAATAATTATAAATATAATTATAATTACAAGTATGATTTTGCTAATCTTGTTTTATCTATTTCTCCACCCTTTTTTTCTGGTATATTAAAAACAATGAATGGATTAGTGTTTTTTTGTTGTTGTTGTTACAGTGTGCTTCTTTTAAAAAAATATTTTTTATTTTTAACATTTTATTTTTTTACTCTTTTTCCCTCCCCCCTTGGTAACCACTAGTCCATTGTCCATGTCCATGAATCTCTGTTTGTTTGTCCTGTTCATTTGCTTTTAGGTTTATATCCCACATATAAGTGATATCATGTGACTTTCAATCTTTTCTATCTGGCTTATTTTGCTTAGTGTGATTATTTCAAGGTCCATCCATGTTGTTGCAAATGGCAGTATTTCTTCTTATGGCTGAGTAATATTCCATCGTATATATGTACCAAGCTCTTTAGCCAATCATCTATTGTAGGGCACTTCGGTTGCTTCCATGTCCTGGCCACTGTGAATAATGCTTCTATGAACATCGGTGTGCAAATATCTTTTTGGATATGAGTTTTCAAGTCTTTGGGGGTAAATATTGAGTAGAGGGATTGCTGGATCATATGGTAAATCTATTCTTAGTTCTTTGAGGAAACTCTATACTGTTTTTCATAGTGGCTGTACCAATTTGCAGTCCCACCAGCAGTGTATGAGGGTTCCTATTTCTCCACATCCTCTCCAGCACTTGTTATTACTTGTCCTGTTGATTATAGCTATTCTTACAGGTGTGAGATGGTATCTCATTGTGGTTTTGATTTGCATTTCCCTAATAGCTAGTGATGTTTAGCATCTTTTCATATATTTGTTGGCCATTTGTTTGTCCTCTAAGGAGAAATGACTGTTCAGGTCTTCTGCACATTTTTTGATTGGATCATTTGTTTTTTTTTGTTGTGATTGAGTTGTATGAGTTCTTTATATATTTTAGATATTAGGCCGTTACTGGAGGCGTTGTTTGCAAATATATTTTCCTATTCTGATGGTTGTCTATCTTGTTGATGGTTTCTCTTGCTGAGCAGAAGCTTTTTAGTTTGATGTAGTCCCATTAATTTATTTTAGCTTTCATTTACCTTGCCTTTGAGGTCAAATTCATAAAATCTGCTTTGAGTCCAAGGTCTTTGAGTTTTGTTCTTATGTTTTTTTTTTCTATGCATTTCATTATTTCAGGTCTTATATTCAGGTCCTTCATCCATTTTGAGTTAATTGTGGTATGCGGTGATAGACAACAGTCTACTTTCATTCTTTTGCAGGTGGTTTTCCAGTTTTCCCAGCACCATTTATTGAAGAAGCTTTCCTTTCTCCATTGCATGTTTTTGGCCTTTTTTGTCGAAAATTATTTGCCCATATAAATATGGGATTACTTTTGGACTCTTGATTCTGTTCCACTGGTCCATGTGTCTGTTTTTCTGCCAATATCATGCCATTTTGATTACTGTCACTTTGTAGTATAATTTGAAGTCTGGCAGAGTGATGCCTCTATCCTCATTCTTTTTCTCAGAATGGCTTTGGCAATTTGGGGTCTTTTGTGTTTCCATACAAATCTGATAATTTTTTGTTCTATTTCTTTAAAAATGCCGATGGGATTTTGATAGGGATTGTATTAAATCTGTATAATGCTTTAGGTAATAAGCTCATTTTAACTATGCTGATTATTTCAATCAAAGAACATGAAATATCTTTTCATTTCTTTGTATCTCTTCAATTTCTTTTAATAGGGTCTTATAATTTTCATTATATAGATTTTCACATGTTTTGTTAGAATTATTCCTAGGTATGTTAATTCTAAGTAAATTAGGAATTGCTGTTATTTGATTCTGCATTTCATATTTATATTTTTGTTTATTAGCACTAAGATATTAATACATGAGTACTTACACAAGTTAAATTATTTTTGGTTTCTTTTGAATTACAGATGTCTCTACAATTTGGGGTCATGTGTCAGATTATGTGAAATGGCAGCTATCCCTAAACAAGGTAGGATTAATACTTTAATTGTAATTTAGGAGCCTAAAGAATCTTCCTGCCTTAGTCTTGTATAATTTTGTTGGGAACAAGATAGCAGACTTTAGAGCTACCCAGTTAAACTTTCAGTCTTATGATTTTACGATGCTCATGCTTAAGACTTGTGGATAGTAGATTTAACAAACATGGATTTCATCTTTAGGTAATGAATTTACAAGTTCTGTTCTTCTGGTGATATGAACTGTATCACTGATCAGCCTGAGTGTATGGAAAGGAACTAGATGAATTCTGTTTATCTGTGATCCAGTAGTTTCTGGCATTGCTCTAGAAGGATATAATGTTTCTTTTCTTGCCTCCTTACAGGGAATGGATTTTAACTGAAATATAAGAAAATAGGGACTGAGCTTGACTTACCAAATATGAGAAACTTTGCCCAAGGATGGACTATTTCCTCCTGTTAAATCTTGAGTTTGGGTCCATAGAACTGGACAGAGATTTGGGGAGTCTGGAGGGAGCTGAGAGGTTGTGGAACTTTTATACCGTACTCAGAGGTCCCAATGTAACAGCCCTTGGATTGAATTCATTCTACAGACCTATTTTATTTGATCTGATGATTTGATTTAGTTACCACTTAAAATTTGGAGAATTTATGTAAACTTTTGGATTTTTTTTTTCTCAACAAAATCAGCAGATTTAACAATGCCAGGGGTATGCATTCTCTGGCCACCACGTTCTCTCACCAGATACCTTCACTCACTTGCTTGAATTCTTTCTTGGCTCCTATAGGCATTTGAGTTTGTAACCCTTGATGTATGGTATTTCCAGGGAGACAAGAGACCCAGTTTGAGAGCCCAAAGCATTTTCTTCTACCCGTCAGCTAAGATCACCACACTGCAGCATATGCCTTGAATGCTGGGTTGCCTGATTTTAAGTGAGGGACATAAAGTTTAAAAGAAGGAATGAGAAAGCAGAAATTCTCATGACACTAAAAAATGTCACATGATTTAGGACAAGGGTTATCTTATATATAGATTAAAAGTAGTTATAGCATCCATACAAGCTTTCTTAGTCTTTTGCAGCCTTTGAATGTCATGGAGATGAGTGATCTGATGTCATAAAAGCATTGTAGATTGATATATTTTATACTAAATTTATTTGAAAACTTAGAGTCACAAAATGCTACAGCTGTAAAGAAATGTAGAGATCACTGAATTTTTAATTGGCTAAGCTTAACTCCTTTCATGTTTTTTGGATAACAGTAGTAAGGATTATTTTTATTCACCTCTTCAGTAAATTGTTGCTATTATTTTTCCTTCTTTTTCCTTTCAGGGAGTTCATATTCCAGGACTTGGAACTTTCACTTTTATGAGACAAAAACTTGAAGTGGGAAACAATAAGTTTATTCTGATTCAGAGGCCCATGTTTATCATAGCAGAGAAGTTAGTACAGATCCATGGACTCAAACAAAACAAAGTGTATACTCCTGGTAAATATATTTAATTTTTCAAATTTTTTAAAGGGTGACTGGCCTAGAGATGAAAATTAAAGGGCAAAGCATGGCCAGTTATTGTTTTATTGGTTTCTGATTTGAGGGGCGCACTTTTCACATGGTACCTTTGGCAGAAAGAGGGGGTAAAGTAGAAACATAATATACAATCTTCTTATAGGCCATTTTAAACCTCAGTAGCTTAAGAAACAGGCATGAGAAGATCTGATGTGACATTTAGGCAAATTTATATAAAAGCCATATCATAGAGTTTTATAGACTTTACCATATTTTAGGCCCTAAGAAAGTAAAAATGCTTATAAAGAAGAGAAAGTTAATTAGGGTTTCTGATTTGGAGAATTACAATCAATATCAATTGTAAAAAAAGATCACTTTTTATCTATCAGATGTAATCTAAATTATTAAAATTTAAAAGTTAAAAGGTTAATAATTTCATAGAGTTAATGAATATCTTTTATACTTCTCGTACCCTAAAATCTTCTCTGTTCCCTCCACACTTCCTCCCTCCTTGCCTCTCTCTCTTCCTTTGTCTATTCCTTCTGCTAATATTGACTGAGGGCAAACTCTGTGTCCAGTCTTATTCCAGATGCTTGAGATATAGAGATAAATAAAACAAACATGATGCCTGTCACAGGATGCTTACATTCCAGCTTCAGTGTGTAGACTTTGTGACAGCTGCATTAGTTACTTAGAGGCCTTTGGGGTTTCTTCCCTGATTCCTGGCTGTGTTTCTTTTGACCTTCCTTATTGTTTCCTCTGGAATCTGACTCATATTTGGATGAAAAGAAACAGTCTACCGCCAATGCCAATAGGTGAAAAAGACTGAAACTTCTTTTTTATGTTAAATTCCCGGAAAATTAATTTTCAGAGTTACTTTCCACCCAAAGATTACATATTGGAAAACTATAAACTATATTTAGAATTCATTATGCATATATTCAGTATGATGGGTTTGATGGATTTTTTAGCCAGTTTTACTTAGAATTGTGTGACAAAGGAAATATCCTAATTCATCAAAAACCTACAGAATGAAATAACAATGAAGCCAATTTTTTTCTTGTAAAAACATTAGAATTAGAACTTCTCTTCTATCTTGGACCTTATGTAGAACAAAAAAATAGTTTAGATCCATAATTAATTTTTTCAGAAGGTTGAGAAAATTTCAGAATTAAACATAAGTGACTGGATTAGTTTACGAGAACAGTTCTTTCCATAGTTTAGCTTTGGTGTTATGATTCTTCATCATTAATTGCCTAGGTATCAAATCAGACATTATACAGTGATTCTTCAGGATTATTAAGACATGGTCAGTGCTTTGAATAACTCAGAATTCAGCATGGGAGATAGATATATAAGCAAATGATGCAAAATGATTAAGTGCTATAAAAGCAGCATTAATCAGAACTGGACCAAATACTAGGATTGCATAATTCCTCTGGAAATGTTTAGGAAGATGACATGAGAGGAGGTCTGAAAGGACGATGGGACTTTGTTGTTAGAGAAACAGTGGAAGATATTTCAAGAACTGTATGAACAATTCAAGAATAAAGGGAAAAGTGAGGCTTATTAAGGGTTTCTGTATGATCAGACATATGATTGTGGAGGCAAGTAGAAGGAGGTAAAAAAAATTGCTGGTAGGAGTCAAATTGTGAGGGGCCTTAAACAATGTGATAAAGACTTTGGAATTCATTCTGTAGGCATTGAGGAACCATTGAAAGTTTATGAGCAGAAGATTATCTATATTGGTCTAGTTTTTAGTTTAGGAAGATAGCTTTTTTTAATTATAGTAGTTTGCTAAAATATGGTAAAAGCCTGAATGAAAACAGTGGCAGTCAAGAGGAAGATGAAGGAGTCTATTCACGAGACACTTCAGATGTAGAACTCATGGGATTCAGATACCAGTTGAGAGTATTGGGTAGCAAGAGGAAGGTGTTTAGGACTCTGATTTCTTGGAGAACAGATGAATATTCATGACATTAACTGCCATAGAGAATGAAGAAGGGAATGGTAGGTTGTGGAGTAAAATATAGTAATGGGTTTGCTTTTGGAAGTGTTGAAATTCAGATTTCTGTAGAGATGATTCCAGAGCTCAAGAGAGGGGTAGAGACTAGAGTCAAGATCTGAATAAGTTTACCCAAGAGAGAATATAAAGTAAGAAGAAGAGCTAGCAAAGGATAAAATTCTACAAGCAAACAAATCACCATCTTATAAGAAATAGAAGAGGAAAGAAGCTTATGAAGATGACCAAGGAGGAAGAAATGGAGAATCAAGAATGGCGTTATAGGGAAGAGAATAGAGGGCATGGTTAACAGAAGTTAAAGAGAACTCATGAGAATAAGATTTGCAACATATCCATTGGCTTGTCCATCATGAGATGATAGTGTTCTTACCGAGACAAGTACGCTAAAAGACAGATTGCAGAGAGGCATTGGGCAAATGGAAGGGGAGAATGTAGAGGCAGGCAATATAACTTTTTCTTTTAAGAAATTTATTTTAAAGAATGAAATGGATGGAGGTAGTATAGAATCACCATTAAGTTGAGCAGGAGACAATGGGCTCATATAGGGAAGCTTGTGTCTTATAGAGCTGTTAATACTCTTAATACTCATCATCCATCAGTATTAGATATTTGAAAGGCTAGAAACCAATGCTTGCTGAATGATTGTTTAAGATGTCTGTTCTCTCGATCCTGTTCCTCTATCAGTAGACCTTGTTTACTGTCTCTCTTTGGATTTCTCATGTTGATCATTGCTATTTATCCCTTTTCTGATTTGTGGACCTCACATAGCTCCTACATCTGTTCTAGTTGAATAGACGCTCCACTTTCTTCAAGCTAGATACAGCGATAGTCCTTTGCAATGTCCTTTATGGACTCATTAGAGAGAAAATTTTTTTTAAAAGTTATTTAGTCTGACATCCTCTGATTAGGCTCAATTTTATTTGAAAGGTAACTTTTGGTGAAGAGGACTATTCTTTCAAAACATTTAATGTTTGCAGATATTTATTATCATTTAAAAATGGTATGATAACTGAAAGAATTGGGCAAATATTGTTGCAACATGTCCTGAAAGATAAGGAGGCGGAAAAATTCAGAAAACCCTCTGATCAAGAGAAGCAGTATTACTATGTCTCCAAGAGAAAATCAAAAACTTGTCTGCAGTATTATTTAGAAAACTTATGGTTTTTATTTTGAGCAAACACACACACACACACACACACACACACACACACACACATACAAAACATATTTTTAGGGAAAATTGTTCTGATTAATATTTATTAGTATCCAGTTATTGTCTGTGGGAATACTATTTCATTGACTACAACTGAAGGCTTAACATGGACAATTCGTTTTCTGAATATTAAGTGAGTATCAGATAATTATTTATAGATGTATATGATATGTCCTTGTTGTAATTTCCATTTCCTTTCCCCTTCACCAACTATCTTTTTTTCCCCTCTAGGTGATATCCCAATTGTTCCACTTAATTTTGTCATGATATCCCTGGAGGGTCCATTTAACAGGAATACAGTGGAAGGATGTGTGAAGGAGACGTTGCTTTTTTTATCAAAATCCATTTCCATCAAACAAAATGTAGAGTTTACATTCAAAGGAATTGGAGTCCTCGTGATCAAAGATGGCAATGTGAAGATGAGATTTTATAAGGACTACCTTTGTACAGTGGATAAAAGTGGGGCTTTGGCAAAAGCCCTAATAAATGTAAATTAATGTTTTCCTTCATCTAACCCCTCTCCCCTTTGTAGCTCTGAGTTATCTGTATGTCATCATTAAGGAAAATTCAGGTCGACATATTTTAAATGGCAATTACCTCAAGTGCAGAGAAGTGCTCTATTATAGATGATAACTCTTTGACAAAAAGGTTAGAAGGGCAAAGGAACTTTAAACTAAGTTTGAGTTAATGCCAACTAAAAAATATAAATAGTAATAGAACTCTTATAATTCTGAACATTTTATGTACCTTATAGTTTAAATAGTTCTTCCACATATAATATTTAATTTGAGCCTCAAAATGTTATAAAACTGGCATTATTATCATCCTGATTTTACAAATGAAAAAAATGAGGGCTCAGAAGTCATGTGGGAAGCCTGTTGTAGAACTGAAATTCAAGCCCAGACTTTCTAATCACTCTTTTTTTTTTTTTTCTGGTTGTGGTCTATGATAAAATCTAATTCAAATCATGGAGATGAATCTTTGGCTTTTGGTTTGTCAAACTGGAGAAGAAATTTTATTATTGACTTTATTGTTATTAACCATTAAGTACTTGGTGTAGCCTTCATGTTAAGTTGTACATAGCAGAGTTTAAGGAGACAGCGAAACAGGACTAATTGAATACTTAGTGTGCCTTAGGCGCACTTCTGAGAACTAACAAAATTGGGATAAATGAATTGTATTATCCCAAATGTCAATTCTGTGCCTCCTTAGAGCAAAAGCCTGACTTTTAAATGAGAAAAATCTATAAAATGAAAGGCTATAAATATGGTCTAATTCTACTCCCTAATTTCTCCTTTCATGGAGCTCTGGGATGGAGATTTAGGAGATAGAGTTGTGGAGAATGAGGCTCTTAGTGTTTTCTCCATGATCTGGCTTCAGTCGAGATTGCTAAGAGGGCTGCCAACCCTGTTTATGGAAAGTAGAAACACACATAGGTATAACCCTCTCTTTTTCATGAAAAACACAAAGCAAGATTTGCAAAATCAGAAGCAGGACCAAAGCACTGGCCCGTCTCTAACCTTCAGGACTTCTACAGAACTCTATAGCTTCAATATGAGTCTTAAACGAGAGGATAATGTTTTAATTGGCCTGCTGCACTGTAAGACATAACTTTTAAGGGCATTTTCCAAGAGAACTAGTCCTGAGAGACATTCTCTGAAAAAAAAAAAAAGGATTTGGAGGCCAAAGTAGATGGAAAACAGCTGCATATATCATCCTCATGAACAGAGGCACCAAGTGTGTCGGCATGTTAAAAGATCTGAGAAGTCTGGCTGGAAAAAGAAGCCACTTAAACTGCCTGAATGTATTTAATCATGGAACTTTAGGTTAATCCAATACTCGCTAACATCTCTAAAACACGTTTTGGGAAACTGTTGTAAAGTGGTAAGAGGGATTGTTTTTCCTCAAATGTCCCAAATCTAAGTGCTGTCCTGAAGCATAGTTGTTTTGGGAAGCTGTGTGCCTATTTCAGTGATGCTGCTTTTGCTCAAAACATTTTTAAAACCTCTTTTTGTGATTTTCCTTCAAAGCATCTTATAAGCCATAACATTAATCCAAAAATAATAATTTTATATATTGTTCTATTCTAGTATAATGTAATAATGTGCTTATTATATAATGTAATGATAATTAATTCTAGTAGCTATTTGTTGAGTGATAGCCATTTCCATAGAGTACCTGGTAAAATTTCTATAAACTAGATCCTGTTATTATCCCCAGATACCTAGGGTCTAAAGCTATACAGCTGTTAGCAGTGTAGGGATTTGCATATGAGTCTACCTGAATCTACAGCCCTTCTCTTTTAGAGTTACTTGAGTCAAGAGTGGAATTAGTCAGCTTGCTCATTTTCCTGGTAGTTTCAATAAGTTGGCTCTTCTTTTAAAGATGTGTAGAAAAAGCTGTCCACTCTGAAGGCAATTTATAA
This sequence comes from Macroglossus sobrinus, assembly GCA_004027375.1. Lineage (NCBI taxonomy): Eukaryota > Metazoa > Chordata > Mammalia > Chiroptera > Pteropodidae > Macroglossus > Macroglossus sobrinus. Next base: position 460,727 of record PVKZ01000852.1, read on the forward strand.
AGAAGAAATATTTTGAGAAAAGGCAGCATCAATAGAATTGATATGTGACTACCCAGGGTGACTATTTTGATAAATGAGATCATTACTTATTAAATTTTAAGCTCTAGACTTTAAGCACAAAACAAAAATAATGGTGAAGATTATCACAGTAGCCTTGCCTCTGAGATATACTGTAGCTTTGATTTGTATGTGGCTCAGACCATAGTCCCTGTATAATCCTTCTCTGTCCCTGTCTTCCAGAGGCCTGGCACTGTGGACTCGGTGTTGTCTAGCAGAGACACCTTCAGGAAACACCCCAACAGCGTACTTGCATTTCCAAGGTCAGTGTTTTACTCCATAGACTCCTTCAGGCACTAGCAGTTCTAGGTCAAGAGGGGTTGACCTAATTTGGCAGTGTTTCTCAATCTTTTGTAGTTCGTGCTCCTTTTAGTAACAGCTTTACCCCAGGAATGCAATGGGTGTTATAGGTAGCTGCTGCTGATAATGATTATAATAATGATGATAATAATAATAAGGAATAATAATAGTACTAGTTATCTATGAAGCACTTACTAAATGCCAGGTACTATTGAGCACTTTCTTAATATTATTGCATTTAATCTCCACTACAACCATTTCAGATATGTATTATAATTTTATCCATTTTATAGAGGTCTAAAATTAATTAGAATTAAATTTTTTTTAACAAGTATAGTAACATGTTACAGTATTAAGAAGAGTGCGGGTAACAGGAGACTTGAGTTTTATTTCCAGTTTGGCCATCATTCACTCATTGTGCACTCTTAATTGTGTTTTTAATTTCTGTGCCATTAACTACTGTGCATTTCAGGTGGAGGATGTTTGGGGAATACCAACCAGCTTCTCCAAGTATTATTTTCTTATGTTTATTGAGTCTGTTCCAGGAGGAAGGACTGTGTGACACATACCTCAGCAAAATTAGTGCGAAGACCAGAATAAGCCTTAGAGATTAGTTAGTCCAACCCCCTCCTCTTGCAGATGAAATGGCCATACGACTAATGAGTAACCAAGTCAGAAATAAAAACACAGCTCCTGAATGTTCTTGTGTTCTTTCCATTGCACCCTGTTGCCTTATTAAAAATAAATCAGTGGATTCAAATTAATTTAACTTTATTGTATTTTGGAAGGCAGATTTGGGTTCCCCTTGGACATATTTTGGCTTAAATACTTTAGGAGGGAAATAATTGCAGTGAGTCAAGGAATAGAGCCTCTATGACAATTAGTCTAGAAACAGACATGAGGACTCAAATATTCAAAAGAATTGTAGATATTTTATTTGAAGTTTGGCCCCTGAATTAACTGTAAGTACTCCCCTAAACTTTAACCTAGCACTCCATATCTGAGACCAAAGCAAATCTGCAGTTAAACACGAACCGAACAGACTCCTTCTTCCAATATGCCTTTGCAAGTCCTTTACTTTTGCCTGGGAAAGGATGGAAAAGTGGGGAGGAGAAAGAATGAGGAGAGTCCTGGGTATTCCCGAGCATATTCTGCCTACCAGCCTATGAATCCTTGCCTTCAAGCTATTCAGCAACTACCTTTCATGGTATCATCCCGGTGGCATCTTGTTACAAAACTAGAAAAGACAAATTCAAACTGAAACCGAAACCAAAAACCTAAAATCCAGATCTTCAAAGCAATGTATAAAAAGCCACTTTTAAGCCGTCAGTAGAGAGGGAGAAGGTCTTGATCAGCTCCTAGACTTAACCTCAAAAAGAGTAAGTCAGTGATTGGTACTCAGCAAATCAAAGCACTCTCCCCCTTGAGAGAAGTAGGCTTATTTCAGAATCATTGAGCTAAATGGGTTGCTTCTCAGAACTGGGAGTTCACAGTCACCTGTTCAGGTCCAGATGGACAAACATCTTGGCTTATTTGTAGAATTGAGCTCAAAGAGATGGAAAACAAGTCACCCATGGAGACCATTGTAAAAGAGTGTGGAAAGAACGGACAAAGGAAATGCAAGTTAAAAGACCAGACAGACAAAGAAGAAGGTGTCAGAGGTAAGCTGGTGGTTTCTGGGTATAATCTATCACTCTTTATTGCTTCTGAACCTAGTTATATTAGTTAGGAACTCCTATGCCCAAAGTAAATAGATTTAGATTCATGAATAATCTCTCTATTATTCTTTTAAACAAACATCTCCTATTCCTGAAATCTTGTATCTTACCATAACCATTTTCTGACTCTCAGGCTCTTATACTGTGATCTCTTTGCTGGCTCTCCGTTGCTTAAAGAGGTCAAAACTCAGATGCCTACAGGGTTTAGGCAGGTAACATAAATGCATAAAGTGGGCTGGATATAACATGATAGAGATATATGTTAGCATAAATAATAATTTTTATGAAAAATGAAGTGATTAATTTTATATCTTTGATATCTAGCTTAATAGAAGATAACGGATTCTCATATCTGTGTCTTCATTTGATCTATTATGATGTTGTTTTGGTTGAAGCATATGAGGAAAACTAGAACTTCAAAGACTTTTCTAAAGGATCCTAGGGATCTTCAGGGGTTGCCAGACTACCATTTTGAGGACTGTTCCTCTATTAGATTGTTGATTTGTGGAAATGTGAGCCAAATGGTATCAAATTTTCTGATTTTTCAAGAGAAGCAGAGATCTTGACATGCGAAATCTATTGACTGTTAAATGTTGACAACTAATTGACATTGAAACAAAAAATCTATTTGGGCCAAATGAAACATATCAATGGGTAAACATTATCTTGTGGACGTTGGTTTTGCCACACGCCGCCTATGAGATTACGTATAAACTTTCGGCCCAAGATTCACATGCTTTTATTTCCTTAGCCTCATCTGTCACTATTCCCTACATACTCCTTCTTTGAGCAAAATTGTCTATTCATGTTCTTCTAAGCTGCCTTGCCCTTACATGACCTCATGCTTTTGTTCACTTTACAAGAATACTATTCCTTTTCTTTCTATCTATTCCTATCCTTCTCACCTCTTAGCATCCTTTTCTCATCTCACTTCCTCCATGAACACTTTTTCATTACTGGATTCTGAAGTGGCCTCTCTCTTCCCTGAACATGTTAGACCTTTAAAGATTGCACCATTTGTTTGAGATTTAGACATTTTTCATCGTTGTCCTGAGTTGCTGTTTATGTAAAGCATGTAAAGCACTTAACACTGTTGGCATGTAGTAGTAAGACCTCCAAAAATGCGAGTTCTCATGTTTTTCTGTTTATATCTTATTTTCCTCTTTAACTATATCTATTGAAAGATCTTTAAGGACCAAGACTTGCTTCTTAGTATTTTCTAAAGTGCCAAGCCAGTGCTTTGCACGTAATAAGTATATAGCAAAAAAAAAATTTTTTTAAACCACAGGAGTGCAAGGACAGTAATGTAAAGATAGGAAAGTATCTTGTGTGAAAAATTTCCCTGGAAAAATGATAAGTTTTAAAAATCTGTATTATATTCAAGGGTAAGGAGGGAGAAGGGAGGGGGGAGATAAATGGGGTAAAGGGGGTCAAATATTTTGTGGTGACAGGAAGAAATCTAATTATGGGCAGTGAACATGCACTGCAATATATATATATATCCATATATATGTGCATGTGTGCGTGTGTGTGTGTATATATATTGTGTATGTATATATATATTGTGTATGTATATATATATATATATATATATATATATATATATATATATATATACGCCTTACTGTTGATTTGTATACCTGAAACTGGATTTCGTTAACCAATGTCACCATAATAAAAATTTTTTAAAAATCTGTGTTAAGTACAAATCATCCTTTTAAAGTTGAAAGGAAACTCACTTTCATTCACTCTACAGAGATCTTATCACCTGAGAGACTTCGAGATAGCCAAGCTATTTCCGCTGCCAAAGCAACAGGTGTCAACTTGCCTAACAAGTTTGAGCAGAGTGGGAGTGGTGGGAAGAATGTGAACCCTGAAAGGTAATGCATTGGTATTTTTTTCTGTTGTACTTTACTAAGTAGTTTTTTTTTTTTTTTAGTCATTTCTTAATGCAGGAAATTTAAATAAGTGTTTATTCATTCCTTCATATAGTATTTTTGAATACATTCCATGTGCTAGTGGGAAAGACACAGATATACATAGAATGATAAATTCAGTAGGATAAATGCTGTGATGGAGGTGGAACCGAAATAGCACAGGGGAGGGAACATCTAAAACATTTTTGGATTTAAGAAAATTTCCCTTGCTGTTTTCTGAGTGCTTGGATATAATATGACAGTTTCATATGTAGGTCAGATTGGAAAGCAGTTTTGCCAAACATGGCTGGCACTCAATAAATGTTCCTTGAATGAATAAATATATTGTAATTTATGATATCCATATATTACATAAAATTGTCTTTTCGTCACATTATTTTAAAAAAACTTTTGAAAATTTTTCCAGGAAAATTTTCTTTTTTTACCTATGAGTAGGATACTTTTTAAGTTCTCAAATAAGTCAACCATACTCAGCTATTTATTGAGTACTTTTATGTATCTTGTACTATGCTGTCAACTTTCAATTTATTAATGTGTCACAATGTGTCAGCTATCATATGTGTGATTTAGGTTCTTCATGAATTACTAAAGTCATGTTCAAAACTCTAAGCATGCTTGTTTTCAATAATGTCACTATTATGAAAGATAATTGAGAGTAAATGTCTAGTACTTTGTAATTTAGTTCAATCCAACAAACATTGAGCACCATCGTGTGTCAGGGAGTTTCTTGACACTGAAGATACAGAGCTATAAGACAGATAAAATACATATAAACCTACATTCATACAACTTACAGAGTTGTAGGGAGACTAATGCTAAAGAAATAACACATGTGGTTAAAACAACAAAAGAAAGTACAGAGGCTGCAACAGTGGGAAAGTAATTAATTGTTAGGGATTGTTAGTGAAATTTTCTATAGAAGTTGATCAAAAAATGATTTTTGTGCATTAATACATGTTTATCACAGAAATTTTAAAAAATGATAAAAGCAAGGGATATTAAAAATCATTCACAATCTCACTAAATAAAAGAAGCTTTATTAACTTTATGGTGTATATTCTTCATTTTAATGCAGATACAATATCTACATATATTTATATTTGCAACATACACACACATTTTAAATAAAACTGAGATCATCTGAACCTTTGTTACATTTAACAATGAGTTTGAAGTTCTCCATGGCTTTCAATAGCCTAAAACACAAACAAATGATTGCACATTAACTTATTGATTAAACCTTTTGTTTAATCTCCTATTGAATATTTAGATGATTTTTAGTTTTATATTATAAGTAATGTGATAAACATAATTACACATAATTCTTTACACATACTTGAATATTGTATGAAATAAAAATTCTAAAGTGAAACCATTTTTCATTCTTTTGATGCACATTACCAATTATCCTCAGGAAAGTTGAACCAAATTATCTTCCTAGTAGCAATAAACGAGAGACTGCTACTACTGGACATTGTGCCCTCAAAGGCTTCCCATTCTCACCCAGATCAAAAGCCAACGGCATTATTATGGCCTACAAGATCCTGCCTCATCTCTCATCTCTTTTCTACTTTCGCCCATTAACTCATCTCCCTTTAGCCACAATGAACACAGGCATGCTCCCACGTCAAGGATTTTGTACTTATTTGCTCTGTCTGGAATGCTTTTTAAAAAAATATATATCAGATATCTCTATTCTTTTTCCCCATTTCATTAAGGTATTTAGTCGAATGCTACCTTCTTGGTGAGAACTTCCCAGGCCATTCTATTTATGGTTTAATACTCCATTTCTTCAGCATTGCATGACACTTATCATCATTTAGCATTTGACATAATTCACTTATTTATCTTGTTTATTGGCTGTCTGTTTGTCCCCATCAGAATGTTAATTACATAAGGAAGGGATCTTTTTTGTGTGTGTATTGTTCTTCACTGTATTTCCCATGCCAAGAACAATGTACATAGTAAGTACTCAATAAATTTTTGTAGAATGGATAAATTTTATCCCCATTTTACAGAATTGGTAACTGAGACTTTGTAAGATTACTCAGCTCGTCTAATGCCAGTCAACTTGTAAGCAAAAAATCTGGGACTTAAACCCAAGTTTATCTGACACATGGAGTAGACTCTTAACCTCTATACATATAGATGCTTTGAAAAAAAACCACTGAGATTTTTTTCTCTCTCTTATATTTATACTTGCCTCAAAAATTAATATTGCTCTAGATGTTAGACTGTATTAAACATTAATGTTCCATTTTTTTATAGCATATCATCTCCAGGATGTCTGAAAAATGACAATGAAATGAAGCGTAAAATTCCTCCAGCCACTGCTTGCCAGGATCATAATAAGGCAGGACAGGTATAGTGTCTTCAAACAAACAAAACCCCATCAGAATCTTCCTCTGACTTCTGTTTCTCAGAGACTTCTTGGAATCACTCTTTCTTTAATATATGACTCAAGCACTCAGAAATGCAATTGGACTGTGATAAATCAAACTACTAGTCAAAATTGACTAGTTAACAGCAATAGGGTTGGAAAATCTTACTAATTTTCAGTTGCTATAGATACTTTTTCAAATGACAATTAATAAATCTTCTCAAACATTTCTAGGTCCCACTCTGCAAATCTCATTTTGCTAATTGTCATTAACATACCCTTTTAAAACTTGTGCCTCTTGATACACCCAGCCTTTGGAGAGCTTGTGAAAGGAATGTGAAGATAAGAAAGAAAAAGTTAAAAATTAATTTGTCCTAAAACTTGATATTGTAGGAGATGTGTTACATATGTTTGCAACGAGCACAGCGAAATTTCCCACTGTACTACAGTGAGGAGAGGAAGAGGAGAGAGATGGAAGATGAACGACTCATACAGCAGTATCAGATGCTGAAAGATCAAGAGGCTCTCTTCAAATGCCAGGTAGTTCAACACTTCAGTTAAAGTGTTTACCAAGAGACAGTAGAACATGATTGTAAAGTGCTATTTAAAATGTTCTATCATATGTCTGTATTGCAACGTTTAATCATTCACTTACTGCTGGACTAAAACTTAGGTTGTGTCCAAGTTTTCACGATTAATAAAGAAAACTGGGATGAACATTCATGCAGCTAAATGTTTGCATATGTCACTGATTTCTGCCCTCCCCACCTGCGTAAGGACTGCGTTTTAAAGATGGAATTCCTGGATCTATATGGCTTTGTTTTTGATTTCTGATAAAATATAATCCCGGTCAAGGCTTTTTTCTCCAAATTCATGACTTATCTCAAGAAGCAAAGACAGAATGGCACCTTCACATATGCACTATCCAGATTTCTGTGGTCGCCAATAATTGATTCTATTGCCCTTTCCTGTATTGTGATATTAGGTAACCACTTATGAAATCTATTCCTTCTTAGTGTCCCTGTAGAGGTGTTACCTAAAGTGCAAGAACGGGAAATGAAAAACCTTCCTAACACTTTTTTATAAATCCATGAAGATATCAGAAAGTACCATTGCCTCCAAAATACAGGCTTCTACCTTGGTTGGATTATTTTAATGTAATAGAATTAAAAATGTTAAAGGCTCTATTTCAATATGTGTTCTTTCTTCCCCCACCCCCACTCCCACCCAAAGATGAGAAATCTGGCTATTAGAGAACAGAATCAAAAAAATGCTGCCTATAATCTTGGAGTTGCTGAAGCTATGAGAAGCCACAAGAATGAGAAACCTGAATTTTATGTAAGAGTCTTTTCAGAACTTCTATTACCCCATCTGTGAATATTTAGATCTACTCTCTATTTTTAATGAAAAAATGGTAAACCAACAGAAAAGTTGTATAATTTTATTTGAGCCATAATTTTGAGGACATGCCTGGAAGTAGAATCTCAATAGATTGAGAAAATGCTCCAGACAGTGGCAGTTTTGCATCTTATTTTATGTATTTAGAATCAAAGGACAGAATGTAAGGAAGGTTACATGAAATCCATTGGTGGAAGATTAAGGAGGCAGGAAAAAGCAAAGTGGAGAAGTTTCTAGGATAAAGAGCAAAATGGAGAAACACATACTTCTTTTAAACTGGTGGTTACAGAGAGTTAATAATTAACATTTACGGCACACAGAGAAGAATTCTGTGGCCTTGTGCTCTGGTGCAAGTAGTTGTGCCTTTGAGGAGTAGGAAAAGAAAATTACTCTGACGTTTCAAATGCACATTATCTTAGATGCATAAGAATAAGGGACAGAGCTCACTTAAGGTGAAGATGAACCTTTGCTAAGCAAACTATAGGCCTAGGATGTGACTACCTGCTATGGCCTTCCCAGTTGGAATTTGTGAGCAGATATTCCTGTGTAATTAACTTTCATCACTGAGTTTTGTAAGGCCTGCTTTGTGCTTTCCCCTACCCCCACTCCCCTAGTTTGACAGGTTTAGCATATGGCCCCTTTTTTATTTACACTGTTTTGTAGGTTGTGCCATCTTTTTTTAAGTGGCAGAGGTGAAAAGTGAGTTGTGCAAGGTCGAATCTTCCTTCTAGGGCCGGAGTGGCCCAGTGTTTGCCTGCACACCGTTCACATTCACAATACATTTCCTATTAGGCACTTCAGTGCTTATTAATGGTAGAAATTCTCAACCAGGACCTGGGGTGGGTGGTAGGGGACAGTATACCAAAGTTCTGTCTTAAGAGCAGCTAATCTAAAGAGAGAATCAGTGTCACCTGGGAGCTTGCTAGAAATGAAGAATCTAGGGCCCCACCCCAGAATGGGAATCTATGTTTGAATAAGATACTTAGGTGACCTGTAGGTGCATTAAAGTTTGAGGAGCCCAGCTTTAGACAAAGCTGAGCCATCTGCTTTGTCATTGAATTAATGTTTTCAATCATTAAGTGCCTACCTCAACTTCTGCCTGAATCTTTCTCCCTTTATCTCACTATCTAGGTTGTAGTCTGATACTCTGGACATAAATCTAAAAATATGTTGTCTTTATTTATCATCAAACATTTATTAATGAACTTCTATGTGCTGACCTCTGTACTGGTGGCTAGGACTACAAAGATGAATAAGACAAGGTTCCTTTCTAAAGTGATCTAAAGATGATAGTGGGAGAGCAGTTTAAAGAGACAACAATGTGGTATACTAAATGTTATGATAAATCTTTGAACAAGGCACTATGTGAGCAAAGAGGAGACTCACTTAAACCCAGAACAGAGATCTGGGAAGACTTCCTGGTAAACAGAATTTAGGTAAAGAAGTGAATGGAGGAAGAAACTTCTCGGCAGGGGCAGCAGGGTGAGCAGGATGGAGAGTAAGGTAGTTTTGAGATTTAGGCATGACCTCTCTTTCCTCTTAGATATAAATTCCAACTTAGTATTTTCTCTTTGATATATCTGTAGACATCGTAAACTTTGAAAGACTAAAACAGAACTTTTGATTACCCTCCTCAACCAGTTCTTCTCTCAGCCTTCCCATTTTAGTAGGTGTCATCATTAGGCAGACAGTTGTATGTACCTCATGCCTAGGAGTGATTCCAGATTCCTCTTTCTCTGTCCAGCCATCCTCAGGTCCAGTTGCCTTCCGGCATCTCTTCACGTCTCGTCATCTTCAATGTTGCTCTCCTAGTTTGAACCACATTACAAGGCTGGACTTCTGCCAATACCCTCCCTTGCCATTTAGCCTTCTTGCCCTTCTATAATCTATTGTCCACACAGTGGCCAAAGCAATCTTTCACAACTATTAACCAAAAATCGTTCTCCTGTTTAAAGTAGTTAATGGCCTCCCATTTAATTAAAATTTAAACTTACCTTGTCCTATCCGGTCCTATTAAATGGCCCCCCAATTCCCTCTTTGAGCTCATCTATTCCTACTTTCCCCTTGCTCAGTATGCCTCAGTCACATGGACCTCCTTTCTCCTTATCAAACATGCCTAGCTTATTTCCATCTAGTGTCTCTGCACTTACTGTTTCTTCTGTATAAGACACAGGTCTCTTGATATTTGCAATGGAGGTGATTCAGTCATCTCCATTGAAAAACTTCCCTAATAACCAACCAATTTAATCCGATTCTCACCCAGTCACTCACTATAATAAGGGCTTCAAATCACTTATCACTACCTTATATTATCCGATGTGTTATATACTTGTTCACTGTTTCCTGCACCAGAATGCAGGCTCAGTGAGAGTGAGGCACTCTGTGGATTTCTGCTTTTGGTCACTGTCGAATCATCAGTGTCTAGAATAGCCAGGCCCAGAGTTGAGTGTTTACTTCTCCCTCTTCCTACCTTCTCTCTGTCTTTGCTAATGCTTTTGCACTCACTGAGAATTCCATCTCCTTTCCATCTCTGTGTGTTGTATGTCCTAGGTCAGGACCTAGTTTATTAAGTCCTTTTCATCTCTCTTTTCATCTCTTTATTAAGTCTTTTTCATCTCTCATCTCTCTCAACTGGCTTTGGTCAGTTGTGCTCAGATTTATCCTTGAGCACATTCATATTATTCTGTGGGTCACTGCAACACTAACATTAATCAATGTGTTGAGGATTGGACAAATATTATAAATTAATACTTTCTTATTGATTTTAGTTTTTGGAATTATTGCCTTTATTCTTTGTTATTTTTTGGTGTTACAGAATAAATAAATTGTTTCTCTTTCTCTCTAGAAATCCTTCCTGTTTGATAAACGGCCACTCAGTCCTGAGATTAATGCTTTAAAGCAAGAAGAATATTTCCGAAGTCTCTTGAAACAAATGGATAATAGACGGGAAAAAGAAAAAAAACAAAGACAAAATACAGAGTTGATGGACCACCTAGAACAAGTGCAACTCACAAAGGAGTGAGTCTAGCTAGACACATTCTGAAAAACATTCAGAATTTTCATGTGAAGCTTATTTTTATGTGGTATTGAATCAGCATCAACAGTTTAGTGCACTATAAATAGCTGAGCAAATTAACCTAGTCTGAAGGCAGTATTATAACATAACATTTCATTAGAAAAATGAAAAAAAATCATCATTATAATTATGATTACAGCAATGATTGCCAAGCTATAATTACTTTAATTATAGAATATCATTTTGTATTGTTTTGTGATTACTAATATTGGTAGGTGGGGGAAGAAACTTGTGAGTGGGGCATCTTTCCACGCTATTCCCAGGTGATCTCAAGGCAAAGCTGAGGTTTTATTGTAAGTCCGTAGGGGTGTTCTATGGAACCCACGGGCAGGAATGTATGGGGACTAAAAAGCCACAGAATAAAAGCTTTCCTTCTTCTCATGCTCACAGCTCCTTAAATGACATTGTCTTTATTCTAGCCCAAATGGGGATTAATGTTAGTCTCATTTGCAAATTTTCAGGAAAGAGAATCTGATTTATCCTACTTGGGTCATCTGGGGCCCAGATGTAGGATCAGGGCCACAGAGTTCAAACATGCCTAAGGTGGCCACACCTCTGCTACTGAGGTGACAGAACAATAAAGGCGGTTACTCCTGTGTTAGAGAGACTCCTAAAACAAATAATGAGCTAGTTTCTATGACCAAATAAATGGCATTTCTATAAAACATATATGTTCCATTATACTCACTTTGCAGATTATGTGGGTTCCCTGGAGGTTGCATGTAATAGAATCATAATTTATAATAGAAGAGATCACTTTTCTTTAAAAGGGGTCTTATGATGGATTATTTTACAGAATGAATAGATACCTCCTGCTTCCCCGTCTAAGATTGTTTTAAAGTATGGGAGGAGGAGGAGTGCCTGTCTTAGCAGTAGTGCATTTGTGGTTGGTTACCTGCTTATACCTGTCCTGTCTCTACTGTGTTCCATACACTGTCCATTAGCCTATGGATTTTAAGTACTCTCTTCTTTCTTGAAAGCTCCTAGAAGGAAATGTCAGTTTTTTTTTTTCACTAGGCTCTTATTCCTATTAATGCTTGATGTTAATCTGTATTACCAATGATGCTGTCACAAATTTTACACTCACCTTTTCTTATCCTTAACTGCCAGACTTGCCTCACAAAGAGCCAAATATATAAAAGATAAGATGGAAGAAACACAGTGTTATAGGAGAGCTTTGGATGCACAGGTGAGGGAACAATTATTATTTTAAAAATTGCACAGTGCTTCAATAACATTCTAAAATATGACAAATACTGTAATGCTATGAATACCCTTATGTGTTATCCATCTGGTGGTTTTTGAGGCCCCTGTTCCTTCCTCTAAGGTATTGGTCTTTTACTGTGTTACTACAGCCTTGTGCATAAAATTTATTCCCTGGTATAATTGTAGTTTGCATTATGTGTGTCCCTGTTTCAGATAAAGAACAAACCCCCACAACTGCCCATGTTTGAGGCAGACTCTTTTGAGCCCATCTTTGGTAAGAATGGGGGTGAGCATGTGGAGGAAAAGCGAAAGCGAGAAGAGAGTTACATGAAGCACCAGCTGGAGGCAGCTGCTAGCCACAAGAGGAAAGCCATCCTGCACCAACTGCTGGACCAAGAGTGGGATTTACAGATGCTTCAGAGGACACAAGAAGAGTGAGAGACCCCAGATATTTCTTCCTCCTCCATTTCTGGGGCCCTTCGCATTTTTTTGCAGAGATAATTGCAGCTTCTTCCTCTACTTCTGACCCTTAGCTTCTCTAGTTGATCTCCTAAACTTGGAGTTAGGAGGGTTAAACTGCCCCTTCCAAGCTGTATGACCTGGGCCAAATCACACATGATATCTTTGAGTCCTCTTTTCCTCATGTGAAAAATAAGGATAATTACAACTGCTCTACCTATCCTTACTATGAAAATTTAATAAGATTATGTATGTGGGAGCATTTTTGGAGACCGCAAAGCTCTGAACAAATAGGAACAGTGGTCTTTATCTGGTTATCTCTCTTTTTGAGAAACCTTCAGACTGTTTTCCATAGTGGCTGCACCAATTTGCAATCCCACCAACAGTTTACAAAGATTCCCTTTTCTCCACATCCTCACCAACACTTGTTGTTCCTTGATTTATTGATCATTTCCATTCTGACAGGTGTGAGGTGATATATCATTGTGGTTTTAATTTGCATTTATCTGATGATTAGTGACTTTGAGCATCTTTTCATATGTCTATAGGCCATCTGTAATCGTCTTCAGGGAAATTTCTATTCAGGTCTTCTGCCCATTTTTTAACTAGATTGTTTTTTCGTCGCTGAGTTGTATGAGCTCTTTACATATTTTGGATATTAACCCCTTATCATATATATCATAAGTGAATATCTTCCCGCCCCAATCAGTTGGTTGTCTTTTTATTTTGTCGATGGTTTCTTTGCTGTGCAAAAACTTTTCAGTTTGATAGTCCAATTTATTTTTACTTTTGTTTCCCCTGCCCAAAGAGATATGTCCAAAAAAAAAAAAAACCAATAGCAGCAATATCAGAGAGATTACTGCCTATGTTTTCTTCTAGAAGATTTATGGTTTGGGTCTTACATTTAAGTCTTCAATCCATTTTGAGTCTTTTCTTGCATATGGTGCATGTATCTGTCCAGTTTTCCCAGCATCATTTATTGAGGAGACTGTCTTTACCCCATTGTATATTCTTGCCTCCTTTGCTATATATTAAGTGAGCATATAGAAATGAATTTATTTCTGGGCTCTCTATTCTGTTCCATTGGTCAATATATCTGTTTTTTGAATAATTTAAAAGTTATCAACAAGTACTTTACTTTTACTATTCAAAGGATTAGAAAGGAAGAAAATTGTCTATTTAGTGATAGACAAATCCATTAAAAGGCAAATATGATATGATGTAAAGGGAAAAAATAAAGGAAACTAAGGCAAGGGGAGAAAGAGATTGAGAGATTGAGAGAGAGAGAGAGAAGGAGAGAGAGAAACTACCTTACACTCATCAGGATGGCTACTATCAAAAAGCCAGAAAATAATAAGTGTTGACGGGGTGTGGAGAAATAGGAACCCTGTGTACTGTTGGTGGGAATGTAAAATGGTTCAGAAATTTTGGAAAATAGTATGGTGGTTCCTCAAAAAGTTAAAAATAGAATTACAATATGATTCAGTAATTCCCCTTCTAGGTATATATCCAAAAGAATTGAAAGCAGGATCTTGAAGAGATATTTGCACACTAATGTTCACATCAGCATTATTCACAATAGCTGAACAATAGAAGTAACTTAGATGTTCAGCCACAGTTGAATGGACAAACAAAATGTGGTATACACATGCAATGAAATATTATCCAGCCTTAAAAGAAAGGAAATTCTGACATGTCAAAACATGTATAAACCTTGAAGACATTATGCTAAGTGAAATGAGTAAGTCACAGAAAGACAAATACTATGTGATTCCACTTATATATAGTATTTAGAGTAGTAAAATTCATGGAAACAAAGTAGAATGGTGGTTGCCAGAAATCAGGGGGAGGGAGAAATAGGGAGTTGTTTAATAGGTATAGAGTTTCATTTTTGCAAGGTGGAAAGAGTTCTGGATATTGGTTGCACAATGTCAATATACTTCACACTAAATAGCTGTACACATAAGAGTGGTTAAGATGGTCAGTTTTATGTGTTTTTTACTATAATTTTAAAAACTGTGAAAACAAGTTATAAAAAAAATACATATAATAGGTACCAGTCATTGAGCTTCCATTGTGTGATAGGCATTGGAACTTCCTGTAAATTATTTCATTTAATCCTTATAATGACTTCATAATAGCTGTTAAACCAATGCTTGCTAGAGGAAAATGTGGCCCTGCTATTGTAGGAAAAGTGAACCAGCACAGAGCACATTATTGGTTTTCATTGAAGGGTCCTGACACCTAGTGGTGGTTGCTACTTGTAACACAAAATCCTTCAGAGTGGGCTAAGACTAGTCAAATTTAGTGAAGTCTCTTAGGTTTTATTGAGAACTAACAGTAAGAGTTTCAGTTTGGCAAGAAATAGACACATATAAATAATTTGAACCAGGTTTAAGGTAATTCGCAACAGCAATGACAATGTGTTTGGAGACCAGTAAGAGAAGTACTTAACGTTGGGAATACTGGGACATTGTTCTTGAAGAGAGATATTGTAGTCACTTCTTTGAAGGATATGATCTTCACCAAACACTCCTTTTTTTTGTTTGTTTGTTTTACCTTCTTCACAATCTTATTCTTGATTTCATTTTCTTTTGCCTAGTCACTTCTGTTTCTTTTCTTTTTAATATGCCTGTATACTTTGTCTTGTAAAATGCCTATAGCAATTACTAAGCTGATTACTGACAGCAGAAGGCTGGAATAAAGAAAAAAACATAAAAGTATTGTAAATCCATTTGAGATGATTCTTCAGATCAGTTAAATTAGCCTGGAAGGAAATTAATGACTTTAAAGGCTGAATTTGCTAATTGGAAAAATGTTTCAGTCCTGCTAACTTAAACCAGGACTGAAGATGAAAGGTCCTAGATCCATAAATTATTTTAGAGCTAGGAGTTTTACTATGTTTTGTTTTGTTTTTTTTTTTTTTACAGTGTTTATGTCTGTCAGTGTATTTCAAAGACTAGTGAACAAAACTGGAAAGTTTTTGTATAATTTACCATAAAAGGAATGAGAGGTGGTGGCAGCACCTGGCAGGCCAGTCACATTCCCCTCACACTTATCCCAACAATAAACTTACCTTCCTAGTGTAAAAATGTCTGGACAATGGAATGGTTGACCAAAAGGTCACCAAGGGAATGACATTCCCCAGGATCCCAACAAAGTCTCAGGTGTGTCATCAACCAGAAAACTCCATTTTGGGGCTCCCAAGGTTTGTGCATGCCCTTCCCAGTACTGTGAAAGAATCAGAGTATTCTTTTTCTCTATAGGCGCTTGGCAGACAGAAATGCTGAGCTGGATCGCGTGAACAGAATGAACCAAAGCTTACAGGAGGACTGGGAAAGGAGCGCATCAATGAAGAGGCAACGAGACCTGGAGGAGAAGGCTTTTGAGCGGTAGGTTCTTTGCTTGTAAAGAAAATCCCCTCTGCTCTTTTTACTTTCTTCTAATCCAGGAATGGCCAAGTGCCAACTCCAGTTGATTAGTTGTGGCTACCTAGAGAACTTTGTGGAGAAAAGAATTCTGGGTTCAGTTGGAAAACTTGCTATGATGTATTAGAAATGTTGGTTGTGAATATGGGGTTGCAGAATACTGTGTTGTATGTTATATAGTTGCCATCTCTGCCCTAATCTTTGCCTCTGCATAGGGTGGCTTTATTTTCTTTTTTGTGGAGGAAAGAGGATGAGAATTCTCTTTAGAAATAACTAGAAGGAAATAAGAAGAGTGAGTTCCCATCTGAACACATCCAAGACTTACAGAATGGTCATTTAAGAGCAGAGTTAATGGGTTCTGGGTAAGATTGGCAACTGGAAATGTGAGAAGCCCATTATGGAACAAACCAAGAACATCCTCCTGAAATGTATTATTATATCCCTGTCCTCTGTCCACAAGTTATCTATTTACAATTTCGAGTCAGGGAATCTACTCATGGCTTTGAAAATTAACACTGACTTTGGAGAGGCAGATAATATTTTTGACTTTTCTTATTTGTAAGATGGGAAAGTAAACACTTGCCTAACTTATGTAACATAGGAGTTTGGGGATCAAATAAGGAGGTGGAAAAGTATTTTAAAAATTAAAGCACTTTAGAAGCCATGATTGAATTGAGTGTTAAAAACTTGAAGAAACAGACAAGCCTATAAAATCAAATGTTATTAAAACCGAATATACCAAGATAATATTATAAATTACCAATTATAAACTAATTTTTATCATAGGTAAAATTTGTTATGATGTGTCTTGATCTGTAACTTTCCCTTTCCTTTTAGATTTTCTTTTAAAGCATTTCTCACCTTTCTTTCTAATGGGTGAAATCCATATTTTGCGACAATGACAATATGAGGGATAACATGGGAAATTGGTTCCAGAGGAGAAGAGGGGTGGTTTGGATGAGGAAGGGAAAGGGGACTTGAGGATTTCAAGCCATTTTCTTAGTGTTGGAGGTGGTGAAGGAAGCAGGCAAAAGGTAGTGACATTAATGCCAGGGAGATTTTAGTTGGATTTCAGAAGTCTTAGCTAATGTGGTGATCAAGGACAGAGGAAACACAGGAAATAACCTTGAGTGGCAGAGCTGCTCCCGGGACATGGCAGAACAGACCTAGTCTCTGAAGACCTAGGCCAACTGTGGGCAGAGACTTCAGCAGGTAGCAAGTAGGAAGAAAGAATTGGTTGGTATTAAAAAGAAAACAAAGCAAAAGCAAAAACAAGATTTAAATGTATGTAGTTAGTACCTGAGACTCCAAACCATTATCAAGGCAAGCCAGGAAGGTCTTCCCCTGCCCATTGCCAGGATCGTTCTTTTTCCTTTTAAGGCTGTCTTTGATACCCCTTTTTATAGAATTCCACCCATGTAGAAATTATGATAGCGTAGGGGAACATGCTGGGCACTGTCCTGAATAATTAAGAAAAATCATTGAAGCAGAAAATTAGTCACTGCCCATCCCTTCATCTCTCCTTTGAGCCTCTTTTGTCTTCTTTATCTCCACTCGCTCTCCTGCCCCGTAACTGTCCAGAGACCTCTGGCCTCCTGAAACTTTTCACTGCAAGTCTACCCTTAATTGGCTACTGGGGTGTTAACTGTTAACCAGCAGCTTAATGACCTGATCTCTCTCTCAAACACTGTCTCCTGGGAGCCTGACTGGTAAAAATGCATGTACACGGCAAAGCAGCAAACACAGAGGCTTTGGAGCTGCCATTTGCTGGCTGTGTGACCTTGGGCAAGTTACTGTTCTCTGAGGATTTGGGTGGGTGTGTCTGGGAAGCGGGGCTGGCACCAAAGTCAGAGCCTTTTATTTACTGGGGAACAAGGAGATAGTGGAGATTTGGAAGCAGCAGAGAAGAAGCTGAACTGGGGTGAACTGCAGGTAGCAGTGTGGAGGGGGAGAAACTGCAAGTGGGAGATGACAGGTGGGTGGTGAATGCTGGAGGGCGGGGACAAGTGTTACCTCTCTTTATTCCTTCCAAGATCCCTTCCACGGCACTAGCTTCCCAGCTAGGCCCCCAGCAAGGACTCAGGGCGCAACTACTAATGGCTGCTTTTCCTGGCCTCTCCTCAGGGCCTCAGACAAGCTCTTCCTCCTGGACCAGTGTGAGAAGTATCGGCGCTGCAAGCAGTGCCAGAGGAGAACCTCCAACGAGGGAAGGAGCAACCTGTGGCCTCTGAACAAGTACCTGCGTGGTTCCCGGTTCTTTGTGTAAAATCCAAAGTTTGGACCTGCATTTCCTGGGGAAAGATTTTACTTTTTTGATGTTTGGGGGTGATGGTGAAGCTAAATGTTTATACTTTAGAGGAAAAAATTTAAATTTATTGTGCGTTTTGGTGCTTTCAGGAGATTGCTTTTTAATTGCTTAATACATTTGCATAGACAGGTTCTCCCTCGTCTTCCTCCCACCCACAGAATCCTGCTGCCATCAGGGCTGGGGATGGGACACAGCCCTGGCAGTCCCCTTGTGACTTTTAGTGAGAAAATATATCTTTTCTTTATCTACAATGAATGATGTTCTAATAAATATTTCCAATGTGCCTGACTATGTATAACAATTCATAATGGTAAATTTTATCATCCCTCCCTCAGCCCTGGATTTTTCCAGAGGCCTGTACATGTGAACATCCCAGAAAAGGTTAGGCTATTTCCCTCAGATGATCAGAGAAACACTTCCTGAGTTTTCTGGCTGATGACACATCTGAGACTTTGTTGGGACCATGGAGGATATCATTCCATTGGTGACCTTCTGGTCAACCATTCCATTGTCCAGCCATTTTTACACCAGGAAGATAGGTTTATTGTTGGGATAAGTATATATTGTGAGGGGAATCTGGCTGGCCTGCCAGGTGCCACCACCACCTCTCATTGCCTCACTTGCATTTGTTCTTTAGCTATGCGTCTGTGGAAGAGGAAGATCTTTTTGTTAAAGGACTGATTTTCAGTTAAGGTATAGGTGGTTCTCAATCAAAAACTTCTTTCAAAAAAAGTTTTATCTTCACCTTTATTTTTCCTCTTCCTGCCCTGTCCTACCACATCAGGTAAAACAATTAACAACAAAGTAGAGTGAAATCTAGATTTCTGAAATACAAAAGCTAGGAAGTCCCTCAACTATTTGCTTTCTGCCTTCCACATCTTTCTTAGAAAATAGGGAAAGTTTATGTGGGGAGACAGCCAAAACATTGTTTTCCCCTACTGCAAGTACAAAATAGAAATGTTTTGAGTCCTGAACAGTTAAGGGGAAAGTATTTACTTAAATTGATATTGGACAAATTTTGTTGCTAATGTTATCTTTTTCTATGTAAATAAGAATGCTTGCTGTTGACTGGAATTGTCTGGGACCTCTCCCCGAAAGCTTCCAACATTGCCACTTCTTTCCATTTCCTCAGAAGATCACTCCACGCAGGTCCAATTACTAATAAATATTTAAAGCAACAGCCTTTTCCCAGGACTGCCAGACTTGCTTAACATCCATATCTGCTACATCATCCGAGTATTTCTGTCTCTGATATATAATAAATTACTACAATAGTGTTGTATTAAGTTTTTAAAAAATATAGACTGCCTTGTTAAAAAATACTTTAGGCAATTTTGATATGTTTAGGTGAACAGATTTAAGTTTATAGACATTTTTTACTGTATAATCTACACTTATAATTTATCATTATTGGTAGCAGTACTTACTTTTACCATGTGCTAAGTACCAAGCTGAGTTCTGGTGACCAGAAAACTAAGACCTAGTCAATCCCAGCGCAGAGGTGAAATGTGACCAGAAAATCTCCATGTAACAAGGTAAATACCTAATAGCTCTGCATTGTTTGTTAAGGAAGAGGAAGGTGGAGCCCTTGTAGTCAGTTAAGCCTGGCACAGAAAAGGAAAGCTTTTGGAGGAGGTGAGGCCTCAGATGAATTTTTAAGGATAAATGGGGAATGACTAGGTGAAGAGTTATGAGGGGTCATGGCAACAGATGCAAGGGGTCATGGCAACAGAGGGTCCTGTTAAAATCCTCTGGAGAACGTATATTTGTTTGTTTGTTCGTTTTAAGCAAGCAAAATCTTGAAGATCAGAGTGCAAGTTCTGTCTCATATTCTGTGGGTTGTATTTATAATGTCTGTTAAATTCTCCAAGCCTCTGCTTCTTTGGATCTGTTTTTTATGTGTAGCTTGGGAGTAAACCTGAGACTTGTTTTGATTCATACATAGAATTAAAAAAAAAAATTCTAGCTCTCTCCTCTCTGGAATTTCTCTCACACTCTCCAATCCCTTATTCCCAGTCTTCTGGCTATAAAGCCAGGGTTTTTTTTTCAGAGGTTTGGCTCCCTTTACTATCTCACAGTTGAGCCGATCTCGAGATGAAGCAATGAGAGACAAGTCAGAAAAATGTAACAGGGACTCTTCCCACACTCTCTGACCACAGGGGTTCCTCTCCCTAGTTCCTCTGGCCCAGAAGACAGACTTTCTCAGGGTCATAGGTGCTGCCAGTGCTACCGCCGGCACAGCTGCCCACTGCTGCTGGGCAGCCTCATGACTGCAGCTGGTCTTGGGGCACCCCAGGGAGGTAAAAAGAGCGGGAGGTGGGGAGGTATTCCCTTCACTCTCCATTTCTCAGGGGCCCCTTTTCCTAGTTATCTGACTAAAGAGAGGATTTCTCTTCAGTTTATGCTGTCTGTGTAGTTCTCCATCTCAGATTATCCTTAGGTCAAAGCCAGAAGAGGAGTAAATTTGCCAGTAAATTCATCACTATGTTAGTCATTCTTTAAGTTTTGGCTTCCTTACCCAGTTGTACTGCTATTGTTTACTTTTCAGAGACCATAGGTAGTTGCTTTTTATTTTCTGTTCAGTTACAATCAGTTGGAGAGAAATGCTATGGTGGGCTTGTTCTGTCTTGGCCAGCACTGAAAATCTCTCATGGTTTTGAGTCTTTATCCTTCCTTCTTTCTGTTAAAGCATAAGGCTTTAACAGATACCAGATAACATTGCTTTAACCAAGACAGAAGTGCATTTTTCTCTCAAGAAACTGTCAAAAGGTAAATAGTCCAAGATGGCAGGGTGGCTCTACTACCTTCTCCTGTGGTTCTACCACTGGGTCTAGTCAGCTGCCCCAGTTCCCATCATTTACCAATTAACAAATAGGAAGAAAAGGGCAGGAGAACAAGTGTGCTTTTTTTTTTTCCTTTTAAGAGTATAACCTGGAAGTGACACCATTATTTCTCCTCACGTCCCATTAACTGAAATTTAATCACATGGCTACACCATACTGCAAGGGAGCTTGGGAAATGAAGTCTCTAGCTTAGTGGCTATATGTCTAGTGAAATACTCAAGGACTGCTAGTACTAAACATGGGGAAAATGGATCATAGTAGAAAAACAGTCTGCCATATCCTGAAATTTTTTGTGGGGGAGGAATGGAGCTACAAAATACCAAATAATGCTAGCTAAGTTATTTTTTAAATCTTTAAAAGATGTAAAGCTACAATATAAGTCTCTAGAGGCAACATAAAATGGGAGCAAGAATCCAGAGAAGCAAGCAGCAACTAATTACCAGTGATCTATGCCTTTTAAATTAATGCTAAAGATAAATTATTTTGAAATAATTTCAAACTTAGAAGATTCAAGTATAGTAAAAATATCACTCCCACCCTCCATGCCCCCAACTTCCCTCGAACTAAATTAAGAGCAAGTTGGTGACATAGGCCCTATCATTTCTGCATACTTAGAGTATAATGCTTTACAAATAAGGATATTCTCATAAAACCACAAAATAACCAACAAAATAAAAAAAATGGCAGATTCGTTATTCTCATGTAATTGAAGGTCTCAGTTCAAATTTTGCCAATTGTCCCAATAATGTCCTTTTCTGTTATATTTAGTTGCCATTATCTCATTTATCATCTTTAATTTGGAACAGCTCTTAGCCTTTACTTGACTTTCATGGCTGACACTTTGTATGATTTTAGTCCTTCCATTTGGAGCTGTCTGATTTTTCCTTCTGATAAAATTCCAGTAATTTTTTTTGGGGGGGCGGACAGGAATATCACAGATGTGATGCTACATTCCTTGTACTCCATCCCATCAGATGGTACACAATTCAGTTTATCTCATTATTGGTTATGTTAATGTTAAACATTTGATTAAGTGATGCCTGCAGGTTTACTACTATAAAGTTATTATTTTTTTCTTTTGTAAGCTTTTTTGTGGTAGGTACTTCTGAAATACATTTCCCATTCTTTATCAACTTGCATCCATCAGTTTCAGCATCTACTGATGTTTCTTTGCTAGGTGAATATTTATGATAATGATTGCTAAATACAGAATTTTTAAAATTCTGCCATTCCTGCTACATATATTTGTTGATGTTCTACTATAAGGCTTAGTGTTTGCTTCTCTCTATTTATATATATTAGTACAGATTTTAGGATTTATATTTTATTCAGTGATTTTAATCCATTCCTATCATTGGTATACAGTGTGTGACCAGTGGTAGCCCTTTGGTGTGGCTTCTGTTTTCTGTTTTGCTTTCAATAATTAATCTTAGAATGGTTTTAGAGAGTTTTCTATATATTCTTCACCCAGTTTCCCCCATTGTTAACATCTTACATTTCTGTGATACATTTGTCACAACTAAGGAACCAATAGTGGTACTTCACCATTAATTAAACTTCACACTTTATTCAGATTTCACTAGCTTTTCCCTGATGTCCTGTTTTTGGTTCCAAGATCCTATTCATGATATCACTTTACATTCAGATATTAGGTCTCTTTAGCTTCCTTTGGTCTGTGTTCTTTGTCCTTTTGTCACATTCTTATTATTCTTTGAACACTTCCTTATTTTATGTCATAACAAGATGTTTCAGGCTACTCCTGTGCTTTTCTTGCCCTAGCTCTGGAATCAGCTATTTCTTCAAGGAGATGTGCTTTCCTTTCATGGAGAACCATATTAAGAAACCTTGATCTGATTGCTCATTGTTCTCATTACTATGTGATGTCATTGTTTCAGGCCCTCACTGCTCTCTGAAGGTAAAGCTAGAGAATTCCCTCTCTCTCTCTCTCTCTCTCTCTCTCTCTCACACACACACACACACACAACTCTATATATCTATAACTATATATATTGAAAATTATGAGTTCACACAAGTACAACCAATTTCAATTCAAAATTCTATTTTTTTTCCCTTTCTATATTTGTAACTTCTGACAGTGAGAAACTCGATTCTGATTATCCTCAGTGTATTACTGGGTAATCCCTTATGTAATCTCTAATCAAGACTGCCATCTTCCATGTATATGTCCCCTCTACTCTGTTTGGGCTCTGACAGCCTGCACCAGGCCTCCACACTTGCTTGAATGCCTTTCTCCCTTCCCCTTATACTGTTATCTTCTGCATATCTACCTACTGCACAGACAATTACCTTGCTCTGCCCCATCTAGTGGACTGAGTTATTAAATAAGAAATGAAGGAATAAAAAAGGAAGAGTTAAAGAGGGAAGGAAGAGGAAAGAAGGAAGAAATAGAGCTTTATTGTTATGAGCTATGCATAGGTCAGGAAACAAAGCTATTAGAGGGGAAACCTGAAGACAAGGAATATCTTCAAAGGGCTGAGAAAATGTCAGTGTAGAATTGTATATCCAGCAAAACTATTAAGAATGAAAGCTAAATAAAAGATTTGTAGGAAAAAAATCACTTATTAAAAACACCAAAGGGAAAAAAGTCTACCAACAATAAGAAATGCACTTTCCAACAGTGAGGAAATGCATATTTTTAAGATTATATAAAATATTTATCAAAAATGGTTATATACAAGGAATTAAAGGACTCTCCTAAAGGTTTAAGGAGGATAATGAAAGGGTAGAGATGCAAGAAGGGATAGTGAGCAAAGAAATTGATGACATAATTGGCAAATTGGAACAAATGTTGATTTTTTTAAAAAACAATGTAATTTATGGGTTAAAAATTCTTGTCAAAATTAAAAGTTAAAGCTTGTTGAGTTCATTCAAGAGGTGGGAAAAGATTTTGAATGTTTGACTTTTTCTAAGCTATTTAAGTATTGAAAGAATAGAAATAAGGTATATAATAGGCCATACGTATTGGAGGTAGACTTTAGAGACAGAATTACATGATTCAAATCCCAGCCCTGTCATTTGCTAGCTGTGTGACCTTGGGCAAAGAACTTTTCTGTGCCTAAGTTTGTGTGTGTGTGTGTGTGTGTGTGTGTGTGAGAGAGAGAGAGAGAGGGAGAGAGAGAGAGAGAGAGAGAGAGAGAGAGAGGGAGAGAAAGAGAATGGAAATGGTACTAGTACCTAATTCATCGGGTTGTATCAAACAAATTTATGAAAGTAATTTAGATTTAAAACAGTGTCTAACCTATAATACTGATAAGAAGTTTTAAGCACAATTACAAATTTCCAAAACAGTAGAGGTAAAATAATGGATTTATAGGAGGAAATACCCCAATCCAAAAGCAATCAATACAGAATAAAAAAGAAATACAGAAGTATGTCAAATTGCACAAAATGAGAGCAAAAACATGCAAATATGGTAATAAAATAACACAATGTAATGTAAAATAATAGAATAATGTAAAGTAAGTGGACCAAATTCATCAGTTAAAAGACAAAGTTTGTCAAACTGGATTGAAATAAAGCCTAGTAATGTATTGTTTGAAAGAGACACAGCTAAAACACGAAGCCAATGGAAAAAGATAGCCCACAGTAAATGGATGGGATTCTTTTTCCACTATTCCCTTCCCCTCTGGTCTTAGCCAACTCCCATGTCTCTTTTCAACCACTTCCAGACTTTGTCTCCTACCATCCCCACTCCCATGTCCCTGTTTGGCCTTTTTAGTCTTTGACGTTGGGCGAGGAGGATGCTTGGGTTCCAGCGCTTCCCCCTTGGTCAACAGGTTCACACAGGATTTAGCCAAGGTGACACCTGCAAGGGGCCAGGCTCCCGACCTGGTTCTTAGGTTCTGCTCCCCCACCCCCCACGATCGGTGAGGCAGAGTGCATGTCACCTTGATATAAAAAAGAAGGCTCCTGATGCAAGGTCGCCTCGGCATGTGCGCATTGAATACCTTGAGGCTGCGCACGGTTAAGCTCGGTGTCCCGCCATCACTGCTGCTCAGCGATGACCACTATTGCTCCTTGCTCTGTGGCCACCGCCAGTACCTGTGTTGCCTCGTGGGCTGTATGATTAGGCCACTATCTT
Source organism: Macroglossus sobrinus (assembly GCA_004027375.1). NCBI lineage: Eukaryota > Metazoa > Chordata > Mammalia > Chiroptera > Pteropodidae > Macroglossus > Macroglossus sobrinus. The sequence goes on from PVKZ01000852.1 coordinate 485,939, forward strand.
TAATAAGTAAACCAACTCCTTTCTGTGGTGTTCTTGGTCACGCATTTGTGGAGTTTCTGAAAAGCCCTGGAGATTACTGCCAGACACAGCATGACCTTTAAGAGACCTGTGAACTGTAGAAATTCATTACTACTACACCAAGAAGCCCCCATAAGAGTGGTTTTCTGGATACGGATGTGCAGAATTGAAATCATCAGAGCTTTTTACTAGATTCTGACCTGGGTGGGGTAAACGTCAGTGCACCTCCTTTCCATTAACTCAGTAATACTGTACTGAAGGGTTGCTTCTTGTTAGGAGGTTCATTTCATTTTCTATTAATTTCATATTCAAACCATTGAGAAATTTGAGAGGAGTATATTGGAGTAGACTTCCGTTTCTTTACATCTTTTCTGTATTCAAAATTAAAAAAAATTTCTGGAACTGTATTGAGTGTTTTTTAACTGTATTAATATGGTTCCAATGAACCACCCTGTGGAAGTCACACCAGTAACATGAGATTTCTTATTGCACACAATCCAACCAGTGCAACCTTAAACAAATTTATAGAGGAACTTAAGAAATATGGTGTTCCCACAATAGTAAGAGTGTGCGAAGCAACTTATGATACTCCTCTTGTGGGGAAAGAAGGCATCCAGGTTCTGGATTGGCCTTCTGATGATGGTTCATCACTGTCTAACCAGATTGTTGATGACTGGTTAAATCTTGTAAATATTAAATTTCATGAAGAACCTGGTTGGTGTATTGCTTGCTGTTTACTGTGTTGTAGCTCTGGGGAGAACTCCAATGCTTGTTGCCCTAGCCTTAATCAAAGGTGGAATGAAAAAATGAAGATGTAGTACAGTTTATATGACAAAAATGGTGTGGAGGTTTTAACAGTAAGCAACTTTTGTATTTGGAGAAATATTGTTCTAAGATGTGGCTGCACTTCAAAGACTCCAGTGGTCATAGAAACAAATGTTGCATTCAGTAAAACTTGGTTGCCTTGGAAGTGGAACCTGACAGAGGGCTTAGCTTATCATACATATTAGCCAACGTCAGAATGACACTCTCTATGTTTGGCTTATTACTAATCCTATGCCAGATATAATATGTAAGAAATCAAGAGATTAGATGCCAGAATACTCAGCACAATACTTCTATACTTTTAGTACCATACAGAAATAAAATCCTAGGAATTGTAGAGAGCATTGTAAATCATATGTGGTTTATTCCTTCTCCTTGTATGTCTACTTTATGTTTAACACTTCACATGTGTACCAGTATACATCATGTTTGTGCAACAGCTGATTTTGTTAGATTCTTACCGAAACTAATGGTGATTATTTAATATCTTTCTATAAAACTCATTTTGTGCTGTTATGAAAACCAGCATTTTGAAAAAATTACAAATATCTGGTTGAAAGTTCACATAAAGTACACATTGTACTGAAGCACATGTGTGTATTGTTTTCAGACAGAAAATCCTCACAGTTAATTTAATGTTTTCACCTGGGATGCAACTTAGAGGAGAAGGCCTGAAAACAGAATAGGATGAAGCTATGAAATACTTGTAGCAAAACTTTGCCTTTGTCTTGTGTAGACTATATAGAATAGGTCCTTTTATTTAATAAACATTTTTAAAGGTAGAGATGCTTTGTAGCTAAAACATTTTTAAATTATAAAATTTATGAAAATCTCAGAATTCTTTGTCATACTTATTAGAAGTTGTTTGTTAACTCCTATTTTTGTTTCAAGTGTGATATTTTTTTCTTGTCTTCCCAACCAAAAAAGAAGTGGGTTTCTACCAATAAATTGATCAGACATCTAATATTGTATATGCTTTTTGAACTATGTAATTTAACATTTGGATACTTACTACTTTGTTTTATCATATAATTTATAAAATGGCAATATGTATTAATGTTAGTTTAACTATATATTCATTCTGTCTGGAAATACAGTTCTGCAGGAGAGATAATTTGTCTCAATCCACCATTCACCAATTAGTACAAGAGCTTAAATATTTAAATAATGAATTGAGAGAAACTTTAAGCAAGATAGTACAGCTATGCTAATTTTAGTAAAAGAAGCAAAAGCATGACTAGAGATAGACAAAATCAATATTTCAAGTTTCAATTGGTCCAAAATATATAAAGCAAATATGGAGACAACTACAAGGGAAAAGTTTCCCATAGTGGTGGGAAATTTTAGTTTCTTTTCAGAAACAGATCAGATATAGATTTGGACAAAACAATTAATAAACTTGATCCCATGAACATACAAGGGGCATTGCATTCAACAGGGAGGATCTGTATTTTCTTCATGAGTACCAGAAATATTTTATTGAATTGGACCATAAAAATTTCAGCAGACTTTAAAATATTTGAATAATAGAAATAACTTTTCTGATTATAATTCAATTAGATTAGGAAAAACATTAATACCCACCCACTTGGAATTTTGAAAATCTGTGTTTAGATACTTCCATTTTTAGGTACGGTGTAGTAGATCATGGCAGCCCAACACCCTTGCACCAACCAGAATAATACAATTACATGTCTTATGTTTAAAGACATGTGAGAGCTGTGAAAGCAACAAGGTCTAGCTGAATAGGAATTCTGGAGAGGGAGCAGCCCTGCTGGGGTGAGTGGCCATTTTGTTCTCTGGCAGTATTTCCTGACTCTGGACTTAGACTAAGGCTCAGGCTTGGTTCATGCAGGGGGAAAGAGAAACTCGTCAATGCTTTGGTGGCCATGTGGGGCTGGTGCAACAGGTTGGAAAACTGAGAAGCTTGGCAAGTTTCCTCTTGGCCTATTGCAAGTTGTGTTCCTCAGGAAGCAAATAGTAAACATGGAATTTGCATTTGGAGGTTTATTGGAGAGTCATCTCAACAACAACTTTGTGGGAGCAAGAGAACCAGGAAATGGCAGAAGTTGAGTGGTGATACATATAGTTGCAACAGTGGCCTCAGCCAACCTTGTATGAAGTTCTGAAGCTGGCATGACCTCTATTAGGAATGTCCCCAATAGAGGCAAGGGGGTTGGGCCTTTGAACTTGAATCAACCAGTCGTTGGATGCAGGCTGTCCCTGGGGATGAGGGCACAACCTTGGATGAAACATCTTCCTTTAGTCAAGTGCAGTTCTCAAGGAGGGATGCACTTATGCGCCTTCAGATGATGATACTCTTGGCATATGGGGGAATGAGTGTTGCAGACATGAAGGTAGTGCAACCACAGCATCTACTCTTCTAAATGACACTTGCTGAGTTCTGGGGCTATGTGAGGGGCTGGGGAGTTAGAATGAAGATTTTTAAAAGACAGATGGAAATCTCTCTTAATCTCATAGTGCTAAGGAGACAAAGTCTTGCTAGAAGAAGAGGTTCCAATCCTCATCAACACTTATTGTTTTGCCTATTTTATTATAGCTATTCTGGTGAATGTGAAGTGGTACCCCATGGTAGTTTTATTTTCCATATGACTAATGATGTTAAGCATCTTCTCTAGTGCTTGTTAGCATTTACATATCTTTTTTAGTAACAGTTGATTAAAATATTTTGCCTAGTTTTTCAACTGAATTTTTGTTGAATTATAAAACTTCTTCATGTATTTTGTATCCAACACTGTTTTCAGGTACTTAATTTGCAAATATTTTCTTCCAGCCTATTGCTTATCTTTTTTTTTCTCTTAATGGTGTATTTCAAAGGGCAAAATAATTAAATTTAATGAAGTTCAATTTATCAATTTTTTAAATGAATCATGCTCTTAAAACGTGTCTGAGAATTCAGTCAGTCACAAAGATTTTTCGGGTATATTTTCTTCTAGAGGTTTTATGGTTTGAGCTCTTACATTTAGGTCTGTGCTCCATTTTGAGTTAATTTTTGTGTATGGTGTGAAGTAAATGTCTAAATTCTTTTTTTTGTTTTGTTTTTGCATGTGCATATCCAGTTGTTTCAGTATCATATGTTCAAAAAACTATCTTTTACCCCATTGAATTATGTTGGGAGCTTTGATGAGAAATCAATTTACCATAAATGTGAGCACTTATTCATGAATTCTCAATTCTGTTCTATTGATTGATATGACAACACAGTATCGATCGACATAGCTTTATAGTAGGTTTTGAAATTGGTTAGCATACTTTGTTATTTAAAAAAAAAATTGGCTACTCTAGGCCCTTTGCATTATCATATAAATTTTGGATCAGTCTGCCAATTTTTACAAAAAAGGCTCGCAAGGTGTTGAATTTATAGGTAATTTGGAGATAATTGTAGGGTTGACAATATTAGTCTTTAAGTCCATAAACATGAAACACTCTTATTTATATCTTCAATTTCTATCAGCAGTGTTTTATAGTTTCCAGTGTACAAGACTTGTACTTCTTAAATGTCTAAGTATTTTTTTGAATACTAGTGTGAATAAAATTGTTTTCTTAATTTTATTGCTAGATTTTTTGCTGCTAGTGTGTAAAATACAGTTGAGTTTTGTATATTGATTTCACATCCTATAACCTTTCTAAATTCATCTATTTATAGGAGTGAGGGTGGAGAGATAGAGATGAGAGAGTGAGAAAGAGAGAGAGAGAGAGAGAGAGAGAGAGAGAGAGAGAGAGAGAGAGAAGCACTATTTTATTCTCTACAGGATTATGCCATCTGTGAATAAAGGCAGTTTTACTCTTCCTTTCCAATCTGGATGGCTTTCATTTATTTTTCTTTCTTTATTGAAATGGCTAGACCCTCCATGTTGACTAGAAGTGGCAAAAACAACATTTTTGCCTTGTTTCAGATCCTAGGGAGAAAGTATTCATTCTTTCACCATTGAGTATGATGTTAGTCTTTGGTTCTTCATAAGGTCGAGGATGTTCTTGCCTATTCCTGGTTTGTTGAAAGTTCTATTGTAAATGGGTGTTACATTTTTTTAAATGCTTTTTCTATAACCATTGACATGATCTTGCAGTTTTTGTCCTTCATTCTGTTAATATCATATATTACCTTGACAAATTTTTAAATGTTAAAACAACTTTACATTCCTGGGACAAATCACACTTGTTCACTTTGTATTTATATTGATGAATTTGGTTGCTTATATTTTGTTTGTTTTGCATTTATAATAATGAAAGATATTTGTCTATAGTTTTCTCTTCTTGTGTTGTCTTTATTTGGGTTTGATACCAAGGTAATACCGGTATCACAAAACGACTCGGGAAGTGTTTCCTCCTCTATTTTCTGAAAGAGTTTGTGAAGGATTGGTATTGCTTCTACTTTAAATATTTGATAAAATTCACCAATGAAGACATCTGGGCATGGGTGTTTTTTTTTTTTTTTTTTTTTTTTTTTTTTTTTTTTTTTTTTTTTTTTTTTTTTTTTTTTTTTTTTTTTTTTTTTTTTTTTTTTTTTTTTTTTTTTTTTTTTTTTTTTTTTTTTTTTTTTTTTTTTTTTTTTTTTTTTTTTTTTTTTTTTTTTTTTTTTTTGGTGGGAGGATTTTAAATTATAAATTCAATTTCTATACTTGTTATGGGATTTCTGCTTTAGTTTTTTCTTGCTTCGGATTTTGTTTGCTTTTCTTTTTTTAGTTTCTTGAGGAAGCTTATGTTATTGCTTTGAGACCTTTTCTCCCCCTGTTTTAAAGCTATAAAATTTCCCTCTAAGCACTGCTTTAACTACAATACATTAATTCTTATTTTTTCACTCAATTCAGTACATATAATTTACCTTGTGATTTCTTCTTTGAACTATGGGTTATTTAGAAATGTATTACTTAATTTTCAAATAATTGGAAATTTCTCATTTTTTTCCCGGTTGTTGATTTCTCTTTTAATTATTAATCCTGTCCAGGTAGACTTCATGGAGTCAGTTGCACAGGCCTGGAAGTGCAGTGACAGCCAGATGTTCAGTGCGACTGGACAAAGGAAATGTAATCTGCATCTTCTTTTTGTCTTGGGCAGTATAGCTAAAGTTTGTTGATTTAGTTAATCTCTTTAAAGAACCTTTCTCTGTTTCATGAATTTTGTCTACTATTTTTCTTTTTCTATTACACTGAGTGGAAGTATTGTTGGGGTACAGGGGAAGTTGTGGGACAAGATATAGAAAAGATTGTATAAAAGGTCCCCTGGTGTTCAGAGTGCAATTTCACTCTTCAGGCTCTCTTCTAAAGAGTTTGTCATCCTCAAAGAGCCCAGGAATTATAGAACAGGCATGTTTTCTCAGGATATTCTTAGCTGAGCATCAGCACCAAGGAAGCAGGTATTAGAAGGATAAGACCTGGGCAAGGAGTGAGTGATGTCTCTGCTAATTACTCTTCTAGGAACCCATAGTCCATCAGTGAGAAGTGGCCATGTAGGACCTACTTACTCATTGTGGGCAGTGGGGATCTTGAGGCTGAGCTGGCAGCTGAGGCAGTCAGCGGTAGGTCCCTAAGCATGGCTTATTGTTTTCTGTGTCATACAATGAAGTTAGAGGTTTGAAGCTGCCATCCTGATAGGTTTTAGCAATTTAGCAAGTCTTTGATTGCAAGGGTGCAGGCTCACTGCCCACCCCATGGTAGACTCTGCTAGACACGAGGGAAGGAAGTCTACCTATGGTTGAACTTGGTCTAAGAAACACCCAGGAGAGGCAGAGTGACACCATTCTATAAGAAAATTGCTTCCATTTGATGACTTATTTCAGAGAAGGAAGGGTGAAAGTGAGTGTGTCTTAAAGGTAGGATAAAGAAATGAAGTCTCTCCTAGAATTCCCCACGGTGCTCTTTCCCTCACTGCCTCTCTTCCTCCACACCCCTTGGCTTGCTGACCCTCCCTACCCATGTTCCTCTGGTTTTTCTTTTAGTAATACCAAAAAAGATATCTAATTCTCAGCAACTCAAAGGACAGTGACCATTTCTGGCTGTTATTAAGCTGCCTCCAGTGACTTAGTCCCCACACCCATCTGAGACTTGGAGGGTGTGTACTCCTCCAACAGGGATTAAACCACACTTTCTGGCCAGTGGCTCCCTTCACATTCGTCATTTCTCCATGACTCCTCCCTGTCCTTCACCCTGGGACCTGGTGCAAACACTCCTCCCCCTGAAGACTTATCTTATGTCCTCATAGGAAGTATCCTCTCCCTTCTCTGAGCACCTTTGACCTTTATCTGTCCTTTTTTTCACGGACTTACCACTTTCTCCTTTGTGGCAAAATGAATTGTGTCCATGTCTCATCTCCTCCCCTAGCCCCTGAGCCCTGAAAGGCAAGGTTCTAGGCAGGATTCTAGATTTCCCATCAGCTAGCCAATAGTTGGCAGTTAAAAGATGAAGTTCTTGAGAAGGAAGTCAGATGAGGGTTATAGAAAAGTGAACTCAGGGCCTTCAGGGATAAAGCACTCATCCACTGTATGCCTCACACCAGAAAGTTTAAAGGAAAAACACAGTGACAAAGATGGCCATTTTGAATCTATTTATATTGCCAGTATTACTCTGTGCTTCATCTTACCCCACACCTGTCTTTGAGAATGCATCAGACCGTCTGAACATTCATGGCTTCCTTGGGCCAAGCGTAGCTGTCCAGTGTAAAGGAATCATATTCTGGAGTGTAGACAAGGGATCTTACAAAAGCCTCCTTGTCCTTGGGCTCTGGGTAGTAGGAGGCCAGGTTGTGTTTGTACGCGAAGTCGAGAACCTAGGGAAAAACATGTTTGGCTGAGGAACCGAACCCGAGGAGGAACCTGCTTAAGGGCCCTTGCTTGGGAGCCTGTGAAAGGGAACCTACCCTGCAGAACCAGACATGTGCCTCTCATGAGCTTTGGCCCATTAAGCTACTGGATAGGAAGAATGTTGAGCCTTTTGGCCAGATAGGAAGCTGTGACACAGTGGAATACACACTGGGCCAGGGTCAAGAGCTCTCTGTGGGTCCTCAGGAGCAACATTACCCTTGCTGAACCTCAGTTTACTCATCTGTAAAGGGGGTAATGAGACCTTTCTCTAGAGTGGTGTGAGGGTAAAGTTAGGTAAGAGGCAAGTGTTCAGTGCCTGACATTCTCCCCCTCAAATGTGGGTTGAATTGAAAGACCAGCCTGGACTTTGTTCTCTGGGTACTAGATTTGGCTTCAGAAGAGCATGAATCTAAATATCCCCAAAAGGCAGGAACTGGACAAGATTCAATAGTTACCAATGTTGGGCCAGTCTTCATTACAACATGTTCTGATTCTTTGAAAACCCATCACCTCTGCATGGTCTCTAGGGTGGCAATTTTCCTTGGACTATTCCATGAACAAAATCACCCCATGGCCCAAACATTCTGAGAGAAAGGAGAGGAATGAGCATCTACTCTGGCCAGAAAAGCACTAAGTGTGGAGCTTTCTTGCTGTTCTCTTGTAATCTTCTCCAGAACTCTGGGAGAGAGAAATTACTGGCCCTTTGGAGAAAGAGGAAACTAAGGGAAGTGCAGGGAAGAGCCCAGGTGACTCAGCTGCTGACTGACAGCCTGAGCTCTCCCATGGTGCTATGTAAGCTGACCTTTCTGTATTAATGGACACTTGTGATTCATTAAAAAAAAATTCCACCCACATTCCGGTCCACAAAGCTATGGACTTTTATGCCCTTTCTGCCTGGTGCTTGAGAGGAAAGCTAGGATCATTCCCAGAAGTGGCCTGAGTGGGTGTTGTGGGTGGGGCTTGAGCTGCAGGCAAGAGTTTGTAACCCAGTCTCTGGGTTGTGTGCAGTGCAGCCCAAGGAGCTCAGGATGTTGCCACAGTGGCCACCCTGTCAGCCCTCCTCAAGTCACAGAGTGCTGAAGAGCCTCAGTACCCATATTACAGGGGGTAGGGTGCCCCTTACCTTGATGGCGATTCTCAGAGATACATCTCGGATGGTGCTGAGTGGTGGGTACAGTCTCCCCTGGGACAGATGCTGCTCAGAGACCTCCTGGGCAATTTGCTGGAGAGAAAGAACCAAGAGGAAAACCTCAGTTTCTGCCTTCCCAAAACAAGCCCAAACCATTAGACCAGAGACTGCCTTTACCCCTTGTCGGTGGCCAGGGCTCTGCAGTTCTCACTGTTGTTCCTGCTACCACATGGCTCCAGGGGAGCTTAATGCTTGGGCTTAAGGAAGGACACATTCTTTCTGTACTATGAGACTGGCTGAGGCTTAAAACAAACTGAAGCTCTCTGAATTCTAAAGGAAAATCACTAAGAGCAAGATGAATAATCTTGTGGCTTACAAAGCAGACTCTGGGATACCCCCTTAGCTGGTGTAGCCTCTTGTGTAGGGAATCCCTGGGTCCTTCACCTCCTGAGTTATAGCTTCTCCCACATGCTGAGTAACATCCTGAGTGCTCATCTAGACCATCTTGTCACTCTGTGTTTAGGGTTCCTTGAGCTCTCCTTTCTAGCCCTGGTTCTAAACTGAGGAAAGTCTCCTTCTTCAGTAAGTGACATCACAAATGGGCCTTATATGAATAAATGCCCAAAGCACATCATCCCAAGAACAGTGCCTCCCATATCTTCCCTCCTCCTCCAGAGCCTGTCTCTGAGGGCCAGCTCCCCACTGCAAGCCTCATCCTCCCACCTCTGGCACTGCTGCTCAGCCAGCCCTGCAGAACAGCCTCGTTAATGTGGTGCCTCTAATCTACTCCCACAAGGTCTTCTGGTGTCAAATTTAAATTTGGGAAAAGCCATGGTGCTCTCTGAGAACTGCGTGTCCCAGAATGGGCAAGGCAAAGGAGCTGGTCTCGCCTCGGAGTTTGGCAGACGTTAGGGAAGTAGGCCTCCCCTTTCGCTGCCTCATTCTCACAGCCCCACCTCTCCTTTCATTCAGTCAAACATACGCTGAGCTCTATGATGTGCCAGCTTCTGTGCTAGGTGTGCCAGGATCCACTGTGGAGAAGCCATACAACCTTTTCCCTCCTGGAGACTGGTGTCAGTGGAAATTAAAATTATAACAATTATAATGAGATGAAAGCAAGGAGAGGAAACATACAGACATAGAGGACGCAGGGCCCAGTCTGCCATTTACAGGAAAGCTAAGGCCTGAAGGGTAAAATCCGAATTACTTGAAAAGGGGAAGGGGAATAGAACATGCAAATTATTGGCAGTGAGAGGAGAGAGAACAAGATTAAAAAACAACATTGGCTAGGTTGACAGTAAGGAGAGGCTAAAAGTGAGGCTGGAGAGGAAAGAAAGGCCTGGTGATGAAGTGCCTTGTATGGAAACCATGTGAAGGAATTTGTACTTTATCCTTAAAGCACTGAGGAGCCACACAAAGGTCTGAAGTAAGGATAGAGCCTTGGCCTGCTCTGGGTTTGGAAGGGTCTCTTTGTGGCTATATAGAAGATGGACTGATTAGAGGGGAGGCGGATCTCCATGGCTAGATCTGCACCCAGAAAGATTAAATAGCAGAATGAAGAGGAACATCATGTATGTGTGGTCACTTCTAAGATGCTGGGCACTGGTAATGCTCTGCTGCAGCTTGGAGTCACATTGCCTGGGATCACCCTGGCATGACCACTCACATGTTCAGTGACCTTGAGCAAGTTACTTAAACTTTCTGTGCCTCACTTATAACATAGCGATAATCACTATACTTATTTTACAGAGCTGTCAGGGTGAAATGCATTTGCGCATGTAAATCTAAAACATTTTTTTTTTTCATAGGAAAACCATTCAACTTAAATTGTCTTAACTAAAAGCACTCTTTTTAGAAATATAACTTGTCAGGCCTTGGAGACCAGAATGTCAGCTCCTAGAAGGGGTGGGACCTTGTCCTTCTCATAGCAGGTGATTAATCAGTAGATTGAGGAGAGGTTCCTGTGTAACTGACTGATACTGTTCTTGTAATGATGGGGCTGAACCATCCCATGCACAGGGAGGGAGGTGGGGGAGAGGGTGCGGATGTCTCTGGGGGTTACATAGAAAGGCTCTAGCAACCATGGTTCTGCAAAATGGGCGAATTTGCTTTCAGGCTGACTCCAAGCAAGAAGTGGCTCTTCCCAACCAATGGGAGTTTTAAACAACTTCGCCTGTGGCCATAGGACAGACACTGCCACTGCTAACTATAGCAGTGAGAAAAATACAAACACAGAATATTTAGACAAAAGGGATAGAGAACCGCAACACAAAGCCGTAGCCAGTGTGCACATAGTTTGGGGTAGGCTGAAAAACCTCCAGGAGACTTTATCTGTATGGTGTTGCAGAGCTGGTACTCAATGACCAAGATGTAGTAAAAGGAAGCTGGTACATGAGGCAGGTCCTGGTAGGACTCATAGAAGCGGGCTGGACAGAGCTGTGTGGAAGACTTTCCTGTGTCTTGCTGGTTTGCGGCTCCTACCAGTGCCTTGGTGAGGGGAGAATGCAGATGAATATTGGAAATCACAGTAAAGCCTTAGAAGCTCATTGAGGATACAAATATTGAATATTTGTATATAGCTTTGTTAGTTTAACCTCCCAACAGAGACATTTCTATGACTCAGTGAGGTTTAATGTCAAGTGCCTGGCATTTATAAGCACTTGATAAAATCTTATTATCTGTTATATTAATAACCATGGGCTATCATTCTTAATGAATTCTTTCATTGTTTTCATCGTGCCCAGTCAAGGACCCTTCTGGGAGCTTGAGATACCTTGAGCAGGTGCACTCCCACACCTCCATATCTGTGCTCAAGATCTGGGTGCTCAGAACAGGCAAACCAGAGATGTCACCAATCCCTTTCCTTACAGAAAACGGCCCTTCTGGGGCTTATTCTGCCAGCAATTACCATGGTGACATGGCCAAGACTAGTGGCTGAAAGAATCCATTGCTTGTCATGGTCCACAAGCCCATTTTCAGATGACTATGGTGGCCTCTGTTCTAGATATCTAGGTGGGCAGTGCTGGGAGGCAGGGAGCAGTACTCACTGCTAGTGCCCCCTGCTAACACCCCTGCCATTGACTATTTCCCACCCCTCTTAAAAACCCTCTGTGTATTTTGAGACAGGTTCAAGCCTCGAAGTGATTTTGAGAGAAGGTTTAGGTTCAAGCACTTTGGGGATCCATTGCTGGGATTGGGGGCAAGTGGATAGAAGAGATGAGAGGAGGAACCGTTAGGGGTCCAGTGTGAACCCTGGGGTAGATGACAGGCTCCCTCGGGTGCATGTGAAGGAGCAGGGACAGCGATACCTCTGCTGTCAGGAGGAAGATCTCATCCGGGATGTGCCGGATCCCGCCAGCAATGACTCCCAGAGCCACTCCAGGGAACACGTAGGCGTTGTTTCCCTGCCCGGGAATGAAGATCCTGCCATCTTCCAGAGTCACGCTCTTAAAAGGACTCCCACTGGCGAAGATCCCTCGGCCCTGAGGGCAGGAAGGAAATCGGAGATGGAGCTTGGAGATCGTGTGGGGCAGTAATGGTGACCTAGTCTCACCTCCCAGATGTTGCACCCTTCTTCATCCTCTCCTGAATGCTCAGCATCATGCTGAGTACATTGCACTTGTTCATCTGACCAGAAAACTTAGCTCCACTGAGTTACCTGGTAGCCAAGAAACTGCTGGACAGTGAGAGTGAACCTTTTTCACCTGTGACCTCCTGGGAGGGCCAACCCAGGACATGACAGGTATGCCTGCGCCTGGATCCTGTCAAAGCTCTGTGTTATCAGGGGACCTCGAACAGTATGTGGAAGGGTAAGAGCTTGCGCTTTGGAGTCAGACCTGGGTGTGAGGGCCACCTCCACTCCTTATTAGCCCTGTACCCTTGGGCAAGTTACTCCATTTTTCTGAACCTGTTTGCTCATCAGCAATGTGGGGATATTTTCACCCTCACAGGGTTACTCATAGCTATTGTTACTATGTCTGCTCAGCCTGGGGAAGGAAGGACTCCCCGCTGACCTCGGTGACCTGGTAGCACTTCTCAGCCGTGCACTCGGCCTTGCTGGTGGGGTTGCTCAGGGCAAAGATGATAGGGCGCTCGTGGAAGGAGGCCATGTCCCTCAGAATCTGCTCCGTGAAGGCTCCTGCGATGGCGGCAACACCTACAGGGAAAAGGGGGGTAGTGGGGATGCCTACTCTTTATAAATAACCCATTCCTCTCCTGGCGGTAGTGGTGGGGGAACCAGGTACAACATGAAAGGCTCCTGGGGACACTCCTCCCATAGGGACAGAGGGAGCAGAAGAGGGTCTTCCTGCTTGAGCTGGCTGAGGGCTCCCATTAATCCCTAAGAGACTACCGGTCCACTGCAGCTTCCTGCCAGTTACGATGCACCTGTGAAGGCATTCCCAGGCATTGTCCTTTAGAATGGGCTCCTCCCCTAGAACAGGGAGAGAGGCCAGGGGCTCTGCCTTGGGGGAGTAATGCTCATTTCATTCTGGTTAGAGAGACCAGCCCTATGCTCTTCCACTGCACTGCATAACTCTGCATCATTAAGCCCAACTTGGTACCTTAGTTCTGTGGTTTTAGTAGTCACTCAATAAAAGTTTGTGGCATTGAATGACATGAGATAAGGGAAAGAGCTGCATTTCCATGGGCCACTTATGCCTCCTTGCTGAGCTTTAGTCTCCATCTGCAAGTTAAGAGGGTTAGCTGGACTGGGCAATGGGCTGCCTCTCTTCTCCTACCTATGATGGCTGTGGGCTTCACCAGCCTCACCACCTCCTCCAAAGATTTCACTTCAGGATGGTCTTGGGCAAATATTTCCTTCTCATGGTTCAGGTTGCTCCTCCCCTGCAGGGACAGGAAGAACATGAAGCAGCTGTGGTGGTGAGAACTGTGAGGCAGGGGCATGAATGCACCTGAGATTCTGAGAGCATTCCCTGCTGAGCCCCGTGTTTTGGTCTGTGCTATCAGAAGCCTTGGGGCCCTGTCTTCCTGAGCAGATTTCCTGAGGACTTTTAGTGTGTGTGTGTGTGTGTGTGTGTGTGTGTGTGTGTGTGTGTGTGTGGTGTTTATTTAATCTAAACCATATACAGAGAATCCATAAAGCCTTCTTTGAGCTGCTGGGGTCATGGACTCTTGAGCCAGAGCAGAAAAGCTCTCAGGAAATGCCTGAGTCTGACTAGGACCCTTAGCTCCATGGCATTCAGCACCCAGGTCGAGCTGAGGGATGAGGCCTGAGCCTCATCTGAATACATTTTACAAGAGCCATTAACCTCCCTGTGAATCATACTAGGCCGAGCTCCAGAACAGGCTTACAATGGCTGGCTGTGCCCAAGCAGTTCCACATTCCTCCTTTTTCATCAAATAGAAGTTGATAGATGACAGGCTGGTAAATGGGTACAAACATTTTTTATGACTCCTTTGGGTTAGCTAGCCTCATGAGAACCAGAGTGAAGACATTCGCTTTGAGAGATCTTTGCATAGCAGTGAGCTCAATGGGGTTAGCAAAAGGATGTGGAAAGATGGGTAAGAGGGAAGGAAGTGTGGCAACTTCTACCTGTGCCTAGATTATGCTCTGGAATGACCTGGGGCAGCAAGAGAACTATCCAGGCTTCAGTTATTTCCAGCAGCAATCTGGCTCTTATATGTAACACTAGGAAGGTTAATTTGTGCTGAGGGGTCTCTGCTATTCTTGGTTGATGGCCCTACATACTTCCCTGTTCCTATCTCTGTTGTCTTTTTCATCTCTCACATTCTATGTTAGTGAAATTCTGGGAATTAAAACATGGAGCTCTGAGTGAAGTCTTAAGAGAGGAGGTCATCTAATTGTGTCCCTTACCACATTCCAGTCAGAAGCTGAACTGTTTCTCTCTCATTCATTCTTTCATTCATACCTCTAACATTAGTTATGCCCCTACCATATGCTAGATGTTGACATCAAGACTATATAGCTTAGTGGGAGGACAGACTAGTAAAGGGGAAACTGCTCTACAATGATGTAGGTGCAATTTATGGAGGGGGGAGGGCTATATAAACATAGATGTAGAAAATTAATTGAGACTTAGATGCTCAGAGAAAACTTTGGAAGAGGAAATATTTGAGCTCAATTGGAAAAGGAGCATGGATAGGATTGAGGGTTGAATATAGGTGTGTGGGAAAAGAGAAGGGCATTTGAGGCAGAGAAACAAAATGTATAACGATGTGCACAACTATGATTCAGAATGGCTGGAGATCAGTGCAAGGCTGGTGGGGCGAGCGTGCGTGCGTGCACGCGCGCGCACACACACACACACACACACACACACACACTTGCATACATATTCAAAGCTTTTGGACAAGAGCAATTAAGGCTACTGTGCAATGAGACTTTTGCTTTGGAGGTTAGGGCACTGCCTTCCCTTTACCTGAGCAGTTTCCCCCCTTGGAGACCTCATCCTGTCCACTTCCAATAGCTGAAGGTTTCAGGAAACCTCCAGGTCTTCAGACTGAGAGTACCTTGACAATGAGTCCTTTGGAGTCCACCATCCAGATCTTCCTTGTGGCCTCTGCCTTAGGTATGCCTTCTTTCTCTAGGGCCATGACAAGGAGGTGGGCGATGCCCATGGCGGCCTGGGAGGTACCATATGGCAGATGTTTAGACAGAGGGCAAGCAGCTACTCAGCATTTATCAGATGCTTCACCAAATCCTTTCTCCTTCCACCCCTACTTCCAGGTGACCCAATTAAGTCATCCAAATACTGGGGCCCAGGCAGCTACAATTATGAAAATGCACCTGTGCTTCTTCCTCTTCTCAGAATCCCAGGATACCACCCCTCCTTGAGGTCTCAGTATAGACCTCCTGACTGTACCTACCTCACCTGCCCCTTGGAAAACAAACACATGATTGGAGAGCTTGTTCTTGGTGATTCTCAGAGCAGCCAGGATCCCTGCCACAGCAACAGAGGCTGTGCCTGCAACAGATTGGACTGAGATTAACCTCTGGCCACTGGGTCCCAACCCCTCAAGAGAAGACCCTGTCAGAGTTCCCCACCCTTAGAACCTGTGGTGGAACAAGCCACTTTCCTTAGTCCTTTAGAAGTCAAGCTTATAAGCATGCAGGTTGTTAAGCAAATCTATGCCCTCTTTTGAAGGTAACTTATTTTGAGAAACACACTCCTGGGTTGTTACTTGACTCTGGGAGAGAAGATCAGAGAGTCAGGTGCTGCTACCACTATCATTTGTAAGTGAAATGACAAAGACAAATGTAATGGAATCTAAATGAAAAGAGCCTCATAGAAATTCTTTGTTTTCTTTCCTCTAAGATCAGGAACAAGGCAAGGCTGTCCACTATCACCACTGTTATTCAATATAACATTTGAGGTCCTAGCAAGTGCAGTCAGACAAGCAAAAGGTATAAAAGGCATTCAAATAGGAAACAAAGTAGTCAAACTATCCCTATTTGTGGATGACATGATTCTCTATATAGAAAACCCAAAAGACTGAAAGAACACTATTAGAAACAATAAGGAAATATAGTAAAGTTTCTGGATACAAAATCAACATTCAAAAATTCATAGTGTTCCTATACTCTAATAACGAAATGTCAGAAAAAGAAGTGGAAAAAATAATTCCTTTCGCAATTGCAACAAAAAGAATAAAATACCTAGGAATAAATTTAACGAAACATATGAAGAACCTATATAATGAAAACTATTATACCCTATAAAAAAAATCGAACATGATACAAAGAAATAAAAAGATATTCTGTGTTCTTGGATTGGAAGAATCAATATAGTTAAAATGACCATATTGCTAAAGCATTATACAGATTTAATGCAATTACCATCACAATCCAATCAGCATTTTTTAAAGAAATAGAACAAAAAAAAATCATTGGATTTGTATGAAAGCACAAAAGACCCCAAACTGCCAAAGCCATCCTGAGAAAAAAGAATGAGGCTGGAGGCATTACTCTGCCTGACTTCAAATTGTACTACAAAGCAACAGTAATCCAAACGGCATGGTATTGGCAGAGAAACAGACACAGACCAGTGGAATGGAATTCAGAGTCCAGAAGTAAACCCATATTTATATGGGCAAATAATTTTCGACAAAAAAGCCAAAAACATACAGTGAGAAAAGAAAGCCTCTTCAATAAATGGTGTTGAGGAAAGTGGAAAGCCAACTGAAAAAGAATGAAACTAGACTATTGTCTATTACCACACACTAAAATTAACTCAAAATGGATGAAGGACATGAATATAAAACCTGAAACAATAAAATGCATAGAAGAAAACATAGGAATGAAACTCAAGAACCTTGGACTTAAAGAGGATTTTATGAATTTGACCTCGAAGGCAAGGGAAGTAAAAGCTAAAATAAATGAATGGGGCTACATTAAACTAAAAAGCTTCTGCTCAGCAAAATAAAACTGTCAACAAGGTAAAGAGACAACTATTTGAATGGTAAAATATATTTCCAAGCAATGTCTCTGATAAGGGCCTAATATCCAAAATATACAAAGAACTCATACAACTCATTGACAAAAAAAAAGCAAATGATCCAATCAAAAAATGGGCAGAGGATCTGAACAGACACTTCTCACTAGAGGACATACAAATGGCCAACAAATATATGAGAAGATGCTAAACATCACCAGCTATTAGGGAAATGCAAATCAAAACCACAATGAGATATCATCTCACACCTGTTAGAATATCTATAATCAACAGGACAAGTAATAACAAATGCTGGAGAAGATATGGAGAAATAGGAATCCTCATACACTGCTGGTGGGACTGCAAATTGGTACAGCCACTATGAAAAACAGTATAGAGGTTCCTTAAAGAACTAAGAATCGATCTAACATATGATCCAGCAATCCCTCTACTGGGTATTTACCCCAAAGACTTGAAAACTCATATCCAAAAAGATATTTGCACACCGATGTTCATAGCAGCATTATTCACAGTGGCCAGGACATGGAAGCAATCGAAGTGCCCTATGATAGATGATTGGCTAAAGAAGCTGTGCTACATATACACGATGGAATATTACCCAGCCATAAGAAGAGATAAAATACTGCCATTTGCAACAACGTGGATGGACCTAAGTGAAATAAGCCAGACAGAAAAAGTTGAAAATCACATGATACCACTTATATATGTGATATAAACCTCAAAGCAACAAAGGAACAGGACAAACAAACAGAGACGCATGGACATGGACTATAGACTAGTGGTTACCAGAGGGTAGAGGGTGGGAGACGAGGTAGATGAGGTAAAAGCGGTCAAATATAGTTAGTTAGGGGGAGGGCGAAGTGGGTAAACGGGATCAAATATAGGGTAGCTGAGGGTAACTGGACTTTGGGTGGTAAACATACAATAGAATATACAGATGTCAAATTATAATGTACACCTGAAAATTATATAATTGTATTAACCAATGTTACCCCAATAAACTTAAAAAAAAAGAAAAAAGATATTCCTTGTTTAAGGGATAAATGAATAAAAACACATCAAAAATGAGGCCACAAACTAACCATGAAACATTGAGTGACCATGTGATCTGAGCTGTCTATCTTATTAACCAAGTGATAAGATTTGCTTTTGCCCAGAAACATAACATCATCATGTAGTTTGAGCATGTCTGGAAGGTACAAGCTGCATGAACGGGTGGCTGAGATTCACTGGATACTACGCCTTTTGCATGACTTCCTCTCCCTCAGTCCGTGCCTAAGGCTCAACAGGAATTTCTTATGACCAGCTGACCAAGGAGAAAAAAACTTGGACTTGATTTACAGATTATTCTTAATGATATACTGCCATTGACTAGAAGTGTATGATTGCAGGTTCACAGCCTCAATAAAAGGTCATGGTGAAGGAAATTTTAGCCCCAAAAGGTAACGGTGAAGGAAATCTTCCCAATGGACATGACTTCAAGTCATACATTTGGTTGTCCACTTTGGTCTAAGAGATGGTTAGATTTCTATTGATTCATGGGTAGTTGCTAATGGTTTAATGGTCAGGGCATTAGAACAAAATAGTAAGATTGGTGTTGAGGAGGTCTGGGGGAGGCGTGTGTGGATGGATCTCTCGGAACAGGTACAGAGTGTGAAGATATTTGTGCCCCACGTGAAAACTCACCAAAGGGCATAATGGGAATAGGTTCTCAGTAACTGGGTGGACAACATAGCATGTACTGTATATGTCAGTCAGCATCTTTTCCCAGCCACCAAGGGTTTGCTCAATGAGTTTATGTACTAAGTAGCCATCGTGACAAGAATGGAAGCTATATGCATGGACTTTTTCTCACTAAGGCTTATCTGCTTCTGCTACTACTGAACAACTAGCCTGTCAGTGGCAGAGACCAATGTTGAGCTGTTGATAATGACACCATTCCCTGAAAGGACCATCCAACTGGCAGCAGGATGATTACATTCTGGGTATGGATTTTCCTTCCCTGTCTATAATGCTCTGCCAGTGCTGCCATCTGTAAATGTTTGGGATGCCTATTCATCATCTTGTTTTATTCCAGACAATGGGCTTCTGATCAAGGAATTCATTTTACAGTAATAGGAGTACAGCAATAAGCTCATGCCCAGTGGTCTTAACATGTCTTCTATCACCCAGGAGCAGTTGGCCTAATGGATCAGTAGAATGGATCAGCTACTAAAGACTTAAGTAAGACTTAGTTGAGGTAATACCCTATGGAGATGGTGAGCTTCTATCTTACAGAATGCAATATATGATTTGATTCAGCAAACAGTATATTGTGCACCTTCTCCCACAGCCAGAATACTTGGATCTAGAAATCAAAAGGTTGAAGTGGTAGTGGCTCCTCTCTCAATATTTCACCCAATAACTCACTTGCAGAATTTTTGCTTCTTGCTTCTTTAATTCTATGCACTATGGATTGGAGGTCTTGGTTCCCAAGAGTCAAATGCTTCTATCAGAGTTCACAAAATAGTTTTATTGACTTGGGAGTCAAGATTGCCATGTGCTCTTTCTGCCACGAAACCAGTGGGCAAAGAAGAAGTTTACTTTACTGACTGTGGCGATTTGTTCTAATAACAGAGGGAAACTGGGGGCAGAGAGGACTAAATCTGAGCCCAGGGGATCCTCTGGGGTGTGTCACAGTACTTCCATGCTCTATAGTAAATATTAGGGCATACAACTGCAACTGGAGAGAAGCAGAACTACTGAGGAGTGAGATCCTTCAGAGATAAAGGTTTGGGTCACTCAACAAGGTGAAGAATCCTGGAGAACTGAGGTCCTGTCTGAGGACAAAAAAACATGGAATGCGAGGTTGTGAAGGAAATTTATAAATGCCAACTAAGGCTTCATGACTGGTTATAGAAATGAGGAATGTAAAGCCATGCATATTTTCTTCCTTTATTAGTATGTGATTATATAATATTAGCTAATTTAGTCTCCCTTCTTCTTCTTTTTATTATTTTATATAAATTATATATATGTTATATATAAATGCTACAATTTAGTCTTTAGTTAACAGAATTTTCAAAAATAAGTGTGACTGAGTTTTAAGAGCAGTTAATCCTGCTCAGAGATGGATAATGTGACTTTCTTCCAGAGATGAATAAAATGACTTTTGACACTTTGCATCTCCCCTTTTCAGGGAGGTAAGAGTGTCTTCATCTGGTGGAAAGGTAGTTCCATTTTATTAGGCATTTTGTTAGACTTGTTGTTGTTGTTGTCTGGAAGTACCAGTGTATAAAATGGAGTAGATGCTGAATAGCCAAGGTGTGGACTGTGCCAATGGTTGGGTAATTGTTTGTCAGCTTCAAACCCACTCTTTTTTTATTTGGCTTGGTCTGCAAACCACTTTTCAATGTTGCCAATTAGCTCTATGCTGGGTTTTGCTAATAGGGGGTGATTGAAAGTCTAGATGAGGATGAAGGAAAACTTTCCAGTATCACCCTTGCCTTGTAAGAGTGCCATTAAAATGAAGGATTCTTAGTTAAATTTGAATAAATTAACAACAAATAATTTTTTATTGTAAGTATGTCCCATGTGATAGCATAAATATTCTGCAACATTATTTATCTGAAATTCAAATTTAACTGGGCATCTGAGTTTTGTTTTGCTAAATCTGGCAAACCCACAGCCTTCATTTTTCACTTCTTCAGCAGCAGTTTGTTCCAAGAGCAGCAGCTGAATTTAGTTTGCAGTTTGTCCCTTACTTACAGAATTAGGCTTCTAGCACACCCCAGACACAAACACTAAGCCTCCTAGTCTTCCCTTTGTTTCCCCAGCCTCAGAGGTCGGAGCAGATCCTTACTGCTTTATTTAGCTTTTCAATTCTCTAATACATAATTCACAATTCTTTGTATTAAGTCTTCTCTGTTAAAGTAACTGGTGTTGACCTTGACTGATAGAATTCACAATAAAGTAATTGCAACTGGCAATAATAAGCCTTGATGATGGTCGAAGAAAAGGAAATTAAAGTAGAACTATTTATGGCTTGTTAAATTTGCACAAATCAAAGAAATTGATATTATCTAAGGCTAGTGAGGGATCAGTGAAAAGTAAAAAGTTCCAGCATACACTGTGTTTTAAAGAGCTACCACCCTTTTTAGAAAACTATTTCTTCCCTATATAGACCAAAGGCATAAAATATTTTGCCCTTTGACCTCCTGCTTCTACTTCTGGGAAATCTATGTATGGAAAAATCCAAAATGTCTGTCCTAAGATATTTATGACATGTTATTTATAATACAGAATGACTAGAAGTAACAAACACTTATGAAGGAGTAATGATTAAGTAAATCGTCTCATGTAGACAGACACTCAGTAGACTATACTACAGCCATTACAAATGGTCATTATGAAGATGATGCAGCAACATAGAAAATGCTCTCAAGTTAGCAACATATTGTTCTAAGTGCTTTATATGTCTTAACATAGAGATATTTATTCAACCCTATTATCCCCATTTTACAGCATGGGAAAATAAGGTACAGAGCAGTTTGCTGGGTTGTCCAAGATCACATGACAGAATGAGGCTTTGAACCTGGGGATTAGGCTTCTAGGGCTTGTACTCCAGACCCTTAAACTTCCAGATAACTTGATGCTTCATTGGGTTAGCTGGAAGGAAACAAATCTTAAATAGTTTACATATCTTGATTCCAATAGTAAAAAAACGCACACGCAGAATCTGGAAGGAACTATGCACTACTCATGGTGACAGGGTGGGAGTATGAGTGAATTTTTGTTTTCTGTTTCTGGTTTTCCAGAGGGAGTTGATTTTGGTAGCTCTGGGGTCAAGTCTTCTCCCAGAACATGGGCTGGATTTCTACCTGGGTTAGAGGCTGTGTGGTGGGTTGAGATAGGGATCATGGCAAACAGCTGGAGCCTGATAAATGCACGTTCATCACTGTGGACATCAGAAAGCAGGGCCTGAAGATGGAACATACTTCCCAGAAGATGAAGTGCAGGCTCTCCGGCCGCCACACAGCTATGGCCTGGAAGGAATACTGAAGTGTCAATAGGGTCCCAGAGCCAAGGCTGAGGGCCTACGGGGTGATGGCACCATCTTGGCACTGTACATGGTCCCTGCGCTTAGGGAACTCCCAGTTTCCCAAGGCTTGGGAGCAAATAATTATAACACAATCAGGAGTCTGAGATCACTGTTTTGAAACCGTTACATTCATTTACCTATTGAGCATCAATTATTTACCATACTCAAGAGTATTGAGGATACCAGTAGGTTCATGAAATAGGTTTGTTCCACTTCAGAAGGAAAAGTTATTAAATGATGACAAGTATGATGATTGTTTTAAGTTGTTCACAGTACACTTTTTGTTACTTTACATGTAGGAAAGTATAAAATCAGAATACTTTACAGCTTCATAACTCCCCATGTATCCTATCTACCAGTCACATTATTCATCATTCCTTAACAGGACGCATGCCACATATTTTTCCATTTCTGTACTTTTCCCATGCTCTTCCCACCATCTATAGGACCCTTCCATTCATTATTCATTCCTTAAGATTTAGCCCAAATGATCTCCTCTGCCAGGCATTCTCTGCTTTCCCCAGGCAGCATTACCTTCTTTTCTGATATCTACTTTTTATCTAACTGAATAAAGCTGGGCTATGTCATAGCCAGGCTTAGCGATGTACTGTAATTAAAAGGAACATCAAGCTGACATCTGATAAAGCATCCAAAAGCAATATAGTTATTTAAGTCACTTAAGGAGGTGATGAGAGTTGCATGGTATGACCCTTCTCTTGAATCTCCAAATACCCTTTGTCCATCATTTTCTCAAAACCCACTATTGTGGTGGCTATTCCCCATTTCTCCATTTCCCCACAAATAACCTCATCCAACTTACTTTTCCCCCTCAAAACCCACTTTCATTTCAGTTCTACTGAGTCAGAATCCATAATACAAAAGACCTCCAGATGATTTATACACTCATTTAAGTCTGAGACCCATTGAACTAGATGGCTTCTGTAGGTGAAATACTGGTTTCCTTCCATGGGATAGGGTTTTCTGCTCATCCAATTCTATTTCCTGACTACCTTCTGCCTCCTGAAAGAAGACGTAACAAAGCATCTGCCACAAGATGGCGACAAAGACATTCATCAGAGAAGATCCCAAAGACATTCCACTCTTGATGAGCTTTTTCTTGGGTGTTAAATATCTTTTGTGGTTAGAAGCTGCAGGTTGAAAAACAGCCTACCTGTGAAATTCAGTGCTGGATGAGGATTGGAGAGCATGGCATCTAACAAGTAGACAGATGAGGAAACAGGCCAGAGAGAGGCAATAGATTGCTAGTCACCCAGTTGGAAGCAAAGCAGGAAGACCTGGGTTCTGCTTCCACCCTTTCACAGTCTGTACAGCTCAGACAGCCTTTCCTGACTCTGAAGTGGAAGGTGGAGCAAGGACATTATGGGTTTCCCTGAGGGATAACTGAAGGGCAGGCAGGAGTGGAGGTGGCAGGGAGTGATTTAGACAGTGCATGTAACTTTTTAGCTATGACTCTGGAAGAAGTGGAGAACTCAAACCAGTGGGAAATCTCATAGAAATGAGTTGAAAATGTCAGTAAAAGGATACAAGGCAACTGCCATTTATGGATCACCTTCACTGTGACCTTGACTCTGTTGCTATGTATGTGCTTACCTGCACTTATTCACTGACTCTTCACAACAGCTCTGTGAAGTAGGTACTATTGTCTTATCCACCCACCCACTTGCCGCCGCCTGACTCCAAAATGGAAAGTGAGGTTCAAAGAAAATAGAAATTACCAGGAAAGAACATCTGCATCCTCTCACCACCCAGTCTATAAACTCTTTGCATCCATGTTGGTATACTTTCACTATTATTATTACTTGTCTTCTTACTATTGATGAACTGTCTCTGCTCCTAGCTAAAACCGCCTCGAGGTATGTCCTGGATCCCGACATTTTTGCCTACTCAAGGAACTTGTCATGTAGTTCTCTCTCTCATTTTCTACATTCTCAATTCCTCCTTCTCTCCTGGATCATGGCCATCGGCATATAAACATGTCATAAAGTTTTCACCCTAAAAGAGCCTTTTCTGGATCCTATGTAATTCCCACCCTATTTCTTACTTCCCTTCAGAGCCAAACTCTTCTAAAGAGGTGAATATACTCATTGACGCTATTTCCTTTCTCCTTGGTTGCCCTGACATCCAATCCAGTTACTACCTTTTGTCAACGTCGCCAGCACCTCCACCTTTAGCCGTCAGGTCTTAGCCCTCCTATTCCTTGACCTCTCAGCAACATTTGATACCATTGCTCATTTTTTCCTTTGGGAAACTCCCTCTGCACTTGGCTCCTGGAACCCCACACTCACTAGCTACCTCCCTGGCTACTTCTTCATGGTCACCTTCTGGGATCTTCCTCTGAAGTGGCAGGTTATCCTAATTACAACTAGAACTCAAGAGCAGTTCTTGAACCCCGTATTATAAAGTTTGGCAAATAAAGTTATCTACATCATCAATTTACATTTGCAGGAACTCTTGGATAACATGCTAGAGATTTAAAAATGGAGAGGAAGGAAGCTGCTCAGCTTTCTGGCAGAAACCCCCTGGAATAGCCCAGGGGTCAGGGATGTGTTGGAACATGCCTTGTGGTCATCAATGCCATGGGCAGACGAAAGCGAATGGTCATTCATCATTCACAATGAAAGAAAAACAAATTCTTCTTTTCAGAGGGAGCTTTCCATAATTACCTCTCTTGCAAACTGAATACTGGAGGTTGTAGGTTCGAGAAATAACACAAAAGGACAAGCTGAAAATATAGCTTCTATCCTACTTTTAATAGCCACTTTTGACAAAGATAAAAGAGTTTCCATGCTAAACAACAGATTATTGGAGAAAAAGGCAAGAAGGAGCTGTTTATCATGTGAGGCCAGGCTGCTCCCAGGCCGTGAGAAGGACGGGGAGCTAGGCTCTAGCTGAGGTAGCTTTGGAGACCTGGGACCAAAGGGGACTGAGCGTCCTCTACTGCAAGGCCAGTCTTGCTTGCATGAGCCACAGAATTACCTCTATTTGTTTGTTCTTTAGCATGTACTGAAAACCAGTTCTGGGGCTTCACTGGACTAGGTCTTGGATATATCAGGATGAATAAAACAGTCTTGTTCACAGGGTGTTAACAACATAAATGTTCATAAATCCAAGATCTCCTTATTATATACAAAGCAAAGGTCTTCTATGACTGCTTCAACCCTATTTCTGTATCATGACGGGGATTTTCTGGAGCTCTTGGACTCTCTAGAAGGTAGTTCCTGGCCCATGGAAAAGGTGGGCTTAGGCCTATTCTGCCATAATTTGTAAGGAACCAGAGAGAATAATTACAACTATTCAGCTTCTTTGGGGTTTTAAGTGATGCAACAGGCTAAGTGGGAGGTCCCTGAGAAGTCAGGATTAGATGCTTGAGACTCTTATGAACCTCAAGGCTGTGACAGTGAAGAACAGCCTCGGAACACAGGAATTAATGAAAAGGAAGACTGTGGGGACTGGGAAGAGATCACATTGAAGACACCAGGGGGAGAAGAACGACTACTCAGTGTGTGTCGTGGTGGTGTGGGTGGGTGGGGAGCAGACCCCTGGCAGCCCGAAATAACCCTGGCATCCTGTAAATGGGACAAACCAGCTGGACAGTCTCCTGAACTAGCCCATTCTTTCCTGTCTACACCTTTCCTAACGTGGCATCTGAACCCTGAGGTACTTGGATGCATTCTGCAAAGGGGGTAACCAACATCACTCCCAGGCTCTTGGGAAGGGTAGGATCATCTAGGCACCTGTGGAACAGGCGTGGCCCTGGCTGCAGTGTCCTGGAGAAGCTGAGGCTTGAGCCCTTAAGGAAAAAGAGAAATAAGCCAAGAGCAGAACAGAGTTCTAGGTAGAGGGCCCAGCACATTCAAATCAGAGTTGGCAGAAAATTCACAGAAACGTGAGTAATTCAATGGGCTGGAAGAATAGGGTAAATGTGGAAAGTGGAGAGAGGTGAGGTGGGGCCCTGCCTTGCTTCTCCTCAGGCTCCCCCAGTCCTACACTCACACCTCCCCAAAAACCTCTCTGTCTTGGGTCTCAGCTCTTCCTCCTGCCCATATTTATGTGTTGGGAGTCTACCATATATGAGACTATTAGTGCTAGGTACCAGAACTGGGTGCTGTTCCATGCCTGTCTCTGCCTACACATCACTGCAGTCCTTACAGCAACCTGGTGCCCTAAACATGGGCAATGATGGAAAAGCATAGCAATAAATGGGCGCAAGCTGCAGCCAGCCAGAATGATGCTAGCCTTATGAAAGCATCCTGGTCCATCTGGCAGGACTGGCTGATTATCAGTTGTGGCTGTTAATGCTATGGTGTCCATTTTACAGATAAGGAAAAGAAAGTGGTGAGGATTTAAGCCACTCAGTTAAAGCCACAAAGCAGAAAAGTGGGGATTCAGACCTAACTTGTCTCAATCCGATGTCTGACTGCTAAGCTCTCTGATTCACAAACCTTGAAAGTGTGAGGGGGTGATGATGGCTGAATATGCTACATAGGCACCCTGAGGGGCTGTCTGCCCTGCAGGAATGTGGTGGGACTTGGGGACAGTGCAGGTCCAGGGAAGGCTGGTGGGGTAAAAGGATGCTCTGGAACTGACAAGCCAGCTGGATTTTCCTGTGCCCAGTCACACCCTGTGGGCAACTAGCACTAGAGGCTGTGGGCCTGAGGTCTGAAGGCCAACACTGTCCTGGACCTGGCTCCTTTGGAAGGACACAGCTGGCCTGGCCACCAGCATGACCATCCCTCCATAAGGTCTCTCTCCTCCCCTAAGAACAGGGAGGCTTCCCTGGTCCCAGCTGAAACAACAAAGTCACCTGAGCCTCTGCCTTTTCCAAAATTCCTAAAGAGGCTGCCAGCTATGAGTCAGTGCATCGGCAGCCCTGATCACCGAGAACCAGTTTGGGGCGGCTGAGGCTTTCTGTGAGTCTGAGCTGGGGCCAGAGGGGGAGGGGACCATCGACAGCCCTGGGGAGCACTTTACCCTTCCAGATGGGGCTCCAGAGGCTCCACCCCACACACCCCTATGTGTGTCACAGCAGCACTGGCGGGGAGACACTTTAAACCATGTGCCTGCGTTCCTGCTCAGCACCAGGCATGACCCTGCCCTCATGGAGCTCAAGCTGGTGGATCCCTAGGCCTTCAGTCGTGTCTTTCCTTGTTCCACTGATGAGGCTGGGCTGGTGTTCAGAGCAGGCAGCATGGTCCAGTCTCATTTTCATTTGAGCAGCCAGGGTCCAGCCCCCGTCATGTGTGGGATTCTAACGAATTCTGACCAAAGGTTTTGCTGGCGTGGACTGGCCTATCCCCAGCAACCACATGTGGCATAGTTTTGGTTTCTGATCACCACTGTGATTGCTGTCACCTCCTTCTTTTCCCAGCCCTTTCCAATACTGTGTATGCTGGCATTTCTTTTTATATTTTTGAACAAAGCTATGTAGTCTTATGTTTCATTTTTTACCTTATATTTGGAGGTAAAGGGGCCAATTCTACCATGAGCTTAATCTTGCACGTCGCCTCATTAGTTCTGGAATTCCTCATCAGTCTCCTAATTGCCCACTTAGCAATAAGAATATACATCATAGCTTCTGGACCTGGACCCATCACTAACCAGCTGGTGACTGTGGGCAAGTCCCATTCCTTTCCCAGGCCTCATCTTTGGGTCTGTAAACTGTGGGAGTTGAGGAGAAAATGAGAAAGGTGAGGAGAGCACCAGGATGCTGGAGAGCAAAGACCCCCCCCACACACTTGAGTGGGGTCTGGAATTTAATCCTTAACAAGAAGACTCACTGCACCACCTCACCCACACAGGAGAATAGGCAGCTTGATGTCATGGAGGCAGAGTGGAGAGTTGTGAGTCAGAAATAACTACATTCCAGTTATTATTATCCAGAAATAACTAGTCCCAGTTTTGTGCCTGTCTGGCTATGTGATCTGGAGCAAAACTTAACCCTTGGACTTCAGTTTCCTCATCAGTGACACGGGACAGCAATGTCTTTCCTACCTGAAGTGGGAGGAGGGTGTTGCAAGAAAGTTGTGGGAAAGATAATGGGAATGAAAAAATACTTTCCAAACCTACAGTTCTATGTGCATACAAAAATGTTACTATTTGGCACAGCTTGGGTTCCCTGGTAAGCAGATTCGGAGACGTGTGGAGTGTTTGGGATGTTATCAAGAAGTACCCTTGGGATCGACACATATGAACAGGTTGACGTGCTTATGAGAATGTCTATTTGCCATGTGTATATTTCATTCGTTTATTCTTCAAACATTTGTGAACCATCTACAGCATGCCAGGCACTGTCCTGGGAGCTGGGGAATGAGAATACATAAGATGTGGTTCCTGCCTCTGGAAGCTTAACATCTCTGGGGGAGACAGAAACCCAGGACAGGCAATTTGGGGTAAGAAAACTGACAGAGGGGAGTACAAGTGGCTATAGGAGTGCCTGGTGTGTACCCAAATCTGACTGGGGGCTGATATGGAGCCTTCCCTGGGACAGGAGAGCCTTGAGCTGAGTCTTGAAGGGTGAGTAGGAGTTACACAGGCCAAGGTGATGGGGAGGGTGTCCCAGAGCTGAGGAGCAGAACTTTTACACATAGGGAAAACTGACTGGGAAGGAGGTCATAAGATAAAGGTAAGGGTGGGTCAGAGGGCAGGGAGAGAGAGGTTTGTTGGGGTGGAGGTAGGGTACACGCAGGCAGATCCTGAAGCCATACACTTCCAGTGAAGGAGCGAGAACTTTCCCATGAAGAGGGGTCTGTAGTCATAGTTCATCTCAGAGATGTGTTCTGGCAGCAGTGTGGGGGTGTTGGGAGCGGATGGACCGCAGGACCTGGATGTGTCCTCATGTTCGTGTTTACGAGGATGTATACACACATGACTGTGCGTGTGTCTGCACATCTGGAGTCTGTGCACCAGGTGTGCCGCCCACATGGCCTTGTTTTCCACTTCCACCCTCTGGCCTTGACAGCCTGATGGGCTCAGGGGGATGACTGTTCTCTTGCTGACTCATGAGTGAGTGCCATGATGGGAGAGCTGGTCAGGGGCTAGCCAGCAGGTGTTTCCTCCAGGACCCCAGGCACACCCCAGCCCTCTGGGTTGCCAGTGAGATGACCAGCAGGCAGTAAGGGAATGCCTGCCTCCCCCAGCCTGTGTTTCTGGATTCTGATGCCAGTCCCAGACCTATGCATCATGGCTGAGGGAACATGACAGGCTTGGGAGGTTGCCATGTACCAGCTTTTCTTTTCTGGGTCTTCCCTCTCTGAGTAGCCACTCTCTAGGCGTTGAAGTCATATATTTTGATCTTAATGATCTAAAATATGCTTAACTATGTTTTCCTGTCTCTTGAAAATTGATAACTAATGCAAAAAACCCCCACAATGATTTATCGTATTTCTTTAGCCCTTAATGTGAACCACAGGAAAGAAGTATTTGGTTTTGCAGTAGGAGTATAAGATCTGGGAATAGAATGGTGATTATGAACTTGGACTTTACTGTCCAAATTTTGACTCTATGCTTATTGGCTATGGAAGTTACTCAGTCTCTCTGTACCTCACTTTCTTCATTTATAAGACAGAAATGATAATATCTCATAGGACTAAATGTATAACATGCTTAGAACAGTACCTGATGTATAATAAATATTTGGCTCTAAACCTTAGCTATTATTAACTGAGTTTGAATCTTTTTAGCTCATTTGATGAAAAGTTGTGATCTCTTTGAGCCTCATCTGCAAAATGAGGTGTTGCCAATCTTTTACTCCCAAGGACCAATGCCGGTGCCCCACCAACTTGTTCTTTTTATTTCACATGGAACCTTAGTTTTAAAAAATTTTGCTTGCCAAACCTCATTTGCTAATTAATAACCCACACATTATCAAGGTTTCTCTTGGGCTTTATAAGATACTAGGCGTAACACATAAAGTTTCTTGCTGAGAACGCCTGGATGAGGACAGACGATCCCTGAGGGGCCACACCTTCCACTCCAGTTTCATATACTGGCATCTAGACAGCAAGAAGCAAGGGCCTTCAGGTGTTTCTGGTCCATAGAACACGTAACCAAGTTGCCCCTGATTTAATTAGAAGACACTTCCCATTGGCTTTTGGCGTGCTCTAGGGCCCTGGTGCCTAAATAGGTCTCTCAGGGGTATCATTCTGAGCAACTCACGTTCTGAGTAGCACCAAGTTAGGAGAAGGAATTGTTCTAACTCCCTGACAGAGACATATCTTGTTTTGGAAAACGAGAGCAAGTTCCTGTGGCTGGGGAAGGCCATTTTTATGGTGATTGATGCCTTGGTCTGAGAGTCCTATGTGTTAGTACTTTCCATTGTACTTGAAAATTTCACAATAATCTTTTAAGGCAGTTATTATTATCAGTATGAAAAGATGATGAAACTGAGGCTCAGAGACATGATCTGTCCAAGTTTGACTAACTAGAAAATGACAGTATTTTTAATATTTCTTTCATATATTAAATCATATAATTCTTACTTTTCTCTGAAGTAGTATTATCTCCATTTTGCAGATGAGAAATCTGGGGCTTAGCAAAGTTAAGGGACTTGTTCAAGGTCACAGACTTAAGGGTTATCCACATGGGAGCTGAATGCAAGTTTAATGCTCTTTCTTCAAGAGCTGCTGGCAGTGAATCAGCTACGAGGTACCCCCTCTTTGGCATCCAGGTGAGCCCTGAGAGAAGGTGTTGGTCCTCTGTGGCTTTGTCAGGTGGGGTGGAAACCTACCTTGGATGTCATCGTTGAACATGCAGTACTTGTTGCGGTATTTGTTGAGCAGGCGGAAGGCGTTGGCATTGGCAAAGTCTTCAAACTGGATGAGGCAATTTATTCCAAACCTGTGGGAAGGGAGAAGAAAGAACACACTGTTGCCTTCCTGAGGCAGCTCCCCAGCACATCCCAGCCTGGGCAGTAAGGAGGCACAGGCCAGCGGGTGGGAATGTGTGGCATGGCTCATTCACCAAGGTTTTTGCCACCTGGCTGGTTCCCAGACCTCTGGGTTCTGCCTGCCTCATGGATGAGGATGTGGAAGGGAGAGTATGGGCAGTGGGCATGGTGGTCAGCCGAGCTCAGCGCACTGTCTCCTATATGGGCTGGTGGCTTCCATGGGCTATGGATGGCAGACCCTGGGGGGATGCTGCTTTCTCTTGTCTGTGGCCATCTGAAATCCCAGAGGAAATCTCACTCTATACCCAAGTGCATGCAGAATGCCTGGCATGCTCAGCGCTGGGGCCTTGGGAGCCTCTGGGTAGAGGCTGAGGCCTCGAGTTCCTCCACTAGGGACTCCTCTGGGCTCCGGCATTGTTCCTCGATAAGATGCAAAGAAGGCTGGGAAAGGCCACCACATTAACCCACTGTCATCTACTTACACCCCGGTGAAGGAGTTCTCCATCTTGCAGGTACAGACAAATTAGTAAACTTGTTTAAAATGCAAATTGCCAGGCCCATTTCCCAGAGAGTCTCACTCAGTGAGTTTAAAGTGGGGTTCAAGAATCTGCATTTTTTTCCCTCTGGCTCTACTGAGATATAATTGACAAATAAAAGTTGCATATATATTTAAGATGTACTATGTGATGTTTTGATATACTCTGGGAAATGATTACCACCATCAAGCTAATTGCCACATCCATCATCTCACACAGTTACTTTTTTTTTTTAGTGACAAGGACATTTAAGATCTCCTCTCTTAGTAAGCTTCAAGTATACGATACAGTATTAATTACTACCTGTGGGCCTCATGATGTCCAAGAATCTTTATTTTTAGCAAGAATGGTTCTGATGATTCTGATCTGACAGTTTAGAGAACTCCGAGACGAGCTGCCTTGGTGGGTGAAGGTGTGCTCACTAAGCTGCCTGAGATGCTTTAGTCATAATCTAAGCTAAAACTGCCTCCTAGATTTCGAGGTCAGAAAAAAGTTTGTATTTCTTAAAAAATGACTAGATTTACAACCTATTTTTCCTGCTGACATTGTCTGTGAGGAATGTAGAGCTCAGTTTCCTGGTCTTAGGCAATAGCTGCCCTCCACCTAAGCTATCTGCACACATCTCTCCCCTCCCCCCAACTTCATTCTTGCTCTTTGATCCTGATTTTGACAGTTGTGTTGTATTGTGTCCCTTATTGGAGTCTTTCTGGAAGCAAGGGTAATACAAATTATTAAAAAGCACTTAATCTGTGGACAAAAAAAAATTTCATCTCATGGGTCAATTTATGACTAACAGTATATGAGGTCATGTTCATTGAGAAGAAATGCCCTGAATGATGGATCAACAAGAAGTATCGGGCATGTGGCAGGGAGAAGTGGCCTGTCATTCCCAAGCTGGTGTGGACTAGAGGCTTGGAACCAGCTGTGGGAAGAATGATTTATGACCCTGCTGAAAAGGTGAGTGGGACACACACTTCTGTGTGGGTTTCCTGTGCTATGGAGGAGGAGGGTGTCTGATGAGCTGGTGGCTATGAGGGGGTAACACTGAAATGGACCAGAAACCATTTTTTCCAACCTCATAATTTTGTGTATGACTTACCCTGTACAGTAGAAATGCCAGGGGCAGGCAAATATTTGTTCCTACCATGGTCTTTCTAGAACCTTAGCAAGTTGGGGCTATTGGTGGGGTATCTGGAAAAGGGTTCATGTCACAGGTACAGAAATGGAGAGGCGGTGACTTGCCAGACTTAGTCTAAGGCTAAGAGTTCTGGGCTGGGGTCATGAGGCTTACAGATCTGATCTGGCTCTGCTGCACACAAATGAGTGATCTTGCTCATGTTACTTCATTGCTCTATTCTGCCTCAGTTTCCCCATATGTCAGTGGGCACAATAATATCTACCTGGCAAACTTCTGTGGGCTATTGAGAGGATTAAAAGCCAAGGGTGACTTTTAAATTGTAAAGTGCTAAACATATGTGTTATTCTGGCCACGATTATTATTCATAGTCACAGAGCAAGTGCTGATGGATGTAGGGATGCAGGGGGCTGGCTATGTCTCTTGGTCCACCATCCAGCCCCCTTCTCCTTGTACAATGAAGAGAAACAACAAATAAAACCTCCTACGCACAAATATAATGCTATGCTCACCAAGCCAAAATTTACTGTGAATTTTTGTTCAGGGTGTGAATTTCAAGTATTTGGGTTGGGAGGAGGAACAGAATGTCTTCAGTTGCTGGTGACATTTTGCTATATATAACCCTCACAGGACTCCCAGTGTGGCTCCACAACTGGCCTGGAGTTAAAATGCTGAAAAGGTCAGACAACAAAAGAATGTGATGCATGTTCTCCTTTCTTTCTCTGTCTCTCTCTCTGTCTCTGTCTCTGTCTTTCTCTCTCTTACAAACACACACACACACACACACACACACACACACACACACACACACACACACATGACCTTTAAATAACACTACTCTGAGGTAAAAATAAGGCAAGCATTATAAAGAAATACTTTTGTTTAGTGCACTATTACTCTTTCATACTATATTCAGTTTTATATGAGAACCTCCCCAGGGAGCAATTTGCTGAAATATTGAATGAAAATCTCATTAGTTTGGGTCACTTTAATCCGAATTTGGGACTGCATAACAGGCTATGCAATTGCCCTGCAATAACCAAGACTCAGGGTTCCTAGGCCCCCTTGGACCTGGAGACCTCCAGAAGAGCCCTATCTGCTCTGGACTCTCCTTGCCAAGGCTGCTCCCTGGACCTTTCCTCACCAGGAACCAGTCCTGCTCTACAATCACACTGCCCATTTCAGTCTGTGACCGCAGACTCTCTCCTCCTCCCTCAATTCCACTACCCGTTCTTTGTCTCCAGTAAGACCTTTAGATTCTTCTCCATTTTCTCCCAGCCCCTTGGCCCTTCTTTTGAGGCTTTTCATGAAACCAGACCACTAGCCAGTGTGAATCAAGGGTGGTTACTTCAAATGCTCTCTTAGCATCATCCACCATCCATTTATCCACCTGTCTGTCCGTCCATCCATCTATTTACCCATCCATCCATCTACCCATCATCCATCCAAAAGCATCTACTGAGCACCTATGATAAGCTGTTACTACAGTGTTCCATAAGTCGTTTTAGGAAGGGGTTGATACGCAAAGGAGTTGGTGGGAATTTAGCGTTGTGAGTTTGCCAACTTGTTAAACTGAAAGCCAATTAAGAGCGAAAACAATTTCAAAGTGAAAATTTAAATGGCTTAGGCTTCAATTCATCCATGTACATCCAAATACAGGCAATAGACTTTCAAATTAAATGTTAATTATAATTGCCTTACATATATCTATGAATGTACTATATTACTATTACTAACAAGTGTTAACAAAAATAACTAAACTTTATTGTTTATTACCTGCTGGGCTTGTCACTGAGCTCTTTACATATTATCTCAATTAATCTTCACATGACTTTAAGAAGTAGGTGCTGTTTCAGAGTAGGAATCCTGAGCTACAGATGTTTGCCCAGAGGCTATTTACTCCACAGCAGTTGCAAAGTGGTAGAGCTGGAACCTGAATCTGATTCTAGAATTTAGTTTACTTATAATGGAATATGAATCTGTAAAACTAAGGAGATGATAAAGTCGAATTTCCTTCTCCTTTGAGAAAGGAAGTGCCATGTGGTGAAGAAAACACTGCAGTGGGCAATGGGAAAACTGTGTTTTCCCTATCTCTGACGGAAGCTCTGAGTCTCGAGTGAATCCTCTTTCTTTGTGGGTCTCAGCTTCCTGCTCAGAGTGGTGGAGGGCCACTTACTATAGGGTTGGAGTAGATACACTAGGAGCTTACTCAGATAATTCTACAAGTCCCAAGTAGGGAGGATGGCCCATTCTGAGTAAGGGCAACATGCGACAGATAAATCTGGAGATTCAGCATTTTAGAATCCTTTTTGAGTTAAAACACAGCAGACTAGCTGAATGACCAGGGCCAAGGGGGCCACCCTCCAGTTGGTACAGCTAGAGCAACAGCAGGAGGCCTTGAAAGGGGCCCTGCTCAGGCCCCCACCTCAGGGCTCTGGGCAGTTTCCTGATTTTAGTGTTGACAATGTATTGCTGACCCTGTTGCCCACCAGAGGCCACTCCTCATTGTGGTGGTGGAGGGGGGAGGCTCCTGCTTATCTGTCCCCTTATGCTCTTTTGAACTCTTCACCAGGAAGCCCTGGCAGGGGCTGAGGAATATCTGATGTTTCTCCAGGGGAGAATTCCTGCAATGGGGAAAGAGGCACCTCCCTCAAGCCACACTCAGAGCTGCCAGAACTTCTCAACCCAGGAGACTCATCTGGGAAATGGCTTTGGAGCTTCCAGGGAAGGCATTTCAAGGTCAGGGCTCATTTAAAGACACACGGCTGATAGGTGGGTGGATGTTTAAATTTTTTTTTTTTTTTTTTTGCTCAGGGCTCAAGCAAGAAGAAGCCTGCAAATGGTGACTTGTGCCTGGGAGCCCTAGTGAGCTACGTGACAATGTGAGAAGACCCAGGCCAGGACCAACAGAGCTGGGTACCTGCCACCTGGGATGCAGCCTCCCTAGGGTAAGACGATTCTGAAGTAGCTGTTCCATCCTTCCTTCCAGCAAGCTGACTGAAAGCTGCATGAGGTATGCAGTGAGAGCAGATCATTCCAGGGGTAGCCGACCTGGTTTCTCTTTCCATAGGTCAGGACCTGCCATTCTTTCAAACACCTAGGTCTGACCTCTTTCAGGCCTGAATAAACACAAGGGACTTGGGAGGAGCAGATGAATTTAGTCCTCCAAACAGAATGACTAAAAGCTACCACTCGTATTTCCATGAGATCCCATTCTGTTCTCCCAAAGAATAACACACACTAGACTCTCACAGCAGAGTGTTCGGTGAGAACATCAATAGTCACTCAATGCGAAGCTATTTCTTTTATTTATTTTTTCCCTCCCAGGAACTAGAGCTGACATGAACATTCAAGGTCTTTGTTTCTATTTTTCATATTTCATAAAACTTGAGTCCCTCGAGATGCTCTCACAAAGAGTTTTCATGACTAACTCCATTTGGGAAACTCTGAATGTTACATACATTAAAGGCTCTGAAAAGTAATGCATCAAGAAACCTATTTAACCCAGCATCTTCTGAACAGATTTGACCAGAGACCATACTCTTCTGTGTCCCACCCTCACCACCTGAAGCAAGAACTTTGTAGCAGGTGGGGCTGGGTAGATTCAGGGCAAGGCCCTCTCTCCCTGGAATCCTGCAGTTGCCAGGAACCTACAGTAACTGATCTCACCTCCTCCAGGTTTATTCCCCATAAGCCAATGCATCTTTCTTATTGCTGTAAGCACAAATCTGCGCAGGCCACTTATTTTTCGAAAATTTTTATAGGGCTCACACTGCCTTTGGGATTATGTCCAAACTCCTTAGGTGCTATTCGCTTTGGCTCCAACCTCAATGCTCAATCCCTGCCCACATCCTCCAACACCCATGGCATGTGCCACTGCCTCCCAGCCATGGTGGTCCCTGTGCAGCTCCATGTCTTTGCTCAGGGCCTAGAGGACCCCCGTTCCTCAGGCCAACTCCTACGCAAACTGTACGTCCCAGCTGAAACATCACCTGTTCTCGGAAGCTTTCTCTGACCCATCGCTTTCCCTGCCTTCGGGGTAGCAGCAATTCTCTCCTCTAGGCTGCCATGATCCTCTGGACACACCTCTGTAATAGCATACATCACACAACATCACAATTATTTATTGATATTTGTTTTAATTATTAAAGAAATGAATATCCTTCTTTGTGCCAGGAACTGCCCTAGGCATAATAGAAAAATTCATTTCTAAGTGTCTGCCATGGACAAGGGACTATCTTACCTGCTAGATTACAAAGGCAAGCACAAGAATCTCACAGTCTGAAGGGGCACGAGACAATAAAAATGTCGTTGCAACATACTGTGACAACAAAGGCAATGGTAAAGGTGTGTGTTAGGTATGTGGGAGGCCTCAGAGGAGCAGGCAGCTCTGTTCGGGGCACAGGCAGCGAGGGCTTCACAGAGCAGTAGACTCAGAGGTGTGGCTTGAAGGAATTGCAGAAGTCCAGGGACAGACTGTGTGCAGGTGGAGGTGGGGACAGGAGAAGGGCATCTCTGGTACAG
Source organism: Macroglossus sobrinus (assembly GCA_004027375.1). NCBI lineage: Eukaryota > Metazoa > Chordata > Mammalia > Chiroptera > Pteropodidae > Macroglossus > Macroglossus sobrinus. Next base: position 523,343 of record PVKZ01000852.1, read on the forward strand.
GGAATAGCATATGTATGTGGAATGAGACTGGAGGCCTTTCTGGAGCCCTGGGAAAATAAACAGAGCTGGGACTTGGGAGAGAGGTGTGAAAAAGAGGGAAGGTGGGAGACATGAGATAGGCAGAGTCCAGGGGCCACTCTTTTACACGCCTGTAAAAGAGCCTAGATTGTCTGGATGGCATAAAGGACCCACTGAGAGGCTTTAGGCAGGAAAGTGTCATGTTTTAGAGGACTCTGGCAGCAGAGTCCCAGCCGGAGATCACGGGGTCCTGGTGCAAAGCAGTGGGGACAGAGCAGGAGAAGACGAGCTGGGTAAAAGATGTGAAGTTAGGAAGGCTGAGGGTGGAGAGCTTTGGGATTGAGAGGGTTTGGCTTCATCACTTACTAAATATGTGACCTTAGGCAAGTGATTTAATCCAAATTTCAGTCTTTGCTGATGATAGAGTAGAATAATAATACCTCTCCTGCAGTCGTCTTGTGAGAATTTAATGAGACAATGTATATAAAAGCCCTGGCACATTGTAGGCACTGAGTCTGTGGAGGCGATGGTTAAGGCAGGGTTGCATAATGGGCCAGGTGTGGAAGACGAAGGAAAAGGAGGAGCCTAGGATGGAAGATGGTGTGTCCACTGTTTGCAGAGTGTGGGGATGGGGAAGGACAGGCTTACTTGGTGAGACAAACTTGGCAAATGATGATTCTGAGGTGCTGGGATGCCCAGGAGGACATGTTCACGAAGCAGAAGATTACATGAGGCTCAATGGACAGAACCATTCAAGTTCAAGGCATTGTGAGAAGTCTAAGTCATGGGATTGGATGAGAGTCTCAGGCAGAGTATGTGCAGTGAGCAGGGAGCAAGGTCAAGGACAGAACCCCAAGTCACAACTAAATCCCAGGAGCAGAAGGGCCAGAGGAAGAAAGTCCAGCAAAGGAAAGTAAGTGGGAAACCAGCATGGCGGAAGGTGGCCCAACAGAGCAGTCAGATCGGATGCAGCTGAGATGTCTTGTGAAATAGGAATCCTGATGTGTCTATGGGAGTTGGCGCTGAGAATATTTTTTTTGTGACCTTTGCCAGACCACTTTCAGGGAAGTGGTAGGGAGGATGCCATTCTGCAGGGGGTTAAAGGGTAAATGCACCAGGGAGGAGATGTCAATGATTATGAATTTCAAGAAACTTGACTGTGAAGTAGAGGGAGGGTGACAGCCATTGGGGTATGTGGGCTAAAAGATGAATTCAATTTGGGAATGAGAGGTGTACATGTGAGATAAAGGAACCAGGATGAAGGAGAGATAAGTGTAGTAATGAGGGGGCGATCCTAAGAAGATAGCAGGATGTGGGAGCCTGAGTCCAGTTAGAATGTGAAAAAGATATCATGCCCCCCTCCCCCACTCTAGGACCTCACAGCCTAGTGAAGCCCTCACACTGAAGCTCTATCACAGATATGTATGAAGTGACTCAATCTCCTGCCCCAGTGAGGGATTAGGAAAGAATCCACAGGGCTGACAGGGAACTATTCTAAAGGCGAGCAAACTATCAACCATGGATTGAAGAAGGTTCAGGAATATCGAGCCTGAAAAAGAGAAAGCCAAGTGGAATGAAGCATAATGATTATTTTCAAAGACATGAAGAATGATTCTGCTGACAGGGAATTAAGTAGACTAATCTTACATGGTCTTGAGGGAAAAAGCAGAGCCAACACGTGGAAGTCAAAAAGGACACTGGGTTTTAGCACCTTATACATAAGGTACAGATTCCAAACACCAGATGGAAAGAGGCTTCTGGTCCCTTAAGTGATTCCGCGGTTACCAGAGCTCTGCTTGGCCGGAGGTTGTGGAAAGGATTCCAGCGGCGTGTGGGGTGTGTGAGAGTGGACCCTCAAGGCCCTTCCCTTCCCAGATCCCCCTCTGGGAGACTCCCTTGGTGAGCCCCACTCTGGCAGCCAGACTGACGGGCTCCTGTGGCAGGCGTTCTGGCCTAACGGGGAAAACTCCCATCAAGTAACACGACAGTCACAGGAAACAGTGACTTCTAAGCAAAAGTCCCAGAATAATGTGGCCATTCCTCAGTCTCTGTTCTGACAGCAGTCCCAGGCCAGACAGAAAACGCTTTAGGAACAGTTTGGATTTCCTCTTCGATTTCCTCCTCAGTTTGTCTGGCTTCCTGGGCAAGCACACAAATGGCGCCAGAAATCCCAGTGCTGAGAAGAGGATGGTGGCTGATCTGCTGACCCTCTGACCTCTCAAAGGTCAGAGGCCAGCCCTGAGTTTTTCCTCTAGGGCACTCCTCAACTTTCTGCTAATAAAGCCCATGCACTTTTCTAAACCACCAACCCACCAGCTGGCTTTGGGGTATCACCACTTAGGCCAGCTCTGATTGGCCCAGAGATTGAGTATTTTGCATGAGACCATGATGCTCTCTACAAAGCTTCTCTGATTTGTTTATCCCATTCTGATCTCTCTATTCAGGTGAGCCACCATAGTATTTGCACCATACCATTTGTCATACAATCATGTTTAAATCTCCTCAGAGTCTAAACTGCCCTTTCCTCAGATAACTGGTTAAATTCTACCTTGAAGTATAACTGTTAGTCTGGGGGAGAAAAACAATAAGGTCAGAGAACCCAATGTGAGTTGGTGGGTTCTGGGGATGAAAGTGAACCAATGCTGGGGAGGGGAAGAGAGGGAAAGACTAAGACAGGTTAGGTGATAGACTAGACCAAAGCAGACACAAAGTAGAGTCCTTGAGGATAAGAGGGTGTCTTACTCACCATTGTATGGCAGGACAGCTGAAGAAGAAATTTAAATGGACCCCTTTTCCAGCCCCCTGTCCCCTGCCCCCTTTCCTGCCCTCTGGACAAGTCATCTTCAGACACCTATGTTAGAAGACCAAGCAGACATGCTGCCGTATGCCCCAGGCCATACAGTTGCCTGACTCTGTAAATAATGTTGAACAAATGTAAGCATGAATGAATGAATGGCAGAGAGTGCCCAGTGGCATACATCCCATATGACATCACCAGCTCCCCTTGGAGTGGCACTGGCATTTTCCTAGAGGCCACAGTGGCAAAGCATCTTTGTATCACAACAGCTCAGGCCATTTCCTTTACCATCAAGTTAGCTTGGATGAAGTCACTGTGCAGAGGGCCTTCGCCGCCAGGCTAGGGGAGCGGACAGCAGAGGATCTGTGGGAAATGACCTCAGATTTTAGAGTCAGATGGTTTGGGGGTGAGTCCAACTCTCACAATTTTTAGCTGGCTGAATATGGACAAGTTACTTAACTTTTCTAGGCCTCAGTTTCTTGATCTCTAAGGGCTGTTGTGATAATTAAAGGTAAAGCACCCAGCACAGGGTAGGTGCTCTATAAATGTGAGTTGCTAGATCTTTCCTAGGAAGAAGGCTTTAACACCCAACCAAAAGTCCCAGGCCCTTGGATCACCTATTTTCCCAATCAGCCCTGATTAACAGTGCAGGCAGGGTCATTAAACTCATCACATGTTTAATCTATACAAACTCAGCAGTAATTCTTTGAGCATCTTTTTTCCTGTCCCCTCTCGACTGTAAGCTCTTTGAGAACAAAGCCTATTACTGACTTAGTGCTAAGTTCCATAAATGTCAGTCCATAGAATGAATGAATGGATGTATGAATAAAGATAAATTAATAAACAGATAACCGGAGGCTGCCTTAAACTCTTTTCTGATTATTTTATGTGTCTATATTGCAATCAGGGAGAACCGAATTCCTCAGGGTCGGTCTTTTCTTTGTACTGGACACACTCCGGGGCACAGAGGAAACATGATAAATATGTGCTGAATAGGAACTTGGAAAATGTTTCATAAATATCTGTGAATGAGAGCACATACCTGGATCGGTTTCCCCTTGAGGTAAGCTACAGAAGGCATTTCTAAAATTCAGTGTTTGTGAAAATACTGAGCAGTGATATCTCTGCTGAGAAGGAAGGACTCCGAATGTGAACACTCCCTTGAAACATTACAATCAGGGCTCAGAGCTAACAGTTATGCTCTTTGTTATCTTTTAGAATTAAAATTAAATCTTGAAACTTTCTTTGCTGTTTGCATGCCATAAGCTTAGTGGTTTACCTTTGTTTATAGCATTTTAAATACACCAGAAGCAGCTTGGAACAAAAAAGCCTCAGCTTTTTCCCTGGGAGTGGGCTGCACTGGCTGGGTTTGTAGTTTGTGGAGAGGCCTGCAGGGGGCATCCAGCTCTGGTGAATGAAGGGGCAAGAAGACCACTGGCCTTGCTTAGGTGGTTAAGAAGGAAGAACAAGAAAGTGCCAACCAACTTACAGGGATGTTGGAGAATTTTCCCATTGCAAAAAATAAATGATAATTACGTGATGTAATAGAGGTGTTAGCTAAGGCTATGGTGGTACTCATATTGGAATGTATTGATATATAAAATCAACACATTGTACATCTTAAACTTACAATTTTATCTCAATTTTTTTTTTTAAAGGATTGTTCCTTCACTGCTAGAGAGTTTTGAAAATGGGAGTTGATGGCTGGTCCCTCCAGAGCACCCCCTTATGGTGAGGCTAGTGGGGCACAACCCAGGCCCTAGAAGAGACTGGATAGAGAAGACATAAGTCTGCTAAGTAGGATGCTCAGTATTTTTATGCACACTGAATTTTAGGAATGCCTTCTGTAGCTTACCTTATTTCCATAAGACTTCCCTCCCATTTATCCTCCTTGCCTACTGTATCAAGAAGGTGTCTGGAGTACATTGAACTGTCTTTTCTTTCATGTTAGAAGAACAGAAATAATGAGTATCCAAGTTAGAGGGTGGGTTCTAGAGTTAGGCCACCTCGGTTCATTGCTTGGCTCAACAATTTGCTAAAGGTGTGACTTTGGACAAGTCTCCTAACCTCTTTGAAACTCAGTTTCCTGATCTGTATAGTGTGCATTCATTCAGTAAATGTTTGTTGAGAATCCATACTGCATTAGGCATTGTTCTGGGTGCTTGAGATACAGCAGTGAACAGAAGAGATAAAGAATCCTCCCTGGGACTTCTATTTGAGTGGGGCAGGATGATGACTGTATCTACATAATAGGATTGCTGTATTAAATGAGTAAATATATGTGAATTGCTTTGTTGTCTGAGGTTAGCCCAGCACTCAATTCACCAAAGGATAAAGGGTGGAATGCTTATTTGTTTGTTTATTATTTTTTAGCAAGGAACTGTCTCTGGGAAAGAGTTGCTGCTTAATTCATTATAAAAAATCCATTATTTTTTTAATTACAAAAGAAGTGCCTGTTCACAAATAATCAAACTTTATAGAAATGAATGGCTTGGCCAGCAAAAATCTCTGACAACCCCATTCCTCAACTGTAATCACTACCAACAGTCTGGTGTATATATATCCAGATACTTTTTTCTTTACATAACTTATCTTGCCTGACTCATTTGTTTTAAAGAATTTTCCTAGTTATCTGACTTTATTAAAAAACAATCTGATCAAATCTAATCAAATAAATGCTGTAGAATGTGCATGTGAATGAGCAGGACACGGAAAGAGAGACAGGATATGAGAGTGAATATACCATACCATGGCATTGTCTGGAATAACTACATTCTTGCTGCTGTGGAAAAATGAAGCTGGGATTTGGGGATTCCGGTTTTATACATCCTTTCTTTCCCTCAAGAAATACCCTGTTTCAACAGCAGCTCAGAAAAATCTTTCTTAATAAAACATCTTGGTGTCCTGGTTCCTTTCTGGGTACTCAGGGATAGGAATTGAGAGTCTCTAAAATAACTGCAGGCAGTAATTTCTGAGAATTTAGATTTTCAGATGGTGTCTTTCCCTAACACTAGAGCTCTTTGCTGGATGTCCATGACTCTGCTTTTCATTTTCAGGAGTTTTATTTGGTTCTTTTTCAAATCTGCCTGCTATTTTTCCTCCATAAAGTTGGGTACTTTCCTTATTACTTCATTCTTATAAAAAATATCTCTTTCATACATTTAAGTATAGCTGCTTTATAATCTTTCTCAGAATATTTCTTTTTTTCTGAGGTTCTAATTATTCTTCTAGTTGTGTATCTGATTTTCCCACATTGAGAATTGTTTCCATGTGAATTATTGTGAATCATGAATTTATTTTCATCAGGGAATTGCTTTTCCCCTCAAGGAATTCCACACGTCATGGGTTCTGGGAATGTCCTTACCGGGAAGTTTTGCTTTTCCTTCTGCCATTATCACTGAGAGGAGACAATATTTTATACTAATTTCTTAACCTGGGAATTTTTGCACCACGTGTATATTGTAAATGTGGATTCTAAACTTACATGTGGCAAAGGCTCGGTGTTTGGTTTCTTCGAAGAGGCATTTCCCGGACTCCATCCCCCTCCCCCAAGCTCCCTGCCAGCTCCCTAAGTTGGGGAGCAGAGCCTATTTCTTCTTTGCGAGGGCTGCAGCCATTTGAGGCTTCTATTTTCTTCAGGACTCTCAGTTCCAACGTCCTGCCTTGTATGAGCCTCAGCACTAGACCCTGCCTGGGGGTGGACCCATCTCCAAGCCTGAATGGTGACAAGGAAACAGCCATGAAAAGAGGACATTCAAAGCTAGGAAAATAGCACACATAAAGGCTCTGTGGCTATCAAAAATGGCACGCTGAAGGGGCAGCAAGGAGGCCAGTGTGACTGGAGCTGAGGGAGCAAGGGCGAGGGTGGGAGGAGATGAAGTTATCAAGGGCTTCCTTTCAGCTCCAAGAGTAAATAACGTGCTGTATGTGCAGCCGCCTAGTGAGTGGGTGTCAGTGGGTTAATCTTGGGGGGATTTAAAACTTTTCTATCTGTGGGTAAATTTCTGTTTCTCATTTCTGTATTGGGAGATGTGTGCCACAAAAAGATGTTAGGTTATGCAAGGGGACAATGCTCTCAGAGAGGTGGGTCTGTAAGGTCCAAACAACATTCAGCTGAAACAGCTGCAGAAAATATGGGATTTCACCCCCATATGTACACACAAATACACATAATGCTCTCCACCTAAGCGAACTTAAACTAATTAGATGTTAGGAAGTAGAGACCAAGTGTTTACTAATTGCACATCCTGGGGATCTGAAAATGAAGACAGATAACACCCAGGGCTGTTCCCACCTTGCCTGCCTTAAGATTAGATTGGGGAGAAAGAACTGGGGGAAAGAAGGAAAGCAGTATTGGAATGGAGGGGACAGATGAGTGGGGAACAACGAAAGAAAGTGACTGATGTATTAATGGATAATTTAACTCAACCATGAATGCATGAATGGAAGTACCATTAAAGCACCACCTAAAGGAGAATGGCTTGGAAATTGCCTAAATTAACAATAACAGCAAACATTATTGAAGTGTTTACTATTATCAGATATAATGTTAAGCATTCTACATGGATTGTCTCAGTTTTCCATCATAAGCACTCTACAAGTTAAGTATTAAAAATGCATTTTAAGAAAGAGGAAATGGAGGCACAGATAAATCAAGTAGCTTGTTGGTAAGTGACAGGTGAGAGGGTCAAGCTCAGGCAGCGTAGCTCTAGAGTTTGTGCTTTTAACAACTGTTATTAGTAGGTGGGGTCTTAATGTGGTCCCCTTTTTTAGGCGAGGTATTTATATTTTATAAACTTCAGTTTCCTCATCTCTTAAAATAAAACTAATAATAGTACCTACCTCAGAGCATTGTGTGAGAATTAAATGAATTAATATTGCATTAAGTGCTTGTATCAGAGTCTGCACCTGGTAAACAATTAAGTAAATAAGAATTATTATTATTCATCCAATGAGAAAAATGAAAAAAAAAAAAAAAAGAAAAGAAACCCTTCTATTCCTTCATCTTCTCTGCTATAATCTGAAACTTACAGGTCCAGGCATGATTTGGTTCCTGTTCTGATACCAGGTGATAAAATCAGGCTGCTGAAGGACAATGAAGAGGAAACAGCCACCTGGCATCACTGAATCCCTCTCTGCAGTCAGTGAACTTCCTCCAGAACAGTCCTGAGGACAGACCTTAACTAATGAACTGCATGCTCTCTCAAGTGTTCAGGCTGCTTGGCCATGATAGAAATGAATAGGTCCTAAAGACTTAAACGCCAGTTTGTAGTTTGCTACAACCTTCCAGCACTTTCTGTGACCCAGGACAGATTCCTTGCAGGCATGAGAATCTGTCATCATGCAATATGCATCTCCTATTCTGATGGGAACATGTAGGAGCTGGACTGTCAACAATTAACCACATCAGACAGACTGGAAAACTGTCCTGCTTCTTCAGAGGTCAGACAAGCTAGAATGAGTCCCAGAGTTCCTTCTTCTGGGCTTCCTCAGATGTGGTCAAATTCATAACCTTTAGTCCATTCTAATTTTTATCCTGCAACCAACCAACCAATCAACCAACCACCCAACTCCTATACTCACCATTAACCATGGGCCCACCATGAATAAAGCCATGCTCTCTGCCCCCGCCTGCCCCCAACCAGGTACTACCAGTCAGGCAGAGATACTACAGAGTTATAAGACCTTAGGAAGGAATGATCTGTGAAATCCATACTCAGCCCATATGATACTTGAACCTCTCTACAACAGTCCAGGCACATCTTTGCCTAATCTATGCTCTGACTGTGAAAGTTCAAGACTAAAACAGTTTTAAAGGAAAGCTCTAGATCATTATAGAAGAGATGTCACAGTAAAGAGCATAATTAATTAGCAAATGAATTATATAGCCAATAAGTTACTCTGTGATTACAAACAGAGAGTTTCGGGCCAGGTGATCAGGGCAGATTGCCCTGGAGAAGGCAGAATTTGAGTTAGGGCACTGCTCTGCCTTTTGTTCTAATCTTTCACATCCTATCAATTTCAGTACTTTTGTAACTCAAGAACCTACCATGGCTCCCTATTGCTCTCTGCACCAAGTCCCAGTTAAGGTACTGTGTGGATTAGTAGTTTTCAAACATTATGAGCAGAAGAATTCTTCAATTGATGAAATCTGCAGAGGAACCCTGATACAGAAAGCAATGAAAAACAATAAAATATTTCTTTAATTGGTTTAAATCTTATATGATTGGTGAGAAATATTTCATTTCTCAGCACTCCTGAGGCACCTCTGTAAATGCCCGGGGCTTGAAGAAGCTTAGTATAAAAACCACTGGATTAGATGGCCGAAACTCTTTCTAATTCTGAGCTCTGATAATTAGAACCCTCTGCCTAGGTTTTGAGGCCTATCAGAGTCTGCTCCATTTCCACTTAACTTTATTTTGAACCAACACACATTCATCTCTAGTCAGGCCAGTCTTCTAGAATCTTCTGCATATTCCTTGCCTTTCCTGTGTTCTTGCTTTTCTCATGATGTATCATCTATATGGAATGCATTCTTTCTTCTGTTGCTTATTCAGATTTGAGTCTAAATTTGTGTAGTTTCAATCTCTTCCTAATCATCTCTGAATGCTCCTTTCTCTGAATTCCCACTGAACTGAAGCTCAACACCAAATAGTTGAGATCTTGACTCTTCTCTACTTATTTCCTGTTCAAAATTTTGTCTTTTTGAAAGGTCTGTAAGATTCTTGAGGACATGGCCCATGTCTTTTATTTCTTTTGAATCTCATTTCAGTGCCTAGTAGAGTGCTGGGCCTGTAGTCATTACTTAAAAGCCCTGGAAATGCACAATTAGATACATTATTTATTTGTGCTGCTCCTAGCTTTCTATGATGACTTTTCTCACCTCAGTGGTGAAAACAGAGCTCAATCCCAGAGTGCTGAACTCAGTACCTGCTACTCTTCTCATTGACAGAAAAATACATCCTCGCAGGGGACCAATTTGAAAGTCAACTTCCAAAAAAATAGACACATTTGTTGGAAAGGTGATGTGGCTTTCTGTACTTTCACAGGAAATTTTTATAGGAAATCCCCTGAATGAGATAGTCATAACTACCTTACCTAACCAATGCCAGGCCAGGTTTGGGACCCTCAGATCAATATTCGCATGCCTACTTTTACATGATCCATTGCTTTGTTCCAGAGTGGGTCAGGGGTGGGCGTGGAGGTGGAGTATACCCAAGGGAGCATATTCCTGAATGTTCTTATAACTTAGAAGAAGCAGCTGCAGTTTCATGTGGACCAAATAGACAAGTTTTGTTTAGCTCCTGAACTATCCTGAACACCTGGCAAAGAAAAACCAGCCTTCAGATTCCTTTGGCCTCTGAGTTGCTACTGAGCTGCAGGAGTCACATAAGGACCAAGTGTGAGCGCTCACAGAAGCACAGATGCTTAGGCCACTAGGCTCCTCATGGCCCAGAATGGCTAACGCGTAGCACACATGCTGCCACACCTTGTTTCCCATTTCAGGGAAAACACTGCTAATCAACCACAAGGCTGTTCCCAGTCACACATGGAGAGGCTTTAGAATCCTGGCAAATGGAGCTGGTACAAGGAATCAAACCTGTTAGTCGCCTTGTCATTTCTACCAGTAACATCCTGGTTGAATCCTAAATTTTGGTGAGTACTTTGACTTGGAGCCACAGAGTACGGTTCAGAAAATGGTGATGAGACACGTTTTCTTCTCTCTCTATTCTCCTTCCCTAGATGAACTCATCATTGCCTTGGCATCAAATACCACTCATTATCTGGCTATTCCCAACTTTTTATTTCCACCTTAGGACTCTTCTTGAGCTCCAGACTTGCAGAGAGACTCAGAGGCTTAGAGGTTAGGTCTAAGCTCTACTAGATACATAAAAAATGTCTTCAGAGGAAAAGTTCCTTGAGAGTAGGACTGTTTCTTTCTCTATGGATTGCCTGCCAACTATGCCTGGCATAGCATCTTGTATACAGCAGGTAGTCAGTACATGACTGTCTATTTTATATGATACATTTCCCTGCCTATATGAGTAACTCTGTTATTCTTCTCTTGCTCTTCTTGCATTTCCAGAGCACAACCTCCTGTTACAGTGGCTGCCCCCTTCCTTCTGTCTCCCAGACTAGATGTGGTGTGGAAGTCTGTTACATTGATGGCTCCTCAATGAACCTTTCCTCTTGTTATTTACATCCTTATGTTATCTTCTCCCTCAGAATCTGGTATGGACTAGTGATTTGCACTAGCCAGTAGAATGTGGAGAGAGTTATACTGTACCAGTTTTGGGTCTCAGGCTTAAGAAAGCCTAGAAGCCTTCATTTTTGTATTCTTGGGAGCCCGGGACTGACTGCCATAATTCAAGTTCAGCTACCTTGTAGAGAGAAGAGACCAGATGGAGAGTGGAGAGGTCATGGGAAGAAGGAGAACCTTGAGATGCTACAAAGAGTGAAAGGAGCCCAGTCTTCCTTTTCAGTCCCAGCTGAGCCCACCAGCTGAAAGAAGTCCTATAAGGCAGTGGCCTCCAACTTTTTTGGCACCAGAGACTGGTGCTCCTTTGAGAATCTAATGCCTGATGATTTGAGGTGGAGCCGGGGTGGTGATGCTAATGCTGGGGAGTGGCTGCAAATACAGACGAAGCTTTGCTCACTCTCCTGTCACTCATCTCCTGCTGTGCAGCCTGGTTACTAACAGGACATAGATAGGTTCTAGTCTGCAGCCTAAGGGTTGGGGACCCCTGCATAAGCGACTACTGGCAAGACCAGCAGAATTGCCCAGCTGAGTCAGCTCAGCTTGCAAAAATCAAGAGCAAAGAGAATGTGTTAAGCCACTAAGACTTGGGTGGTCTGTTCCACAGCAACAGATAACTAAAATGAGCTATATACTTTGACATTACAGACCAAGGGGCAGTCTTGGAATCTCACCTCCTGGTTTCCAGCCTTAAGCTTTGGTGCTCTGCTTTGTACGAAAGCCTGACAAGCACCAATTCCTTTGCTCCCTGCCAATATGATCAGTAGAAGTAATTTAGTCATTTTATTAGCATATTTGAATAAAAACCTTTAGGGCCATCCTCCAAATATAAGAGCAGAAACAAGTGGGATGAGACGCAGAGGGAAGATGGAGTAGGGAATCCCATTTGTGCTGAAGTGCAGAGGGAATGCATGCTGGAGCACGTGGGGTTGGCTCCAGAAGGGAGCTGCT